>JAJJMB010007708.1:1301982-1343305 GCA_023531105.1 Papaver atlanticum
CTCTCTCTCTCTCTCTCTCTCTTTCCCGAGCATTCTACATGTATACCTTTCTACGTTTTCGCTCATGTTGTGTTTTTCCTTTATTCTGGGTTTTCTTTTTCTGCGCCTGTTTTCAACTTCGAAGTTTGAAGGTGATTCTGTACTCCTTTGTTGTAATATGTTCCTTCTTGGGTGGGACATTAGATTATTAATTTGGCCAATAAAATGTTTTTTTCTGGGTATTTGTTACTTATGCACTTCAGCTGGTTTTCACTTTTGATCTATTTTTCATTTTCGCTGTAATTTTTTAACAATTCAAAATATTCAAACTCGGATTAGAGTTTTGTTTTCTACATTTCATTTTAGTTGAAACCCCATTAACTACTGAATTGTGCTTTCGGGTTAACAGACGAAAGAGATGGAATATATGGCGCACTATGGAATGCATGTGCTGGACCCTCCGTTAAAATTCCACATATAGGAGAGAAAGTTTTTTATTTCCCACAAGGTCACTTAGAACAGGTTCGTTTCATTCAGGTTGTCTCTTGTAGTACTGTTACATACTGGGTGTTTTCTTCAGTTGGTAATTCCTTTTATACAAGATTTAAAGAATATTACCGAAACACTTTGAATTTCTCTGAAATTTTATCTCCTTCACTTTGTTTCATTTGCTTGGCTTTTTATTGGTGTAGGTCGAAGCATATACAAATCAACAAACTAGTTCTCAAATGCCTGTTTATGATCTACCATCAAAGATTCTCTGCAGAGTTACATATGTGCAACTTAAGGTATATATGTTATTCAATCTCTCTCTCTCCCTCTCACCCACCCACACATACAGTTTTGCTCATTTCCGACTTTGGTGCTGAATGTGTTATAGATTTGTTGCTCCATTAATTAAGTTTGATTAAATTTTATTTAACTGATTCTGTCTTCGGTTTAAATTTGTAGGCTGAAATGGAATCAGATGAAGTGTTTGCTCAAGTGACACTAGTTCCCGACTCGAAGGTTTTGCTGTACTATATAATATGGCATTTGCTTGTTTTGGGTTTTCAAAAATATAGCTAACTAAAATAACTGATGACTTCTCTGGCAGCAAGATGAACCTGGAATAAACAAAGAGAAACTTCTTTTTCCTCCTAAGAACACTAAAGTTTACTCCTTTAGCAAGATACTTACTCCATCTGATACAAGTACTCATGGAGGATTTTCGGTTCTTAGACGACATGCTAATGAATGTCTTCCACCTTTGGTATGTTTTAGTTTCAACTCACTATTATATGGAGTCCACCTGAAAATTTAGAATAATGATTTTCAATTTTCCGTGGGCGTGTCCGTTTTACTTTCTTTCTGGGGTTAATCAGGAAAAGTCAAGTTTTTCGGTTTAATTGGTTCTAAAGCAATTTTACCACGAAACATTTGAGTCCGGAAGGAGAGGAATCTTTTGATGCTGGGAATAATGCATTTCATGTGACATGTGGGTAATGATGTGTCTGAAACTTGAAGAAAGAATGCTCCTCTTGTCCAGCATCAAAACGCAAGTGTAATTCATGCATGCTCTCAACATCATTACATTTATAGTTGACGGATTTCGTTGAATTTTATCAAGCCCAGATCAATTAGCTAATCTAGGAGACGAATCATCTTGCTGTTCTAATATGATCATAGAAGTATTTTTATAACTTCATTTTGTTTCCTCTGGTCTATAATTTTTATCTTGAATCCATTTTGAAGGCTTTTAAACTTAATTTGGTTGTTGTTTGTTGTTGTTGTAGGACATGAGCCAGCAACCACCATGTCAAGAACTGGTGGCAAAAGATTTGCATGGGGTAGAATGGCGCTTCCGCCATATTTACCGTGGTAAATATCATCATATGACGGTCATTTACTTGATTACTTCTTCTCATTTTGTAACTTCAGTTTCCGCCTCATTGATCTTCTAAATGCATGTATTCTTCTCTAACATAAATCTAGGTCAGCCCAAGAGGCACTTGCTTACAAGTGGTTGGAGTACATTTGTGAACTCAAAGAAACTTGTTGCTGGTGATGCCTTTATTTTCATAAGGTTTTCCTCAGTTTGTCTCATTCCTGAGAGTACAATTCTTTTCTGTTCAATTGGTTTTGTTGAGGGCCATTACTGCATTTATTCGATTAGAAGTCATTACTGCTGCACTATCGAGAGTCAACGTAGATATATGTTTGTAATTTCAGGGGAGAAGATGGGGAACTTCGCGTTGGGTTTCGCCGTGCTTTAAGTAAGATACAAAGTTATCCATCAACAGCAGTCATAAGCAGTCACACCATGCAACTCGGCATACTCGCAACTGCTTCGCATGCACTTTCAACTGGATCCATGTTCAGTGTTTACTATCGTCCAAGGTAAAAAAATTTAATCAGATTCGTCCTCGGTAATTAAACATTTTGTACCGGAAAACGCTGTCTTTGGCATTCTTAAACAATTGTTCTTGATTTGTCAGGACAAGCCCATCAGAGTTCTTGATCCCATATGAGCAATACATGAATAGCATAAGATGCAGTTTCGCAGTTGGCACAAGATTTAAAATGAGGATTGACTGTGAAGAAGCTCCAGAAGAAAGGTGAACTAATTTAATGTAAAAAACCTTTTTTCTAAATCTCGATTTGATTTGATTTCGTGGACAAATTATCATGTATACATGCATGTTTCCATAAACCAGACCTTCAGGCACCTTAGCTGGTATTGAAGAGGATGATCCTGTTCACTGGCCCTGTTCGCAATGGAAATGTCTCGTCGTAAGTTACTCTCTATCTTCTCCAATTGTAATTGAAATAAACAACTAGCTTGTATATTTATTTATTTTTGACTTATTTTTACTCGTACATACATTCTTACTAGGCTCATTGGGATGAACCATCTTCCTCCGTGCCACGTCCACTTCGAATTTCTCCATGGATGATTGAACCACTTTCAGCTGCCACTAACATGCGACAGGTTCAACCCCGCACAAAGAGACTTAGAACCAGTCGAGCATCACCAGATGAATCATTCACACTGAGCAATGATGGTTAGTAATGTTTACTGATTAAGTTTACTACTTTTACTAAACCGCGTATGAATCATCTAAATTTAGTTCCTTTATTAGGACTATCCTTAGGTTCGACTGAGTATGCACCATCAATGCCTGCAGGGCAGTCTTCAGGGGTCTTTCATGGTCAAGAAAATGGACAAATTCTATCAAACCCAAATTATATACCTCCAAGGAACTATAACTGGGGTCAGAACCCATTCCCGTTTCAGAGGAATTCTTATATGTATCCTGGAAATAATTTACCAACTAATGGTGCATATCAAGATGTGTCACGATTCGGTAGCAACTTTCATCCACCCCTATTTTCAACATGTAATGACAGTAGCAATTCTGGTTTTAGCGAGAACCGGTCAGTTCCGAAATTCAGTTTTCCAAGTTCTGGTTCCCCAGGAATGATGGGCCATGGACACAGTGAAGTACCAATGCATCAGCAAAGAGACAGTAATCCCTGCATGCTTTTTGGTGTTGATTTAGTAAAGATTCCAATAGGAACAACTCCAGCTTCAGAAATGAGTTTCCCACAATTCTTTCATGACAATTGCCATGTTCCACATTTCGGCGTGGTGGATTCTGATCAAATTTCCGACCTATCTAAGATCACGAATCCTTCATATTCTAGTGGATCTGGAAGTGGTGTCGAAAAGCCATGCCAGAGCTGTTCCAATGCCACCACCAAATTTTATAAGGTGATCATTATAGACTAATTACAAGTATTTATGTCTTGTTTAATTTGGCTGATATTCTTTATGTTAAGAAGTACAATTTGTTTTTGTTTAATTAGGTTCATAGGTTTGTAACTGTACTTGGGAGATCCGTAGACCTAATGAAATATAACAGTTATGACGAACTTGTAAGTGAATTTGATCAAATGTTTGATTTTGGAGGTGAGTCAGTGGATATGAGCAATGGTTGTAACGTGATATATAGTAACGATGAAGGGATATCATGTTCCTTGGGGATTCCCCTTGGCCGTTGAGCATCAAAACCCATTAACTAAATGGATTGTGCTCGAAGTAGTTGGTACATATAAATCATTTAAGTCATTGTCTAATTCTGTTTCATTGTGAATGCAGGGAATTTCGACGAGTAGTTCAAAAGATCTACATTAGGCCCGAGGAAGAAGTCGATAACACGGATCCTGATTCGCCTAATCCAATCCCACAGTAAACCTTTGTGCGATACTTATCCAAAATTCAAGAAGAAAATAGAATAAGGATAACATCACCATTACCATTATGATCAACATGCATCATCCTATCCAAAAAGCGGTCTGGCTATATGTATGTAAAGTTACTGATCAGTTAGGTTCTCTAGCTATTAGAGTTAAGAGTTGGTCTTTCTATATACACATATCAGTAGAAAAGTATTTTTGTTTGTACCTAAATAAATAAGAAGTGGAGAGGTATAATAAGAAGAAAATAAATAAGCAGAAAGCAGGTAATGGTTTGTTAAGAGCAATCTTACATGTATGCATGTCTGTTGCTGTGTTGGTCAAGAGTCACTCTGTCTGGTCTAGTCTTGTTGTGTAGGTTTGCATTATATAGCTATAAACTCATATCATAATTCCATAAATGTTGTATGTATTTTCAATTTCATATGAATATGAAGAGTAGTGGAATAAAACCCCTATTATCTTAAATGACTTCTGCATTTGCAAATATCCGAAGCAAAAGTTGCAGGGTGCGCTCGAATACAGCCGCAGTGCCGCTTATTTAAAACCAAGGTAAATTATGGCAATCTCGCACACGATTGAAATCTTAAAAAGATTTCTGGGTATGTCACTTAATACATCTCGAATTTATTACTCAATGATAGTTGTTCCTGTCGAGTGATTCTGTGACGAGTCCCTAAGAGTTCTGCCACATTTTTCAAATTCTGTCTTATTTGAATCACAGTGGAAATGCTTGGTTCACCACTTTTACAGTGACTCGCAACTCACATAAAGTGTCTATATGTTCTTAGCCTCTTAGAGTATACAAAGCTAACTACTTATTCCGGTACACGACGTGATGAATCCTGGATAGCATTCATCCCAACAAGTTTGTTCATTTCAAAATTTCAAGGCATGTGGATTTACAGCAGTACATGGAGAAGCTACTGCCTATTGGGCCATTGGGTGTAAATATCCATATCCCTGCCTATAAAGTGAGGTTAGAAACAGTTTACAGTTATCATCTCTCAACTGTTAACTGTCAAAATTCAATGGCGTTACCACTAGTTTTCTGCTCTTCCACTGTAAATCCCAAGTCCTTCCTTGCTTACCCAAAGCTTACTTCCTTAATCAATAAAAACAACAGCTCAAATTCCATTATATTTAGTTCTGTGCGTTCAATTAGGGGAAAAAACTCTTTACTTCATTTCCCTTGCATCTCAAGAACAAGAACATATTTTTCTCTTTCTAACTATCAAGACTTAAACGAAGATGAAGAAGAAGATTTGGTTCAAGATCTTAGCGTTCCTAGTCATTGGTTAATCCCTTCAAATGCTCTTAAGGTAACATTTAATTTTTCCTCTAGTTACTTCATAAGGGTGGACATTTATTGAATTTCTTAAACATACTATCAAATGTTTGATCATGTAATTAACCTAATTCATCAATTTTGTGAATTTTTCTCTGGCGGTGATGAGATGTTTGGTCTATTTACTAATTTTCCATTAGTTTCTTGGTGTTGTCAGAAGTGTCTATTAAGTTACTGATCAAATTTCATAAAGAAAATTGCGCTCCGTATATCATCTTTTAAGGATAAGAGTAAATAACTGCTGAAAATTTCGTGCAAATGCTTTTACCCACGTTCCAATAGTTTGCGTAACAGTGTTTCCTTTGCAGGAATCTGAGTGGCTTAAAGTAGTGTTGCATAAATGGTTAGACGATGAATATTGCGTTGAGGATACAAATGTAGAAATTAGTGAGTTTGCAGCCAAATCATACTATGAATCTTTGGTACTACGGAAAGAGGCAGACCTTGGGATGATCTTATTAAAGATGGCAAGAGATTTAGAATCTATATCTTATCAGGAAAGCTTTCATGGAGCTTTCTCATCAGCAAACGCAGCAATCCAGCTAATCTCTCAACGGATCGAGCAACAATAAATGTAGCTCCTAAAAATACAATGTGGAGAAATCATTCTCACCTTTGCTCTTGTCAGTATGTTGCATCTACTGTTTAATATGCATTTATCCTCAAGTTTATTATGTACATCTTGCTCGCTTTCTCATTTAATATATTAAAGTTTGACCCTGTTCAACACTATCCGGACTCATGTGTATGATGTCCGGAATCCGATTTTGTCCATTCTGTGTAACAAGTGTTTCAGTGATTTCTCAATTTAATACTGATGAGATTTTAAGATCAGTGGCTAACCATGTATTCAACCAATCAAATGAAAATGTAAAATTAGTACTTGTACATATATTGGGCTACTTTTTTACTCCATCCGTTTCAAAATAATAGGGTGTTATCAACATCCAGGTGTGTCAATTTGATCCATTTTTCTTGAGGTTTATATAGTTAGAAAATTAATGGGAGATGGGAGAAATATGCTGTCTACCAACTATGAAAAGTAGACGACTTATAATTCTTCGGTACGCTTGATGACGGAACAGTTCAAAGTCTCAAAGATATTCTGTATGTTTACGCAAATTGGTCTGGGCAACATGCAAATCTTGAGAAATCTGCCATTATGCTCAGCAAAGGAGTTAGTTTAGAAAGGCGAAGTCAAGTGGCAGAGATACCGGGAGTTAAGCAGATGGAGAGCAATGACAAGTATTTGGGATTCCATCTTTTAAAGTCTTCTTTCAGAATTGACTCTTTTGATTTTTTGTTCGAGAAGATAGAAAACAAGCTTGCTGGTTGGAAGAGGATATATATATATCTTTCGCATGCTGGGAAGACCATTCTTATTAAACATGTGTTGGGTCTGATACCTCCGTGCTATTTGGTTACATCTCTACTCCCTAAAGCAGTTATCGCAAAGCTGGAAAGAATTATCCGCAACTTCTGGTGGGGTCACAACTATAACACCAGAAAATCTCACTTCATAAACTGGAATATATTTTTAGATTAAAAAGTGATTGGTTGGACTTGGCATAAGATCTCTGACTCACTTAAATAGAGCCCATATTGCTAAATTGGGTTAGAAATTACTTGTAGATGAGAATTGTGTTTGGGGTGCTATCATGAAAGTTAAATATTTCAGAGACAAGTCATTTTGGGAAGCTACAGCTAACTCTAGAAGCTCCTCAACTTGGAAAGCTATTATGGACTGTAGAGATGATTTGAAGGAGGGATGCATATGGAGTGTGGGCAACGGAGAACGAATTCAGATCACTAAAGATCTTTGGCTCAACAACCACATCAACTGCAGCCCTGAGCTAAATGATAGTACCAGCAGGGGAAACATTCATAAAGTCTCGGAGCTTATTCTTCAAGAACATACCAGATGGAATACAAATCTCGTAAAGCAGTTGTTTCAACATCATTCGGCTACTCAAATCCTGAACATCTATCTACCGGATGCTAGCGAGGCTATTGCAGACAAACTCATCTGGAAACCTCACCCAAATGGTATGTTCTCGTGCAAATCTTTTATAAAAACGTCCAAGGAGAAACAACCTAGCTCATCTATCAATTCTAGTGACAGCTTCCCTTGGAAAACATTTTGGAAAATTAAAGATATGGCTCCTAAAATCCACATCTTTATATGGAGAGTTTTACATGATGGATTGGCTTCATTCAAAACTCTAGGGAAGCATGTTAATGGTATCAACCAAGAGTGCAGATTGTGTAGGGCTGCTATTGAAGATATTGAGCACATATTTTTCCACTGTCCTGTGGCTGTTACAACTTTTTTTGGCTCTTCTCTAGGCTGTAGAACTGAGCAATACCTAGGTAAGAATAGTAAACAAATTATAGCAGGTTAGCCGAGAAGGGTAACTATGATATTTTTAAGAAGGGTAGCTGTGTCGTGTGGGCCTTATGGAAACATAGGAATGAGATGGTCTTCAACAACAAGAACCAGTCCATTCAGAGCAAGGAAGCTTTATTCTGGTTCAATTATTCTGTTCCTTTACTGCCAGAAGAAGAACACAATGTCCAAGTTACCCATATGAAGATTTCAGCAAATAAATGGATTCAAACCTGCTTCTAACTGGACAAAGCTTAATGTTGATGCTGCTTTGATAATTTTAAAGGTGGGTTGGCTGTGGTGTCAAGAGATTCTGACATAAATTTCACAGGATGTGGTACCATGTCCAGGGATGTTCTGAGTCCTATTGAAGCCGAAACAAGGCTGTGCTTCTGGCAGTTGAGTTTGTTGTGCTTACAAATTTGCAGAACAAGTGGTCAGATTGCTAACAGTTGAGAATGTCCAGATTCCTTGGAGACTGCACCATCTTATTATCCAAATTAGAGTTCTTCGGAAGAAGATTGTGGAATTCAAGATTGTTTTTAACAAAAGGGATGGAATTCAGTGGCCCATGTCCCATCACTCCAACATGTGGTAGTTCTCTTCCAAACCCTCTTCATGTATTGAGACTTGTTTACAAGGTGATTTATCTGCTTTGTAGTTGTTGTATTTTTTCCTTCTGTGTTGCAAAATAAAAATATATATATATGAAAAGGTGATCGTTTTTTTTTTTTTTTTAAATTGATGATGCATTCCAAACAACTAACTTAAGGTGTTAGGTACCCGTGGTACAATAGAAGTAGAGCCATCTAATGTGGGAGTTGAGTGTTCGTCGCTAGCATTAGATTTATCTACTGAAATTTGAAAGACAATACAAGTTGGTGGGACGTTGTCCCAATTAACAATATAGTCAAAAGATTTTGCCTCCTTAGCTAATAAGTCTACTGCTCTATTGGCGGTTCAAGGAATAAACAAAAACCGATAAAATTTTGACAATTTTAGCAATCTTGTCAGCTTCCATCAATATTGCCTGATTCTGCCAAGAAATTGTGGAGCTCTTCCCTTGCAAAAAATAAAAAAAGTTCTTACAATCTCGTCCAATACTGAAATTTGATAGATTCTCTTCTTTTGCCTATGTTGCTGCTTACAACAATTCTACTACTTCTACCTCTTCTGATTCAGTTGCAGTGGATGGTCCTGCTCTTCCTTTCTCAAATTCACCTGCATCATCTCTTAAAATTAGTACAAAACCAGATGGCTTGTCATAAGTTATCCAAGCTGGATCTACATTAATTTTATGATGATTCTTTGCTGGAAATTTCCAGATTTCTTCAACTATTTTCCTTCTACGAGGAATATTCTTTCTTGATTTGTTATCATTATTGTGCCAAAATTGAAAATGTCTCTGTATTTCTATGGTTAATTGTGCAACTGATTTTTTTCCCCTTGAAAAGCTCTATTGCGTCTCTCTTTCCAGATGAACCAAATCTTTGTCAGAACTAATTCTAAAGAGATTGAACCACTGGGGTGAGTTACAGATGTCGATTAATTGAACTGAATCGTTAAATTGGAATTGAACTGGATTAGGATTGAGTGTTTATACTTGTTTCGCAAGGTGTTCGACTGTTTCATTTACATCACATCCAAAAGTACAACAAGGAGATATATTTCAAATAATACCAAGAAGTTTGACAAAGCATATTGGAAAGACTTCCAAACAATTTTTTGTTTTCTCTGAGAACAGTCTAACACCCATAAGTCTTTCCAGAATTGGTCAGGCATATCTAGATTGTTTGCATTGATCCTTGGTTAATTATGTTTATTATATAAATATTTAACCGTGAATTCCCCAGATGGAGTGAGAAGCCATCTTAAAGTGTTCGTTTTCTGAAAAGACGAGGGTACCCAAATACACCACAATCTTTTTGTTTCAACCTATAAGTCCTTTACCGAACGTGATCGTCTATGGACAGAGTCGAGACAATACGACGATTCGGTTCACACTTCGTGTGATTGTCTATGGATACGAGATCGAGACAATACAACAGCAAAATAACTTGTGTGATTGACTATGGATACAAGATCGAGACAATACTACAACAAAGTGTGTTACTTGATAATAGTTTCGGTAATAACCAAACTCTATAGGATCAATATCAAGTATTGCAGAATTAATGTATTTGTGTATTTTACTTTATTATAATAAACAATTATAATGCGGAAATCAAAGTAAAAGACATAGCAAGATTTTGTTAACGAGGAAACCGCAAATGCAGAATAACCACGGAACCTAGTCCAGTTTTGAATACTCTCGAAATTAAGCCGCTATACAAAATCTAATACCAACTTCGTATAGTTGAGACCAAGCAGACTACCCCTAGCTACTTAGTTCCCTCGGTATCCCTGCGCCTTCGACTTCTAGAGTCACACATGTGAATAGAAAGTCCTTTGGATCGTATTCAAAACAGCAAAGGAAGAATCTGTTTGATAACCACTTTAATCAATCTTGCTAAAGATTTAGATGAGTCGTTGACAAGGGCTCTTCCGTTTAATCTAATAAACTCCTTTGTCTGGTTAGATCAAATCTAACTTTAACTACCGAAATAATCAAGTATAGATTCGAACTCAATCAGTATAAATCTCAAAGAGAAATAGAGAGAATGCCAATCCCACACAAATAATCAATAAGATCTATCAAAGATAAACTGATTCTAGTTGGATCCCAGCCGATCAAGGTTTGTGCACACAATTCACAAGATACGAAAACTAATAAGAAATCTTCTTTGTCTTCAAATCTTCTTTAATCTTAAAAATACCTGCACAACACCACTTGAATCTCTTGTGATCAATCACGCACAAAACGAAGTCTGTTAAAAATGGATTATTACAAGATGTCTTTAGATCTAACAACAGTTCTAAAGATCCCGTCGATACTCTGATATAGTTTGAGTGAATTTTATATCAGAAGAGAAGATTCTCAAGCATAAACAAACTAGGTGCAATCAAAGTTTCAACAACCGTTAGTCCATCAAATCAATCGAAAACTAATAACACTGCAATTATCTAGTTTCCCACCAACGGTGCTCGTAGAGCTTCTTGATCCCATAGCGGTCGTAAGAGATTTCACCTAATTAGGATACTTTCCTCTCTGAATAGACGGCTCCACCAGAAACAACAAGAAATGAAGTTTGCATGGCTCTTAGGACGGTTTGCTAGAAATACACACTTAGGTATTTATAGACCAAGGATGTTTGGACACCATGGAATTTCCAAAACCGAAGATATTCTCAAGATATGCAATGAATGGAAAAATTCGGTTTTCCTAATTCCAATAAATGCTTGTCCAATATTTCCAAAATCTCTCAATAGAAAATCTCCAATTAGTAAATACACATTACTAATTTTTATTTTCTAGATCTATGCATTAATTGGTGGTAATTAAAGCATATAAAACCAAAAACCTTAATTAAAAGTTTCTTAATTTATTTCGGCACAGGATCACCTTGAGTATCAAGGAATATCTTTAACAATAAATGATAATAGTTACTACTTGTGTTCAAAGTATGTTAACATCTTTTCACTGCAAATCCTCATTTCATATTTACATGGATTTGCATTCTTGGAATCTGTTATACCACACTTCCAAACAAGTTTAGAATTTGTTTGTTTGTATTCCAAGACTACTATGTGGTTGATCATATCAAATCACATACATGGGTTTAATCGGTTATACCAATCACTAGGATAGGTTATACCTAAATATGGAATTACTTGTGATCGGTCACACCAGTCACTAGGATCGGTTACAGCAGTTACAAGGATCGGTTCCATCTACACATGGTATCTACTTGTGATCGGTCACACCAGTTACCAAGACCGGTTACACCAATTACAAGGATCGGTTACAAAACACTTATGATCGGTCACACCAATTACTAGGATCGGTCACACCAATTACAAGGATCGATCATACCATCACATGGTGATTACTTAGGATCGGTTATACTAATTATCAAGACCGATCATACCAAAACATAAGTCTAGGTATTGTAATTAGTTATACCAAGATACATCACATGAGTTAAGATCGGTTTTACCATTTCATACATATTGGTCATCCAAAGATTTGCAATGAATAGCCGGACCAATAAACCTATTGATTTCCCTTTCGATTAACAAACAAGTTCATGAATATACTTCCTTTATACAAATGTAAAACATTGTTTCCTAGGATGAAATCTTCACCATAATCCATTCACATAATCATAACACTATATACAAGATTATGTCGATGTCATATCTACGAAGTTCAAAAGATAAGCGTTATATTTCGGAGTCTAATTCCTTAATATATGATCATACTACTATGATCATGTCACATCACTAGAGTATTATACAGTATGTACAGTATATACAGCTTCGCAGTTATGTTTTCAATATAGCACAACTTGAAAGATACGATAGGAATGAAAGAGTTCAAGTTAATATTACTAACCTCAAGTGGAAGGATGATGTCGTCGTTGTAGTTCATTACTTCTTCACTTTCTTCAGGTTTTCGGAGTAATACTTGTATGTCTCAACATTCCTATACTTTTTAGTCTAACCTTAACGAAGTTGACTCTAGTATTTAATCAAGCGACTCTAGATGAGTTTTGATACTAAAATATGACAACCAAACTTGACATACCAACGCTTGGTGAGTTCAACCGAGCTATGCTCTAACAGTTTCATCTTATTATCTTTAGTTAAAAATACTCTAGTCTTGCATATTCTATCTGCTATGTGATGTAGTACATCCTTTCTATTACTCTGCTTATTTTGGTTTTCTCATTTTATCACACTCTTAATCGAGTAGTTCCTGAGTTACAAGACTTTTCTTTCCTAGTCTAGATAGATTTCCTTTTTTCTTTACGTAGTCAGTTTATATAAGCTATATAAAGGCTAAGTCTTCTTATTTAGAGATTATCAATTATTAATATCAATTTCAACATATTATCTTGATTACTCAATCATATTTTATCAAGTTTCTTACGAAACTTAAAGTTCTCTTCGTATCTCCTGCAACTAGTTTACATTCAAACCTATAGTTCTGCTTTAATTAGTTGGTACTACAGCCAACAATTTTATATTCTTATCTAAAATTCGATCCTTATATCACTTTCACAAATCAAAACCCTAAATTTCTTTTCTCAACAAACTTTAGTTTTTTTTCGTGAAAGTTCAATAGCAGATAAACCACTTACAAAAGCAGATCTTGCTGAACTTAAAACTACCATCGCAGCAGAACTTGAAACTAGCCTTATAACAAAATTTCAAACTCTAACAGAGTCTTTCAAAAAGAAAATTGAAAATAATGAAGAATTCATGATCAAGTTGGCTAAACACGTAGGTATGGAACATAAAGATATTTCGGTATTGGAAGAAGAGAAAGAAGAAAAGAAAGAAGACGAAACAAAGAACGTTAAGAAATATTCATTCTTTCACAATACTGATATTCCTGAAAATATTTTAGGTGAGCTAAAACAAAAGAAGCAGTTGGAAAGTATTCTAGACAATCCAAGGAAGAGGCTTACGATCTTCAACCTCGACAGTGATGAAGATGGTGAGTTAGAAGAAGAATAAGAGAAGAGGTGGACTGAGGAAAGAAGAAAGAAGATTGAAGTCTGGTCAGAATCCATATGGAACTCTACCAGAATACAAGTTGAAAGATGACATCCTTATCTTCCATGGTGGTTTGAAGATTGAAGAACTGATGGATTGGTTCTATGAAGTAGAGGCGTTTTTCAAATTCATGGAGGTCCCTGACCATTCTAAGGTGAAGGTTGTCGCATATAAACTCAAAGGAGGAGGAGCAGCTTGGTGGAAAAACTCTGTGAAGATCGTATGAGATATGGTAAACCCCCTGTACGTACTTGGGAAAGAATGAGGAATTTGGTTAGAGATAAGTTTTTGCTTAGATGATTTTAGACAACAACTATTTATCAAACTTCAGAATTGTAGACAATGAGCTAGATTTGTTGAAGAATTCTACAATCTTATTGCACGTAATCAATTGAATGAGTCTGAGGAACAATTAGTTGCACTTTTCATATAAGGGTTAAATCGTCTTATCCAACAAGGAATGACTCAATCAGCGTACACGATGGTTGAAGCTATTCAACAAGCAATTAAAATTGAGAGATGTGTGCTTTATACTTCAATCCATGCACAACCACGACAAAATCGTTATCAAACTATAATAGAGCTACAAAATCGTATAATTCTTACTCTGGTAACCAATATGGTTCTTATTGTGCACAAGAAGGGAGTTATAGTCGACAGGTTGCATAGCGGCCAACAACCAATTTTTCTTATAATCAAACACCACTTCTGTCAGAAAGTTCACCATTGATTGATATACCACCTACAAAACTAACTCAAGCTACTAGACGTCGGGATATTACTCCAAACTACCGCAATAATAAGTATCAACAACAGTTTCCTCCCTTACCTAAACCTCCAAATCCTTATTCCAAGTTTAGAGGAGAAAAGTGCAACAAGTACAATCAAACTGGTCACACCTCTAGTGACTGCCATAAATTCCATGCATATATTGAAGAAACTCAAACTCAAGATGAAACGCATGAGGAAGAAGTGTGGGAGAATGATGACCAGAACTATGAGCATATGCACGACTCTTATGACACAAATTTTATTGGCATGATTCGTCATTTGGTGATTGTTGAACCATGCCTTACACAGAGACATAGTATTTTCAGGTCACAGTGTGTTATTGCAGGAAAATATTGTAGCACAATCATTGATAGTGGAAGTACGTAGAATTACGTAGCTGCCAATATTGTAGAAAAATTGGGTCTACCAGTTACACCTCATCAAAATCCATATTCAGTTGGTTGGATTAATGGCTCTTCTACTCAAAAAGTAACTCATCAGTGTGTAGTGAAATTTCACTACACCATTTTTAGACATTAACAACCTACCATATTTGTTGCCGAACGGGGTCGCAACAGGATTTTGCTGTTGCTAAACACCCTGTCGCAAATTTTAGCAACGACATAAGTTCTGTTGCGAATCTCGGTCCGCAACGGAGTTCGCAACGGCCGTTGTTAAAAAAATTATTCGCAACATATGATTCATTTTAGAAATGAGCGTTTTCCTACTGGAACTTACAACAAGACAAAGATGAAAAAGTATGGACCATTCAAGGTGATTAAGAAAATCAATGATAATGCTTATGTCATTGATCTTCCATCAGATTTGAGCATTTCTAATATCTTCAACGTGCAATTTTCATGTTTCATGGGGATAATGAAGTTCTCTTTACTACTTAACTCGAGGGCGAGTTTCTTTTAAGAGGAGGGGACTGTTGTAGTATATCCTTCCTATTACTCTGCTTATTTTGGTTTTCTTATTTTATCACACTCTTAATCGAGTAGTTCTTATATTACAAGACTTTGCTTTCCTAGTCTAGATAGATTTCCTTTCTTTACTTAGTCAGTTTATGTAAGATGTATAAAGGCTAAGTCTTCTTGTTTTATCAATTATTAATATCAATATCAATTTCAACTTATTATCTTGATTATTCAATCAGATTTTATTAAGTTTCTTACGAAACTTAAAGTTCTCTTCGTATCTCCTGCAATTAGTTTGCATTCAAACCTATCGTTCTGCTTTACTATGTGATTAGGAAACATAGAATGTATCCTAGAGGAATTCCACTTTTTAGTAACTGGATCTAAAAGATTAGCTACAAGTGTTAAAGTGTTGTTGTTTTTTCTGTATTGAGCTAAGGTATGATCTAAATTTGGTACCAAGTTATCTTCCCAAATGTTAATATTTTCCCCATCATCAACCTCCCATATACTAAACTGTTCTTCAAGCTTAATTCCCTCACTAATGCATTTCCATACCCAAGAACTAGTAGGAGAGACTTTTGTTCTGAAAACTGATTTTTTCCTATAATATTTATCCTTAAGATTAGATCCACATAAGGACTTAGATTATTTTATTAATCTCCAAGCAACTTTATCTATCATGGACACATTGGTTTTATGTGCATCTTTGAATCCAAGTCCCCCTTTATGCATTGGTTTTCTCAGACAAGTTCAAGATTTAAGGTAATAACCTTTGGTATTTGGCTCCTTTCCCCACCAAAAATATCTTCGAACGTCATTAATTTTGTTGGTTACTTTCTTAGGTAACACAAGACATCCCATTTGAAAAATGGGCATACTGGACGGGACATCTTATTCAGGACCATTTTACTCGGGTGTGATATTGTTTCGCGTTTCCAACCTTCAGATTATTTTGTTTTCCATTTTTTCCACTCTAATTTCAAAAGTTTTAATCTTAGATTTGTCTATGAAAAGAAGAGCTCCTAAATAAGTCTTTTAGGTATATTTTCTTAATTTTGAGAAGTTTAGACATTATCCTTCATCGTTTGATGTTTTGGGTGAACTTTTTTACTTAAAAACACTCCACACTTATCAAATTTTATGAGTTGCATAGAGTCTTTACTTAAATTTTATTGTTTTAAGAAGTTGTGTGCACTCTTTTAGATCATCCTTAACAAATAAGAGACAATCATTTGCGAAGAAAATATGAGAAATAGGTTCACTTTTTGGTGAAAGCTTCACACCATGAATTTGTTTATTATGTTCTTGATTGAGAAGAAGACGTGAAAATATTTCTATGCAAATGATGAAGAGATAAGGGGATAAAGGATCCCCTTGTCTAAGACCCCTGGAAGGATTGTAAAAAACTTCCAGGAGATCCATTTAAAAGCAAAAAAATAGATGAGGTGGAGATGCATTATCTGATTAGGTTACAGAACTGATTGTTGAAACCAAAAGATTGCATGGCTTTAAGCAGAAAATTCCAATTAACCCTATCAAAGGCTTTAGACATATAAATTTTAACTCCTAAACCTCCAGTTCTAGCTTTTTTATTTTTGAAGGTATGTATAATTCCATGCGCTATTATGATATTGTCAGAAATTTGTCTTGAGGATAAAAAAGCAGCCTGAAAAGGGAAAATGATTTGATCAAGAAAAGGTTTGATTCTATTAGATAAACAAAAACCAAATATCAGCGGCTAATCATTTGATGCATCACACGTGAAAATGCGTGGGTATAACAACCACACCCAACAATTCGTTTGGCAATCTGAGAGGACTTACTCCAATATACTTTCTAGAGAATCAACTAGACAGTCAGACTCAATCTAGAGAAAAGTATATACAAGAGTTTATATCTATAACTCTTAATTAAATCTGCTATCAGCAAATAGAAATTTGCGATCCCAATTGAATATAAGAGAAGTAACTTGAACGGTACCAAAGACCAATGTTCAAGGATCAATCAATTTCAAATAACAACCAAAGGTTGGATTTCCTAATTGATCGATACAACGCACAACCTATGATATTTCAATTATATAACAAAATATAATGCGGAAAAGAAATAACACAGACACCAGAATTTTGATAACGAGGAAAACCGCAAATGCAGAAAAACCCCGGGACCTAGTCCAGCTTTGAACACCACACTGTATTAAGCCGCTACAGACACTAGCCTATTACCAATGAACTTCGGACTGGACTGTAGTTGAACCCTAATCAATCTCACACTGATTCAAGGCACGGTTGCGTTCCTTATGTCTCTGATCCCAGCAGGATACTACGCACTTGATTCCCTTAGCTGATCTCACCCACAACCAAGAGTTGCTACGACCCAAAGTCGAAGACTTGATAAACAAATCTTTCTTATACAGAAAAGTATATTGGAATAGATAAATTTTTCTCCCACAGAAATACCTATGAGTTTTGTTCCGTCTTTTGATAAATCAAGGTAAACAGGAACCAATTGATAAACCAGTCTTATATTCCCGAAAACAGCCTAGTATTATCAATCACCTCACAATAATCTTAATCGATTAACGAAACAAGATATTATGGAATCACAAACGATGAGACGAAGGTGTTTGTGATTACTTTTCTATCTTTCCTATCGGAGATATAAATCTCAAGCCAATCTTACGATTGCACTCAATCACGATAGAAACAGCAAAATCAGATTACGCAACAACAGAGAAAATAGTTGGGTCTGGCTTCACAATCCCAATGAAGTCTTTAAGTCATTGACCTACAGGGTCTTGTGAGAAACCTAAGGTTAAAGGAGAATCGACTCTAGTTATGCAACTAGTAACACACAGAAGTGTGGGGATTAGGTTTCCCAGTTCCTAGATTTCTCCTTTATATAGTTTTCAAATCAGGGTTTGCAATCTAAGTTACCTTGGTAACAAAGCATTCAATATTCACCGTTAGATGAAAAACCTGATTCAACCAAACTAATATCTTTCAACCGTTAGATTGAACTTAGCTTGTTACACACAAATGAAATGTACCCTCATTTAGGTTTATGTAACTATACCTAAATGTGTACACCATATTGGCTCAACAATAGTTAACCGAAGTTAGCCATATGAACACTCCCATATCAACCTTGTTAATATTAACCATAACTAGTTCAAATGACTCAAATGAAACTAGTTAAAGAGTTGTTCAATTGTTATATTCTCATAGAAGTATACAAGAACATAATTGAAGAAAAATCGTTTTGATTTACTCGAATCAATTCATGAACATTATAGCCACGGTTTGAAAAGATTGCATTCCTTATTATATAAATGTTTAAGTTCATGTACACAACCGATTTTAGAACTTTAACCTTCAAGTATGCAAACGGGTACGCATACTTGAAATACCCGGACCAAGATTGGGTTTCGTCAGTACGCAAACGGGTACGCGTACTTCCAATACCAGCAGAAATATTAGGACATGAACCTTACGCCAGTACGCGAACGGATGCGCATACTTAGGTTCCAGGATTTCTCAAGCCAACAGGTACGCATACTATGGTTCCCGTACATGGATTACATATGTGCAAGAGTACACAACATGTCATATCCAATAATTGGTTAAGTGTTCTAAACTCTTATTTCAATCATTTAAACTTTCTTAGAGGATGACAATAGCCGTTTTCACACAATATTAACATCAAAGAAATTTTCAAGTTATTGAAATAATCATAACGAAACATTCCAAGTCTACACCAAATGATTGTATCACACAAACCATGTAAGATGTTACTCGGAAATTTTAACATGATCATCTTTTGACTTGCGTTAAGAATATAAGATGAACTTGGTCGAAGCGAAAACTTGCCAACACATATTCCGAGAAATATGTAAGCGAGTTAAACTCAGCTCGAAATCTCAAATATGTATAATATAAAACTATATCGTAACACGACTTATGTCTCAATATAGGAGATAGAGTAGAAATAGACTTTCCAAGTGATAGATGAGTTTTAGTCTCCACATACCTTTTGTGAATGAAGTTCCACAAGCTCTCCTTAGTAGTTCTTCTTCTTCAAATGATAAACGCCGTGAAGTCTAAGGCTCAACTACACAATCTATGTCCTAGTTCGAGACATCTATAAGTAGACTAGAAATCAAGACTTATAGTTTTGATCACTAACATTGAAAAACATGCTTGAGATAGCAATGCATGCGAGTTTGACCGAGTAGTTCTCTAACAATCTCCCCTTTGTCAATTTTAGTGACAAAACTATCAATACACATGGATTACAAAATAAATAAAACTTTGTAGCTTCTCATCCAAATGCTTGATCTCCTTGGCATCTTCAACACGACTCGAAATCTTCGTCACTTCCAAGTACTCCATGATTCTAAACGTGTTCAACTCAGCATCATAGTTGTTGAAGATCCGTAGCGATAACAATGAGAAAACAAATGCTCTCAATCATTGTTATACAGTGTCATAGTATCATTACACAGCATCAAAGTTCAATTGTATCACAACTTTGACAATAATACTATGGTGATATGTATCACTCCCCCTTAGTCAATACTTCATCTCGACATGAAAACCACTCTCCCTTACATAATGATCCGTAAACCATATGTATTTGTAGTATGAAACTACACATTAATTCTCCCCCTTTTTGTCAATATAAATTGGCAAAGGTACGAAAACTAGTGGGATCCTCATGAAATTTTGGATGATTGATGAATCTATGAAGGTGACAGTACTTCATGAAATTTTCATTGAGATACCTCATGCAAATATTGCAGTTACTTGTTGGATGATTGATGAATCTATGAAGGTGACAGTACCTGGGATTCTCCATTTTTTCTTCAGTTGGCTCTCTCTGATGAACATCAATTTGATTGCATCATCTTTAACCAAACTTCTAGTAACTCGATCACTTATTCAGTGGGAAGAGGGAAGTTTGAGTCCCCGTTTGATCATTTCCCATTCGTTGATGTCGGGTCGAGGTTTGTGCGAGATTGGCTATCCTTTCTTTGCGTTTTCGGAGGAGCTTGGGATGTTGGAGAAGCGTTCTTATGTTGTTGCACTTTGGCTTCTCTCTTGCTCCCTTCAGCAATATTCATGGAAAGTTTTTAGATTGTACTGCTTGTTTATCAAGCGCCTGTCACTGCCTCGAGTGTCTCGCGACTCCTCGACTTTTGCAGCTTTTATTCTTTCCAGTATGGATGGAGCAGTAGTTGCTGATCACTTGGCTGCTTCATGAAGCTCTGAGAAAGTATGGAACCGTAGATTTTCCAGCAAGGCTCTGTAGACCGGGATCATTCCGTTGATACACAAGTCCACCAGTTGTTGTTCAATGACATTCGAGTCATGAGAATCCAAAACTTGGACTCTGAACCTCTTCACATAATCGTTCGGATGTTCATTGTTCTTCTGAGACATTCTTCTTAAGTCAGAGAGAGTAATCTGCTCTGAGACGAAGAAGTACTTCCGGTAGAAGGCGTTAACCATCTCTCCCCAACTAGCGATGCTCCCTGGTCCAATGTTGTTGTACCATGTGTATGCTCGGCCTATCAGGGATTTCGAGAATTCCTTCAGACGGACGAGATGGTTGTGCTCGTGTTCGCCTAGTGCTTCCAGGAATCGAGAGACATGTTCTCGAGCGTTCCCTTCTCTTTTGTACAGTGTGAACATTGGAGAGGTATAGCCCGAAAGAGGAATTCTTTGCGTAGCAGTAGGATATGGAGGTTGATGACGGTGAACATATGGCGTTTTGTCTTTTCCTCGATCCTCCATAAAGCGTTTCAGGTCTTCACGGGTGATAAATCCTGCAGGTTCCTTCGTTGGTGAGTTATCTGCAGCCTTGTGGACTTCATCATCATCTACTACATGGATCGGAGTGACTTCAGGATCAGCTGAAGACGTTTCTTTGGCTTTTCCCTTCTCCTGAGTTTTCTCTGACATCTTTTCAGTGAGAGTCTTGAGATAATTGCATAACTCCTTCTGAGTGTTAGCCATGTCAATCTGATTTTTGGCAAGAGCTTCTTGCACCTTCATGAGATCACCTATGGTAGGTGGATTTCTTTTGATTTCTTCAGGAGACCTGCCGAATAGAGGATTGTTTTCTATGTTGGTTTGCGGAGGAGTGGTATCGCCAGTGCCGTTGTTGGAAACATGAGTGGTTTCTGGAGTACCACCATTGTTGCTAGTGCTAGCGTTGTTTGGTTTAGGATTTGTGACTGAACCTGACCTAAGATCAACCATTTTGTGAGAATTTGAGATTGTAACTAAGAGATTAACCTCCCACTGTTGTCGCCAATCTGTAGATGAGGAAAAACGATTTGCTGGTTTTTTAGGGAAGTGAGGAGACGACCGATCGGACGAGACTCCTCAACCGAGCAAACTGCCTAACCTCACACAGATGCACTGCACAGGAGTGCTTTGAGTTCGAGAGATCAATCTGTAGGACTCCGTCCTAAACCAAGTCAATGGTCGTTCCAGAGTCAATTCGGTTACAAAGAGGGAGATGGGTTGATCTGTGGTAGGGAAGCTGAGAATTGTGGGATCAATGATGATCAAGGATTGTAGATGTGTTGAAGGTTTCTGCAAGTATGTGAATTATGTAAATAAGTTTCAATCGAGAGAATTGTTGTCTGTAGACGAATGTTGTTTTCAGTCATCGATCCCGAACTTATTTATATTGTCAGAATAGTAAACACATTGATCCCAGTAAGTGTGACGGTTTTTTAAGTGAAAGAATAGGGAAGTGGGAGATCGTGGTAAAATCAGTTCCATGTCGTGTGGAGACTTGATTGATCGTCCACCCACTACTTTGATAACTCCCTCAACCGCTTGCACAACTTACTCACGTTTCTCATCGTGGATGAACACACGTGCCGTAGGCCGCCAAACCAAAAACCTAATTGATATCCCCCATGTGACGTGATTGATGTCTCACGAACGTGGAGTCTGCAAAGCAGACGTGTATTTGATTAGTCAGTAGTTGACTTGATTAGACAGTGAGTCTAAGTTTTGTTGAATTGAGCATGATTGACGAATGCTCGGTGATTCATGGATTGAACATGTCAGACGTATAGTTCTTGAATGAATTATGTTGATATTGCTCGTCTGAGCAAATATTATAAATTCGATAAATTATTGAATATTGATAGTTGGATCAATATTCGAGCAATTGAGCAAGTATTGCTCAATTTGATAAATTACTGAATATTGACAGTTGGATCAATATTCGAGCAATTGAGCAAGTATTGCTCAATTCGATAAATTACTGAATATTGACAGTTGGATCAATATTCGAGCAATTGAGCAAGTATTGCTCATTCGATGAATTATTGGTAACGTGACCCAATAAAATATTAATTAAAATATTGGTAGCCTATCAAATATTATATAATTAATCCAGATGTTGATTGTTGGGTCAACATAGGTTTATTAGTGTTTGAAATTGCTCAAAATCATGATTTGCATAACATTTGTTCGAAACCCTAATTTTGATCAATTGTTCATCAACTGATGATTTATTGAAAATAGGCCACTGAATGAAGGAGTGACCGGCTACATGGGATGATGGACAACCATGTAGCGCCCAAGTGCTCGAGTGAGCGTGCACCAAAGTCCTTTGTCGACTGGTTGGTGAAAGGATGATTAAATGCTGATTTAATCACTTATTAAAATAGTGCTCGTCTAAGCATTAGGTGATAAAACCTAATTATGGAGAAGTGAAGAACCGTCCAAGGGAGCATAGAACCGGCCCTTGGTGGTGTGGGACCAACTGACGGTCGATTGAGCAAATTCCAAGTTGGTTGGAAAGAGTTTGGACCCAATATGAGCAATTGAGCAAATTAGGTCAGAATTATAAAGATGTGTGGGACCGGCTCCTTGCAAGCCTTAGGGCCGGCCTTGGTCGGTCAAGGAAGTATGCCCGTGTCACCATAATGTCCGTGTCTCAGTCCTGAGAGATTTGGTATTTTCTGGTGTGCGTTTGAGAAATATTTTGGATTTTCAGAAGAGTTCGATCTTTGACTGAAATTCTTGATTTTGCTCGAACGAGCAAGTAAAACTTTGCCCATTTGATCAATACTTTGAGAATATTAAAATAATAATATTTTAATATTTTTCGTGAGTAGCCCAGTCGGTCATGTGACCATTTGACTTTTGGCTTTTTCATGGTTTGAGCAATATTTGAAAAAATATGGAAAAACCAGGGTTTTTGCTCAAACGAAGGAGTTTCATGAGATGAGGGAAATAATAATCGTGAAAACAAGGGATTGTAAAGTGTGGGACCGTCCATGGATAGGGCATGACCGGCCGTCTAAGTAGCCCGGTGCCGTGACACTTTCCCCTATTTTTATTATTTTTCATCCTTGAAGGAAAATATGGAGAAACCGTGAGTTTTGCTCAAACAAGGAAAGTTGCTCGAATGAAGGAGTCTTCATGAGATCATGAAAATAATAAAATAAGAAAAAAATAAAGGAAGAGGCGTGGGGGACCGGCCACGGCGTCATGACCGGCCGGCTGGTGGGCCCGGTCCCTAGGCGACACTTTTATATTTTTTATTATTATTTTCTCTCTCCTATTTTGCGTGGGTTTCCTCATTTGTCCATATTTTTGAATGCTCATTCATGCATTTGGGTGCTCGTTTATGCATCATCGTTAAGTACACTGCACTATTTTCTTGGGGCTTACTCGGTGATAGTCCAGATGCCCGATTGTTGAGTAATTATTACTAATTCATGAAATTCATTGGAGAATGATTCATGAAACGGAGTAATAAAAATGAATTGTGTATCAATTATTAATTCATGGAATTCAGCCGGGGAATTCAAGGAACGGAGTGATGAGATAAAATTGTTATCTATTACTAATCTATGAATCCAGCCGGGGAATTCAGGGAACGGAGTAATAAGATATAATAGATTATTTTCTAGGAATTCAGTGGATGAATGTCACGGTAGAATTAATCTATTTTCAGAATCGAAGATATCAGATAGTTGAAGCATCATACTCGTTCTGAAGGGTGCATAGTCAGGGAACAACGTGCAGCGTCGAAGTCCTGAAGGCGTTAAGCCCTCTAACAAACAATTATGTCTAGAGAGCCGCCTGAATCTATACATGGTCTCTCTACATAGTCAGGGAACAACGTACAGCGTCGATGTCCTGAAGGCGTTAAACCCTCTAACAAACAATTATGTCTAGAAAACCGCCCAATCATTACTCTATGTAGAGTTGGGTCTCTCTATGTAGTCAGGGAACAACGTGCAGCGTCGACGTCCTTAAGGCGTTAAGCCCTCTAACAAACAATTATGTCTCGAGAACCGCCCAATCATTTGATTCTACATAGAGGTCATGATGAAATGTGCAGCATCTAACGCTCAGCCGGGGAGGCCTTTCGAGAAACATGTTCATCATGGATCTGAGAGGAATGCTCACTCAGTCATAGATCGTGAAACGGTTCACGGATCGTAAAATATGAATTGTCACATGCGTTCCTGAAGCCGGGTCAGAAACATGCAGTATCATGATTTTACGATTTTGACCTTTGTCGAAAATCCACCATCAACAACTGCGGAATAAACAAAGATTCATTCTATTTTTCATCACTATTTGCATAATGACATATAATAGACTTAATCTTTGTAAACAAAAGTTCCTCCTTTCTTCCATCAATATATGCATAATGACATGAAAGGCTTAACTTTTGTATTCAAAAGTTCATTCTATCTTTTATCAATACATTCATATCGACATAATAAAGATAACTTTTGAACAAGTATGGGACAATCAAGGTTCACGGACGTAAACAACATATCCCATAACAATTTGCAATATGTGAAACCATAAAGATTAATACTGCAAAAATCATCTTCCAAATAACTTAGAATTTAAATAAATAAATCTAAAAACATTGAAGATGAAAACGTTGGACATAGCTATGTGTACTCACAATAATGGTTATTCCAAACCCTAGTTATCCTTCTTAAAAAAAAAACACAAGAATAAAATTCTCATAAGAAGTTTCCTAGACATTGAGACCTCTGAAAAATTCTTTATCGTCCCTGAACTCCTTGTCGTCAACAGCCACGGGAACATACGTTTCGTGAAGATAGGAGTCAATTCCAACAAACCTTCTAGGCTGATGATGTCGAACCAGGGCCTTCTGAATTTCAAGAGTTCTCATAACAAAAGCCTTTATTTGTTGAATCTCCTTCCTTGTTTCCTTCAACTCTTCAAGAACACCAGAAAACTTCTGAGAGTTTGAAGGAACAACTCTTGGCTTCCTCACATTCCTTTTTTTCTTTTCAAAGTTGGAGGTAACGGAGATCTTTCTTTTTCCTTCATGATTGATGGCTTAACAATCATATTGACATCTTTTCCATCAGAAGACATGATGCTTGGAGTATCCATATGCGTACGGGTTTGTGAGAGGAATTCACAATTTAAACTCAACAAGCAGTCTTAAGATATAAAGAGTTTCAGAGAAGGAAAAGGGAATGTAGGGTTACGAAACCTTTAAACACAGGTTCGTGCATGCACAACTCACTACCCTAAGAAGGGTAGAATTGTCGAGAATAACCCTCTTTTATTGATTGACCAGGGAAGTCCTTTCCAGTATTAATTAGATATGGAAGAATTCCAAACTTGCAAAACATAGCAAAGTTAAGAAAAAAACTTTTAAAAAACTTTTCTCTTTTCCTAAAGCCTGAGGTGTGCACAATCTTGTCTCTTTTGATCAGGCTCATGAGACAAGATGAAACAAACAACACAATCAAGTTGCGCTGCGGTGAACAACAATCTGTCCACCATAACCTTTTTGAAAGGAATTCATAGAACCCTGTCTCTCACAATGTTTAGACCATACTTTCTTCTCTAGTGGTCTTGCGTTATCCTTGGAAACTAACTTCTTCGAAGAAGATAAAATCTTACATACCTCAGAGGTTTTTTGAACAAGTTTGAGCTTGTTTGCTAATCGATTCGCTCTTCGTTGAAGTTTGTTGACATACCTTATTTTGTGTTTGTACTTGAAACACTTTGAAAGTTCATGAACTTTGAGTGAACAATAAGAGCATGTCAACCTGGAATATGATTCAGAGCCCCAAGATGTGCAAGATGCTAAACACATAGTGGAACCTGAAAAATTTGACAAAGAGTTTCCAACAGAAAGGTCAACTTTTTCTTCCAGATTGGTTGAGTTCTCTTTTGAAAGAATATCAAGATTGATGTATGTATTGCTACAATTATAAAGATCAATATTTTCACAAAAAAGCGCAACACTTGATTTTTCGTCTTCATTAGAATCATAGTGATCAGACATTTCATCAAGAGTTGCAGCAAGACCTTTGTTCACAGTGTATTTTCTGCGGTTCAGACACTCATTTGCAAAATGACAAAAACTTTTACACTTAAAGCACTGTGGCATATCCTCGTCATCAGTCTCGTCAACATCCCTGTTTTTAGGAGGAACATGATTGTGAGGTTTAACTGATGACTTAGATTTATCTCTGGAGAACCGTTTACTTCTCTTCAATAGAAGATCTCTAAACTGTCTTGTGATCAAAGAGACTGACTTGTCAAGATCTTCATCTGATGAATCAGCCTCAGAAAGATCATCTTTAGAAATGCAAACACTTTTACTTTTGTCAAGTAATTTAGTGTTCTTTTGTGCTTTGAAAGCAACATCCTTTCCGGATTTGGATGTATGCTCATGATCAAAGATCTTTAATTTCCCAACCAACGTATTTCTAGAGAGAGCATCAAGGTTATTTCCATCAACGATGGCATGCTTATTAGAGTCGTATCTAGATGGCAGCGATCAGAGAATTTTCATCACAGTGTCCTTTTCAGGAATAGTCTTACCCAATGAAAAAGATGCATTAACAATTTCAGACACTTTGTGATTAAACTCATCAAATGAATCTTCATCTGCCATATGAAGGTTTTCCCAATCGGAATTTAGGTTTTGAAGTCTGGCTTCCTTTTCAAAGGTATTCCCTTCAAATACGGTTTCTAAGATATCCCAAGCATATTTAGACTGAGTACACGTAGTCACATGGTGCTGAAGATCTGGGGTAATGGCA
Source organism: Papaver atlanticum (assembly GCA_023531105.1). Taxonomy (NCBI): domain Eukaryota; kingdom Viridiplantae; phylum Streptophyta; class Magnoliopsida; order Ranunculales; family Papaveraceae; genus Papaver; species Papaver atlanticum. The sequence continues at coordinate 1,329,384 of JAJJMB010007708.1, forward strand.
TGAATGATTGCATTCAAACCGTCAGAATTTTTCTTTGCAGTAGGAATCTCAGCAGGGTCATATGCACCAATATCCTTTGGAACGCTCGCATCTCCTACTGACAACGGGAGCATCGTAGACATTAACTAGGTAAACACATGATTGAAAATCACGCGCTTGAAGAAAGGCACGCATAGCAATTTTCCACCATAAGTAATTTGAGCCATCGAAGACTGGTGGTACGTTTATAGAGATAGCACTTCTGTCCATATCAGATCGCTACAAACACAGACTTATAAGGTCTTTAATGTGTTTGCCTACTCTGATACCAATTGAAAATGCGGGGGTACAACAACCACACCCAACAATTCATTTGGCAATCTGAGAGGACTTACTCCAATATACTTTCTAGAGAATCAACTAGAAAGTCAGACTCAATCTAGAGAAAAGTATATACAAGAGTTTATATCTCTAACTCTTAATTCAATCTGCAATCAACAAATAAAAATTTGCGAGCCCGATTGAACATAAGAGAAGTAACTTGAACGGTACCAAAGACCAATGTTCAAGGATCAATCAATTTCAATCAACAACCAAAGGTTGGATTTCCTAATTAATCGATACAACGCACAACCTGTGATATTTAAATTATATAACAAAATATAATGAGGAAAAGAAATAACACATATACCAGAATTTTATTAATGAGGAAAACCGTAAAATGCAGAAAAACCCCGGGACCTAGTCCAGCTTTGAACACCACACTGTATTAAGCCGCTACAGACACTAACCTACTACCAATGAACTTTGGACCGGACTGTAGTTGAACCCTAATCAATCTCACACTGATTCAAGGTACAGTTACGTTCCTTACGTCTCTGATCCCAGCAGGATACTACGCACTTGATTCCCTTAGCTGATCTCACCCACAACTAAGAGTTGCTACGACACAAAGTCGAAGACTTGATAAACAAATCTGTCTCACACAGAAAAGTCTATTGGAATAGATAAATCTGTCTCCCACAGAAATACCTATGAGTTTTGTTCCGTCTTTTGATAAATCAAGGTGAACAGGAACCAATTGATAAACCAGTCTTATATTCCCGAAGAACAGCCTAGTATTATCAATCACCTCACAATAATCTTAATCGATTAACGAAACAAGATATTGTGGAATCACAAACGATGAGACGAAGGTGTTTGTGATTACTTTTCTATCTTGCCTATCGGAGATATAAATCTCCAGCCAATCTTATGATTGCACTCAATCACGATAGAAATGGCAAGATCAGATCACGCAACTACAGAGAAAATAGATGGGTCTGGCTTCACAATCCCAATGAAGTCTTTAAGTCGTTAACCTACAGGGTCTCGTGAGAAACCTAAGGTTAAAGGAGAATCGACTCTAGCTATGCAACTAGTAACACACAGAAGTGTGGGGATTAGGTTTCCCAGTTGCTAGAGTTCTCCTTTATATAGTTTTCAAATCAGGGTTTGCAATCTAAGTTACCTTGGTAACAAAGCATTCAATATTCACCATTAGATGAAAAACTTGATTCAACCAAGCTAATATATTTCAACCGTTAGATCGAACTTAGCTTGTTACATACAAATAAAATGTACCCTCATTTAGGTTTATGTAACCGTACCTAAACGTGTACACCATGTTGGCTCAACAATAGTTAACCTAAGTTAGCCATATGAACACTCTCATATCAACCTTGTTCATCTTAACCATAACTAGTTCAAATGACTCAAATGAAACTAGTTAAAGAGTTGTTCAATTGTTATATTCTCATAGAAGTATACAAGAACACAATTGAAGTAAAATCGGTTTGATTCACTCGAATCAATTCATGAACATTATAGCCACGGTTTGCAAAGATTGCATTCCTTATTATATAAATGTGTAAGTTCATGTACACAACCGATTTTAGAACTTTAACCTTCAAGTATGAAAACGGGTATGCATACTTGAAATACCCGGACCAAGATTGGGTTTCGTCAGTATGCAAACGGGTACGCGTACTTCCAATCCCAGCAGAAATATTCGGACATGAACCTTACGCCAGTACTGAACGGGTGCGCATACTTAGGTTCCAGGATTTCTCAAGCCAACAGGTACGCGTACGGGTACACATACTATGATTCCCGGACATGGATTACATATGTGCAAGAGTACACAACATGTCATATCCAATAATTGGTTAAGTGTTCTAAACTCTTATTTCAATCATTGAAACTTTCTTAGAGGATGACAATAGCCGTTTTCACACACTATTAGCATCAAAGAAATTTTCAAGTTATTGAAATAATCATAACGAAACATTCCAAGTCTACACCAAATGATTGTATCACACAAACCATGTAAGATGTTACTCGGCAATTTTCACATGATCATCTTTGACTTGCGTCAAGAATATAAGATGGACTTGGTCGAAGCGAAAGCTTTCCAACACATATTCCGAGAACTATGTAAGCGATTTAAACTCAGCTCGAAATCTCAAATGTGTATAATATAAAACTATATCGTAACACGACTTATGTCTCAATATAGGAGATAGAGTAGAAATAGACTTTCCAAGTGATAGATGAGTTTTAGTCTCCACATACCTTTTGTTGATGAAGTTCCACAAGCTCTCCTTAGTAGTTCTTTGTCTTCAAATGATGAACGTCGTGAATTCTAAGGCTCAACTACACAATCTATGTCCTAGTCCGAGACATCTATAAGTAGACTAGAAATCAAGACTTATAGTTTTGATCACTAACATTGACAAACATGCTTGAGATAGCAACGCATGCGAGTTCGACCGAGCAGTGCTCTAACAACACGGACACTAGACTTGAGGAGGCTCAGCGTCAACTCTCTTGGCACGTTAAAAGATCTACCCATAAAACCTGATCTTCAAATCTCCATTCTAATACCTGAGGTGATAACCAGTCGGGAAGATAAAAGTTAAAATCCCCGAGACTTGCTATAAAACGGAGTCGTAACATTTTTTTAAAATGGCTATAGCTTCCAAAATATCTTGATGAGGACCCCAAGTAATTTATTCTTTTGATTTTAGAACAAAAAAGGATACCACGTAAAGTTTACATCAAAACAAGTAAATAAAATCAAAATATTACATATTTTAAATAATAAATGACCAACAATTGTCTAGTATAATGGTTTGTCCATAGCGCGGGCGGGAGGTAAGGGATCGATTCCCACTAAGGAAGGTTGGATCCCACATTTACACCAATTTCCTTTATGGATAAAGTTGAGATTGTACCTTGCTGATGGGGTGGCGGTTGGATTAGCAGTGGGGCTAGTCCAGCTTGCTAGCTACGCTCATAGGGGTGAGCCTAGATGGAAATCAAGTCGTTTTATCACCTATAACCTAATTATTTTTATTCACCCATGAGGGAAATGTTAAGTAATTACCGTTTTGAATCATGAATTTAGATTATTTGTATGGTCAATAATACTAGAATAAATTTGGGCCAACATATGAAAACCGAAAGTAATGGCTTGGCATGTTAACGGTACTTACTGAAACGAATATTGGTCATTTCGTATTTATTCCAATAATTTTCAATGGATATCCTAATCCGTTAAGTTCCAATAGATATTAAAAAAATTAATTTCATATCTGTTCCACCAATATTAACGGATATCGAATAATATCTTGTGACTGCGGAAGGAATACATTTTAGAGAAACTAATGAGTCAATGAAATGACGGGGGTACTAAGTACACCACAATCTTTTAGACATCAACCTGTAAGTCTTATACCTTGTGTGATCGTCTATGGACAAAATCGAGACAATACAACAACAAGGTAATCACTTGATAATAGACTCGATAATAGTTATGGTATAAGACCAATATATTATTGGATCAATATCAAGTGCTTTGGATTAACGTACAGTGTAATTTTACTTTATTATAACTAAACAATTATAATGTGGAAGTAAAGTAAATGACATAACAAGATTTTGTTAGCGGGAAAACCGCAAATACAGAAAAACCCTGGGACCTAATCCAGTTTTGAATACTCTCATTATTAAGTCGTTATACAAAGACACTACCAACTTCGTATATTTGAGACCAAGTAAACTATCCCTAGTTACCTAGTTTCCTCAGTATCCCTGCGCCTACGACCAATCTGGCCAACGCACATGAATCCTAAGATAGAGTCCACTATCTTAAGTTGCTTTAGTCTATCTGAAGACTTTAAGCACTCAATCCTTTGGATCGTCTTCCAAACAGTACATGACTAAATTGTTTGGTAACCAATCTTCTATTTCAAGAAGTCAATCTGATATTAAGTGTGACAAAGACTTTTCTGATTAAAATAAATTCAACTCCTTTGTCGGGTTTTAGATCTTCCAAGATTTGCATTAAACAAGTTAACCAGATCAAGTTAAACAGAACTACCAGATTCGGATATTGAAGAGTACCACCAAATGATAGCTAGTCAATAATCAATCTATCAAAAATAAACCGGATCTAGTCGGACCCATCCGATCAAGTTTGTGCACACGAAGCAAATCATGAAGATACAAAACCAATAAGAAAAATCTTCTTATCTTCAATCTTCAATAGTCTTCTGTACCTGCACAATAAAAAACTTGATTCCTGACTTATGATCGATCACGCACAGAACGGAGTCTGTTAACAATGGATGATCACAAGTCAATGTTATACTCTTTATCTAGTTTGAGTGGCCTTATGTCAGAAGAAAAGGTTCTCAAGAATAATCAAACTAGGTGCAAATCAAGAGATAACCACGGTTAGTCAAATAAATCAATAATAAAAAACTAAAATAACAATGCAATTCTAGTTTCCCACCAGCGGTACTAGTATACGATCTTAATCCCAAAGAAGACTTTAAACTAGCGGACGTAAGAGATTTCGCCTAATTAGGTTACTTTCCTCTCCAATAAAGTATTACGAGAAGACTATTAGTCGGCTGCACCAAAACCACAAAGATGAAGTTTGCATGGCTCAGGATAAGTTTGTAAGAAGAACAAACGTACTTATAGACCAAGGTAGTTTGGACACCAAGGATATTCCATAACCGAAGATATTTTAAATATATGCAATAAAGCACCTAAATTAGGTTTTAAAACAAAACATATTAACTTATGAATTCTAACCAATATCCAACTGTATAACTGAAATCTCAATGGACAACTCAATATTAGTTAGCAATTAACTAATATATATTTTCAGAGATACGTTTTGATTGCTGGTGAAACAAAAACATATTAACTTCGAAAATCTCAAAAAGATTCTCTATTATTTTCGGTTTGAGATCTCACCTTGAGTATCAAGGAATATCTTTGAAAAATTAAGAAATAAAATTTCAGCACATGTTCAAATTACTCACTATGTCGACATCTTGAGCTTTCCTATTTTGCAAACCCAATTTCCAAATCACACAAACCCTAAAGTGTACGTGACTTATAGAAATCGGTTTTGCCTATTGGGACCGATTCTACCTTGACTCCCAATATAGGTAGGGATCAGTTCTACCTTGACTCCCAACATAAGCTAGGATCGGTTCTACCTTGATTCCTTATATAGGTTAGGATCGGTCCATACTTAAGATCTTCAATGAAAACCGAGATCATAATCCTTTTGATTTCCTTCCGACTATGAAACAAGTTCATACGTCTACTTCCTTAACCTTATGTAATTAAACATAGTTTTCTAGGTATGAAATAAACTTATGTTAATTACATAATCTAGTAACAAGTTACAAAGATTATGTCGATATCACAATTATGAAATTCAAAAGATAAGCATTATACTTCGTAAATCAATATACCAATATAGAGCGATTATTTACTTATTGATATATTGTTCCTTGACACTTTGATCACAATATGATGATCAAGTCTATTATACTAGAGTTTCACATACATAACTTTGCATGTTATGTTTTCAATCAGAAACGACTTGAAAGCAAATGATATAGAAATGGAAACAAGTCAAGTCAAGTCATGTATTACTAACCTCAAGTAGAAGTATGATGTTATCGTCGTTGTCGACAAGTCTTCGAAATCTTCAGGTCTTCAGAGTAATACTTGTATGTCTCAATATTTCTAGACTTCGTAGTCTAACCTAACGAAGTTAAATCTAGTAATCTAATCAAGCGACTTATGAGTTTTGATACTAAAATATGACAACCAACCTTTACATACCAACGCTTGGTGGGTTCAACCTGCAGTGCTCTAACAGTCAATTAATCTATTGAACTGTAAATCACAAGTACTTATACTATTGAATCATATCGTCACCAACAATGAAATATTGGGATTGACTTATTCAGGCTTTAACATAATCATAAAGATACTTTGATCATGACATGATGTTTGTGTTTGAAATAAATGACATGGACATATCCCTCTATTTTAGTAAACACAATAGGATACAAATGTAGATAGAATGCAAAGTGATCGCATCTCTTACAATTAGTGCTTTCTAAATTACTAGATGCATCACCTTCCCCCAATATGCTTTTAAAGTAAGAAAGCATATCAATCGATTTACAAAGTCTTTCTTTAGTAACACAGGACTGAGACCATATCCTAAGATAGAAATGGTAAACTACTTATTTTTACAATGAAAACAAGGTGACATATGTGGACATATCCATGCATAATGCGGATCATACAAGTGATTTATAGGTCTGGTGGATGATTAATTGGTGCATAATGTGCATATTTTATAATTAGTGCTTTCTAAAGTACTAGATGCATCATCTTCTTTTAAAGTAAGAAAGCATATCACTCAATTTACAAAGTCTTTTTTTAGTAACACTGGATTAACACCATCCTAAGATACAAATGGTAAACAAATCATTCTTACAGAGAATACAAGGTGATATTTGTGGACATATCCATACATAATGCGGACCGTTGAATTATTTATTATGTACAAGAAATGATTAATAGGTCTCATGGATGATTAATTTGGCGCGTTGAATTAGTTATTATTTGCAAGAAATGATGCATTTTTGAAGACTACTAGCACATAAATGCATAATGTAAGGGCTCACCACCCTTGTTAATTCTAAATAGTTTACATCAAAAGGACTTGATGATTATTGCATGTTATATAGGACCAACGTAAAGCATCCTATACCCAACGGCCTTGTAAAATCTGTCATAAAAGGTTACGATGGTGTCTAAGACATGTGTTATATGTACCAACCTTCCTATAACTGCTTGGTGGATATGCGATATTGCATGCATCATCATTTATTCATTTTACACCCTACTATTGGTCAATAGTTTTTGCGTACCAGTTGGTAACTAGATATAAGCCTAACATTAATTTGTATTCTTACGTATTTTCGTTTGTGCTATATATGTGTCTTTACATCCTACATCGTACTATATTGGGTCATCAAAAAAATTAAGTAGTTATGTTGGATATGTATTCCCAATAATTGTCCGCATTTTGAAACCTTTGGCAGCTAATCTTTTAACTGCTAGATTTACCAATCGTCACTATGATGAGTCAGTCTTCCCGTCGTTTTGGGAGACTCGAAAAATGAATTTCCAAGGGAACGTAAAAAATTATCGTGGTGTGGTCCCACTTTGTCTCATATTGATTCTTGTACTTCATAAATGTAAATTTGAAGTGAAAAAGAATAATCGATTTTTTAAATATGCACTGATATCGCTAAAGTGGAAAGATCACACATACCAGATGCAAATGTATATGCAAGGTTAAAAATCCTTAGTAAGGGATATACACCATAGACTAAGGTGTATCAACTACACTCAGTGGAATTATAGTTAAGGTCATGGCTCCATGATTGAAGATGGAGAGACCGCCAAGTTCGTTCAATATCACCTACAAAGGAAGTAGGTGAATAAGTCATAACCTAATTCATATGATTAATGAAATCATCTCATTATATTGTCTCTGATTATGTTCATGAATCAAACTGGAGGACGCTCCGAAGTTTAATGATTCCAGTGAATAATGAAATCTCAATAGATAATGAGAATGCGCACGAGCCAATGAAAAGATCATGTGAGTATATTGATGATTATTCATATACATTTGCTCAAGGAAATAGAGCATGATTAGATCGAACCGCGCTCCTAACTGCTTAATATAAAGAACATATTTGTCCCACACAATTCGGGTAGAACTTGGATCTTTGATAAATATGTAGGTATTTGGTCTGGTAGTGCTAACCTACCAAGTGCAAAACCTGTGGGACATGTATAATTGTTTGTCACCAAAGTATAGTAATAATGAAGTCTTAAAGTATAAAAACTCGCCTTGTGGCGCGAGGTTTCTCACAAAGCCCTGAAATTATTTACTTTCTTGTGATGAACGTTATAACATTGTGCTACTTAGTTCGCTTGGTAGTTTCAAAAAATAAGTAAATTGGAAGTCAACATTTTTATGTGGTTATTACATATCTCTGTAAGGATTAAGCGATATTAGAGCATTGCTCGGTCGAACTCACTAAACGTTATTATGTGAATTTCGGTTCTCATATGTTAGTTCCAAAACTCGAATAGTCAACTTCATTGGGTTATACTAGGTACATAGAAATGTTGAGACTCGCTCTTGTTACTAATACCTGAAGACGTGACGACATCAAAAAACACATCATCCTTCAGTTCGAAATTAGTAAAATTACACCTGACTTGTTCCATTTCTATCATAGTTCTTTCAAGTCAGTATCTATTTAAAACATAACACACGAAGTATAGTTTGTTCACTTGTCTCTAGTATCGGTGACTTGGTTATTACATTATTATCAAAGTATCAAATAAATGTATACTAGTTGTTTTATACAACTTTGGTACATATATTTATGAAGTATAGTTGATCTATAGGCTTCGTGAATCGACCTTCCACTAATTGGTAACTTGATGTTGTTTAGTGTTTTTGAACTTCTAGAATGAATTCGGCCATTGGGATTATATATGAAGGAATATCATAAGCATAATCTAAGGAAGTAGACTTGCAAAATTATGTTTTGTAATCGAAAGAGAGTTCAAGACCAATCCCAGGACCTATCCATTTGTAGAACCGATACAAAGGCTCGATCCCTTGTGGCAATGATTCCAGGTACATGGCCGATCCCTGACTGATCATGTTTAGAGTTCAATTACATTTTCGATATGTTCGGTGATATTCAGATTTGTACAAACGTCAAGATGTATACGGATTGAACTTAGAATGTTCACATAATGCCGACATAGTGATTTGAACATGTGCAAAACTCTAACTTAACGTTCAAGTATTTTCCCTTTATTATCAAGGCGAGATCCTGAAACCGAAATATTCATATATCTTTTAGATATACGAAACTATATGTTTACCATATCCCAGAGATGTGCATATCTCTAGTTGATATATTAGTGAAGTATATGTATGTATGTTAACTTATATTAATTGACAACTAAAAGTGATTTCGGTATATTGGTTGGATTACAGTTGTAATTTGTCAAAACCAGAAATATACATTGATTTATTTCATATATCAGTAATTTTCGGATTTGGTAATTCCTTGTTTCCCAAACAAGCCTTGGTCATAACACTATAAATATTGAAGATTGTATTTTTACAAACTCACCTTTGATACACTGCCTAACCATTTGTGCGGGAAACCAACTCGTTGATAAAGAACACTAATCTAATTAGGTGAAATATCTTGTGTTGCCTTCACTTAAAGTCTCCTTTGGGATCAATAAGCTTTTAGTAGTACCGTTGGTGGGGAACTAAATCGTATTGGTATTTTAGTTTTTCGATTATTGATTTTATCGACTAACAAATTAGTTATCCTTGATAGATCATACTTGTTTATTCCATGGTCCTTCTGTTATGATATAAGTCCACTCAAGTTTGTTTGAGGATTGACTATTTCAGATCTAGTGATTCGAGATATGAAGATATAACTAGTGATCGTCCAACGTTAATAGACTCCGTCCTTTGTGTGATCGATAATTAGTAGAAAACAAGTTGTTTGTGCAGGTGATACTTTGAAGATTCAAGACTACAATAGATGTTTCTTTTAATAAGCACCATAATATAATGTTATCACACTGATTATTAACTTATATATTAGTTGGATCCTATTGGAAACTTTGGAAAAAGTAAGAGCTCAACCGGACCTTATAAAAAAATTATTATCTTATAAATGTAGCAAGGTTATTAATTTAGCACACTGGCCCAAGTCGGGACTGGCAAAAAAATATCATCTTAACGAAGTTATTAATTTATCGCGGATTAATTTAATGAAGTTCTACTGTATAAGTTTTTTTTGTTGGTATTATGATCTTTGTAATACATCGTGCACTCTTAATTTTCTGGGATCTAACAAGTAGTTTATTTTATAAACGTCATACTTGAGGACAGATTAGGCAAACTAGTTAATTGGTTTTCCTTGTAGAACTGCTTGACTATAGCTTGGTGACTGGGTTAGATTATTTCTATAATATTTATCTTGGTATTGATCTTTGACCAAAGAATTTTATATTTAATAATTGGAAGATACTTTACATTCAACTTATCCTTGACCATTGCCGGGTTTGTGAGGTACATAATGAGGTGGTTACTGGAACATGTTAGTCCTTTACTATTTCGGGTTATGATCCAAATGAGTTGAGAAGCAAAAGTCTTCAAAACAGGTGAAGCGAATTGAGATAATGGACTCTCTTGGGATTCACATGTGTAAACCGGATTGATTGTAAGTGCAGGGATAGTGAAGGAACTGAGTAACTAGGAGAGTAGGAGTAGTTTACTTGGTCTTAACTATACGAAGTTGCGGTAGTCAATTTGTATAGCGGCTTAATTCTGAGAGTATTCAAAACTGGACTAGGTCCCAGGGTTTTTCTATCCTCACTAACAAAACCTTCTGTGTCGTGTGATTAATTTTATTTCCGCATTATAATTTAGTAATCATACTCGCACGTTAATCCACTTGGTATACAAACCCACTATTAAGTCAGTTTCGGACGTATAATTATATACCAAGCTAACATATTGTTGAAGTAATGTTTTTGCAGTTATTATTTCTGTAAGATTACACAAGGTATGTAAATAGTACGTTGATACAAAAAGATTGCGGTGTACTTAGTACCTTCGTTATTAATTAGAGATAAAGTTATTTAGAAAAACGTTCGATAACCTTTTGTTGCCCAAATAAAATGACTCTTAACCATGAAGTGCATTTGCAATTAGATTGGAATGCTCATATATGGATTGAAATAATCAGGGGAATTTGGTATGCCCCTCTAAGTGATCGTTTGATTGGGAAATGATAAAAAAAAGTAATATATTATTATCCCCTGCGTACTCACAAAGAATTTCATGATTTGGAAATATAATTATCTATGTCGACAATATGGACATGATGGGTACTCTTGATGAAATAAGATATCTTACAAGATGCTTGAAATCAAAATTTGAGATGAAAAATGTAATACCCACACTTTTCGCATGATGCATGCTCAAAGATGTGTTGTTGAACAAGATCAAGCCTCATCTTAAACTTGTGGAAGCATTAATAATGATGCGAAACCATTATGTTGTGAGGCTTCCCAAAAGAAGTTTAGGATGTTCTTCAAGGAAGTTTCCCAAAGGAAATTGAGGAATTTCCTCAAGGAATTTTTGTTAGAGCATTGCTCGATTGAACTCACCAAACGTTGGTATGTCAAGTTTGGTTTTCATATTTTATTATCAAAACTCATCTAGAGTCGCTTGATTAAATACTAGAGTCAACTTCGTTTAAGTTAGACTAGAAATTCTAGGAATGTTGAGACATACAAGTATTACTCTGAAGACCTGAAGAATGTGAAGAAGTAACGAACTACAACGACGACATCATCCTTCCACTTGAGGTTAGTAATATTGACTTGAACTGTTTCATTCCTAACGTATCTTTTAAGTCGTGCTATATTGAAGACATAACTGCGAAGCTGTATATACGGTACACATTGTATATAATACTCTAGTGACATGACATGGTCATAATAGTATGATCATAGTATTAAGGAATTAGACTATGAAGTATAACGTTTATCTTTTGAACTTCGTAGATATGACATCGACATAATCTTGTATATAGTGTTATGATTATGTGAATGGGTTATGGTGAAGATTTCATCCTAGAAAACAATGTTTTACACTTGTTTAAAGGAAGTACATTCATGAACTTGTTTCGCGAATCGAAAGGGAAATCAATAGGTTTTATTGGTCCGGCTATTCATTGCATACCTTTGGATGACCAATATGTGTGAGTTGGTAGACCCGATCTTAAATCAGGTTATGTATCTTGGTATAATCGATCACAATTCCTAGACTTATGATTGGGTATGACCGGTTCTGGTAATTAATGTAACCAATCCTAAGTAATCACCATGAGATGGTATGATCGATCCTTGTAATTGGTGTGACCGATCCTAGTAATTGGTGTGACCGATCATAAGTGTTGCATGATTGATCCTTGTAATTGGTGTAACCGATCCTAGTGAATGGTGTGACCGATCACAAGTAGGTACCATATTTAGGTATAACCGATCCTTGTGATTGATATAACCGATCCGAACCCATGTATGTGACTTGGTAGAACCGATCACAACTAACCATTGTGATTTGGTATGACCAATCACATAGTAGTCTTGGAATACTGGCAAACAAATTCTAAACTTGTTTGGAAGTGTGCTATAACCGATTCCAAGAAGCCAATCCATGTAAATATGAAATAAGGATTTGAAGTGAAAAGATGTAAACATACTTGGAACACGAGCAGTAACTCTTATCATTTATTGTTCAAAAATATTCCTTGGTACTCAAGGTGATCATGTGCCGAAATAAATTAAGAATCATTAAGGTTTTGGGCTTTATATGCTTAAATTACCAGAAATTAATGCATAGCTCTAGAGAATAAAAATTAGTAATGTGCATTTACTAATTGGAGATTTTCTATTGAGAAATTTCGAAAAATATTGGAGCAACATTTATTGGAATTATTAAAACCGAATTTGGGCATTCATTGCATATCTTGAGAATATTTTTGGTTTTGGAAATTTCTTGGTGTCCAAACATCCTTGGTCTATAAATACCTAAGTTTGCATTTCTATAAAACTATCCTAAGAGCTAGGCAAACTTCATTTCTTGTTGTTTCTGGTGGAGCCGTCTATTCGGAGAGGAAAGTATCCTAATTAGGTGAAATCTCTTATGATCGTTCGTTTAAAAACTTCTGTGGGATAAAGAAGCTCTACGAGTACCGTTGGTGGGAAACTAGATAATTGCAGTGTTATTAGTTTTCGATTTGATTTGGTTGACTAACGGTTGTTGAAACTTTGATTGCACCTAGTTTGTTTATGCTTGATAATCTTCTCTTCTGATATAAGATTCACTCAGACTAGATCAAAGTATCGACGGGATCTTTAGAACTGCTGTTAGATCTAAAGACATCTTGTGATAATCCATTGTTAACAAACTCTGTTATGTGCGTGATTGATCGCAAGAGATTCAAGTGGTGTTGTGCAGGTTTTAAAGATAAAAGAAGATTTGAAGACGAATAAGAATTCTTATTAGTTTTCGTATCTTGTGGATTTAGTGCACAAACCTTGATCGGATGGGATCCAACTAGAATCAGTTTATCTTTGATAGATCTGGTTGATTAGTTGCGTGAGATCGGCATTCTATATATTTCTCTTTGAGATCTATATTGATTGAGTGCGAATCTATACTTGACTATTTCGGTAGTTAAAGTTAGATTGATCTAACAAGACAAAGGAGTTTATTAGATTAAACGGAAGAGCCTTTGTCAACAACTCATCTATATCTTGTAGCAAGATTGATTAGAGTGGTTACCAAAAAGATTCTTCCTTTGCTGTTAGGAATACGATCCAAAGGACTTTTTATTCATGTGCGTGACTCTAGAAGTCGAAGGGGCAAGGATACTGAG
>JAJJMB010007708.1:1343315-1399674 GCA_023531105.1 Papaver atlanticum
CACTTTGTTGTTGTATTGTCTCGATCTTGTATCCGTAGTCAATCACATAAGTTATCTTGTTGTTGTATTGTCTCGATCTTGTTTCCATAGACAATCGTACGAGGTGTGAACCAAATTGTCGTATTGTCTCGACTCTGTCCATAGACGATCACATTCGGCAGAGGACTTATAGGTTGAAACAAAAAGATTGTGGCGTATTTGGGTACCCTCGTCTTTTCATTTGGTATCAGAGCAGGAAAACACGAAAAGATCTAACAATATGTGTTTGGTGCGATCCAACCTATAAGATTTGAATCTAATGGCTGATTCAATTAACGTTATACAAGATTGCGAATACTTAAAAGTTGAGAATGCTACTACTTCGTTAACTCATGATCCAGGAGTTAAGGAAATTAATAGTGCATTTGAGTCAAACTCTGATGTCAGAGAAGATGCTGAGAAAGAGTTGGTAAAACTCTTAAAGCCTATAAGATCTCTCTCTCTCTACAAGTATGTTAATATTAAAGACATAATCTAATTTTCTTAAGCAAGATATCATAGAAAAGGACACTCAACTAAATATTCTAGCCAAAGAGAATATGGATCTCACTGTCAAAGTAGAAGCTCTTGAAAAATCTTTTACTCAAGAACAAGAGATTCATCCTATGACTCTGACCAATGATTCTGTTATAATTTCTTCTGATGAGGAAACCAAAAGTCCTTGCTCGAATTTTACAGATTGTGATAACAAGACTTGTTTGATCACGTCTGAAACAGATCATGATGATGGTAGTCTACCTAACTACATCAAGTTAGAAGATAATGAAAAAATCATCCTCTACAACTACTGATGATCAAACGAAATCTTGTCCAAAGGAAACTTTGAACCGGTTCCGTGAGAAAGATCTTAAGGAATAATACTTTCAGTCACTTGACAAGAAACTCATACTTCTTCAAAACACTATTGTAAAAGTATTAAAATAAGTATCTTGTCTTAAAAAACTGAAAGATCATTCCTCGGTAGAATGACAGAATATACCCCAACCCGATAAAATCAACTCCAAAGAATCAGATGAAAGAGTTGATGATCACTTCTGGAAAAAGGTTCCACCTTACTCATGTCGAAACAGTCTCTATTTACATGAAGGTAGTTTTCCTACTGAACGGTTCCAGAAGAAAGGGAAGGAAATAATTTCTGTCGAACGAAACAATCAGAGAAGATTTCCAATAATTGTTTCCAACGATTAAATTGATGTGCATAATAAGGAAATCCTTTGAATGGGAAAATCATATGAAAATCTCATTAAAAGAATTAAGAGAGATTTATCCATCTGTGAAAATTCTCACATCAGTACATTTTCTCCTCATGATCATACCTTTGTTACAAGGAAGGATCACCTTCTTGGGAGAAAATACTTTGGGCAGAAACCTCCAAAGAGAAACATGAACTATGTTTCTGATACTCGTTGTAAGCATGATAAGGCTTACTCCGATACAACCTAGTTGTAGGAGTATGTGCACCCTCATCCAAGTTCGTGCTCATAACTTTTGGGATGAGGAAGCACATAAAACGAGAGCACAATTATTTTTTGTGTGTGTTTATATCAGAAAATCTGTGACAATTTTTGGATAAACTGCGAATCCATTTTGTCTAAAAAATGTTCATGTTTATCATGATCTTCCATAATTAGGTTTTATTTGAAATTTTCGAATTCTAATAAACCTTCCAGCATGATAATTTCGGACACAGGAAACAAAATATATTCTTGATATATTTTCGTAAATCTCTGGATATTTTCTTTCCGAAAAATTGTTTCTTCTTAAGAAAAACTTTCTCTTGTTTGTATTGAGATACCCTGATTAATTCTTATTTAAATCCTTGAGCATGCCTCCAATAACTCGCAGTATTACAAAGGTAAATAAGGAGGAAACTCAAAGAGTTAAGGATTTTCAAGGAATCAGTACGGAAAGGAAGAATAAGATCATATAAAAAATCATGTATGATTATGAATCTGATAGTTCTACCAGATCCCAAGATGAGTCATGTTTGTTGTCTTTCAACTTTCAAGATCCAAAAGAAACCAAGTGGATGCCTTCTGATAGTATGGTAAACTTTATCCATGGTTTTGAAGAACTATAAACCAATCTTATAATAACGGTTCGAAATCAAGATTGGCTAAAGGATAGGATTGAAGAAACGAAAGATGATCTTGCAGACATGAAGGAACAAGTTGAAAAGCTTGAAAAACAAGAAGTGGTTGATAACAAGTCTCTCGAGACAAGCTTCAAGAGTTTGAACACTGAAGAAACCTCAGTGAACAATCAGAGCACCACTAGGGATTAAGTTATATGATGTAATACTTGATCCAGAAAAATAGACATCAATGTATTGATTTATTTCGATATCTTTGTATACGGTCTATTTTGAATAAAACTATCAATTATTATTTATGAATAAAATTATTATTTTATAATTTTTGTTTCATGTAATAGTTACCGATTACATAGCATGTGAATGAATGTCTATATTTTTGCTATGTGTTTTCGGTTTATAAGATGTCTGATTTTGGTTTTTATTAACCTTAATATTCGATCTCATATGATATAACCCTTATAATTTGTGTGGATTTTTGATTTAGCGGGATTAAGTTCTATCCCATGTTGGTAGGCTTTATCAAAGGATCATAAGGTGTTCCGATTGAAACTCATATGTGAAAAGTCACAATATGTTGAATCAATTTGTGTTTACATGAGTTGTGTTTAGCATAACATATGTGTTTCGGGTTTTCAACTTTTTCTATTGTCAGGCATTAGTTAAAACCGATTCAACCTTTCTCTGGTAAAGGTTGCTTTTGTTGTTGTTTTTTTGTTCATGCGAGAGGATGACAACACACTAGGGGAGAGTTCTTATTTGAACTTGCGTTTAATGATATATCTTTCTTGGGAGATGTGGCTGTGGAAACTGAGGTAACAAATTTTCCAGTTAATCGTTTTCCTGTTTAAGAAAAGCTTGTTTATATTGCATATATTTTTCTTTTGCTTAATAAAAATTAGGTACAATTGATATGTTCCATTACGTTGTGTAGGGATGTTTATGTGATTCAATTGTTTCCGATTAAGAAAAAATGTGTCAATTTATTTGGATATCAAGTGTTTTTGTTTAACGAAATTCGGTGCAATTGCGGTGCTGTAAAGTTTATATTTGTTTCAATTGCTTCCGGTTAAGAAAATATATAATTGTGCAAGTCAATTTATTTTGGTTTGTATCTACTGTTTTAGGCTTAACAAAATACAGGATCATTTGTTTAGTCCAATTGATTCCGGATAAGAGAAACTAAGTTAATTCTAATCTTAGTTAGACTTATCAATTGGAGGATTCGGTGAATACCTTGACAAGAAAAACTAGTTAAATAACCTAGTGTTTGTCTTGTCTAAAGGGAAAGGTTTAAGTTATTGTCTGAATAATTAGATCCTGATGAGAAAAATAAAGTTAATTCTGATCTTTATTTTGGTCTTATCGAAACAAGCGGTTGTGCATACACAATCAGTTCAATAAGGGAATTAAGTATCTTAGTCGAATTGTTGAACTATTAGGGATAATTGCTTCGGGCAATTGTTTCCTTGATAACATATTGAAACTAAATTACTTTTGTAGTTTCGGTTTTAATATTGGTTATCTAAAATGGTATGTGAAACCTTCGTGCTTAACTCTTATAGGTTTTTTTACAAATCTTTTAGATTTGTAAGATCCTTTCGGTTTGTCTTTTATTTGCTCGAATCTTTGTCATTTTGTAACAAAAGGGGGGAGAAATATATGGAGTAAACAAGTGATTTTTAACCACTAGGAAAGGACAATTGTGCTTACACGTTATATCTAACGAAAGAGTAAACTATTGGCTAAAGGGGAGAAACATATCATATTGTTGTGTAGTAATTCTTACTACAAAAGGGGAATAACAAAGATGTTCGGATTGAATAATTTCCTAGCTTTCCTTTAGGGGGAGTAAAAGCTTTTGTTATTCAAATGTCAACAACAGCATTTATTGATTGAATATATATATATGTAGGTTATTGTGCTGTTGAATCTTCGAATCAAGCGTATGAAGAATGACTTATTTTGTAATTCGTTTAGCTCTATATGTAATAATATTTTTGTCACTAAAATTGACAAAGGGGGAGATTATTAGAGCATAGCTCGGTTGAACTCACAAAGCGTTGGTATGTCAAGTTTGGTTGTCATATTTTAGTATCAAAACTCATCTAGAGTCGCTTGATTAAATACTAGAGTCAACTTCGTTTAGGTTAGACTAGAAAGTCTAGGAATGTTGAGACATACAAATATTATTCCGAAGACCTGAAGAATGTGAAGAAGTAACAAACTACAACGATGATGTATCATCCTTCCACTTGAGGTTAGTAATATTGAATTGAACTGTTTCATTCCTAACGTATCTTTCAAGTCGTGCTATATTGAAAACATAACTGCGAAGCTGTATATATTTTACATATTGTATATAATACTCTAGTGATGTGACATGCTCATAATAGTATGATCATAGTATTAAGGAATTAGACTATGAAGTATAACGCTTATCTTTTGAACTTCGTAGATATGGCATCGACATAACTTGTATACAGTGTTATGATCATGTGAATGGGTTATGGTGAAGATTTCATCCAAGTAAACAATGTTTTACAATTTTTTAAAGGAAGTACATTCATGAACTTGTTTCGTGAATTAAAATGAAAATCAATAGGTTTATTGGTCCGGCTATTCATTGCATATCTTTGGATGACCAATATGTGTGATTTGGTAGAACCAATCTTAACTCAGGTTATGTATCTTGGTATAACTGATCACAATGCCTAGACTTATGATTTGGTATGACCGGTCCTGGTAATTGGTGTAACCGATCTTAAGTAATCACCATGAGATGGTATGATCGATCCTTGTAATTGGTGTGACCGATCCTAGTAATTGGTGTGACCGATCATAAGTGTTGCGTGATCGATCCTTGTAATTGGTATAACCGATCCTAGTGACTGGTGTGACTGATCACAAGTAGATATACACCAAGTGTAGATGGAACCGATCCTTGTAATTGGTGTAACAGATCCTAGTGACTTGTGTGACCGATCACAAGTAGGTACCATATTTAGGTATAACCGATCCTAGTGATTGGTATAACCGATCCGAACCCATTTATGTGACTTGGTAGATACGATCACAACTAACCATTGTGATTTGGTATGACCAATCACATAGTAGTCTTGGAATACTGGAAAACCAACTCTAAACTTATTTGGAAGTGTGGTATAACCGATTCCAAGAAGCAAATCCATGTAAATATGAAATGAGGATTTGCAGTGAAAATATGTCAATGTACTTTGAACACGAGCAGTAACTCTTATTATTTATTGTTCAAAGATATTCCTTGGTACTCAAGGTGATCAGGTGACGCAATAAATTAAGAATCTTTTAATTAAGGTTTTTTGTTTTATATGCTTTAATTATAAGCAATTAATGCATAGCTCTAGAGAATAAAATTAGTAATGTGCATTTACTAATTGGAGATTTTCTATTCGGAAAATATTGGACCAACATTTATTGGAATTATGAAAACCGAATTTAGGCATTCATTGCATATCTTGAAAATATTTTCGGTTTTGGAAATTTTTTGGTGTCCAAACATCCTTGGTATATAAATACCTAAGTTTGCATTTCTAGCAAATTATCCTAAGAGCCAGTCAAACTTCATTTCTTGTTGTTTCTGGTGGAGCCGTCTATTTGAAGAGGAAAGTATCCTAATTAGGTGAAATCTCTTACGACCGCTCGTTTAAAGACTTCTGTGGGATAAAGAAGCTCTACGAGTACCGTTGGTGGGAAACTAGATAATTGCAGTGTTATTAGTTTTTGATTTGATTTGGTTGACTAACGGTTGTTGAAACTTTGATTGCACCTAGTTTGTTTATGCTTGATAATCTTCTCTTCTGATATAAGATTCACTCAGACTAGATAAAAGTATCGACGGGATCTTTAGAACTGCTGTTAGATCTAAAGACATCTTGTGATAATCCATTGTTAACAAACTCTGTTATGTGCGTGATTGATCGCAAGAGATTCAAGTGGTGTTGTGCAGGTTTTGAAGATAAAAGAAGATTTGAAGAAGAATAAGATTTCTTATTAGTTTTCGTATCTTGTTGATTTAGTGCACAAACCTTGATCGGATGGGATCCAACTAGAATCAGTTTATCTTTGATATATCTAATTGATTAGTTGTGTGAGATCGGAATTCTCTATATTTCTCTTTGAGATCGATATTGATTGAGTGAGAATCTATACTTGACTATTTCGGTAGTTAAAGTTAGATTGATCTAACAAGACAAAGGAGTTTATTAGATTAAACAGAAGAGCCTTTGTCAACAACTCATCTATATCTTGTAGCAAGATTGATTAGAGTGGTTACCAAAAAGATTCTTCCTTTGCTGTTTGGAATACGATCCAAAGGACTTGTTATTCATGTGCGTGACTCTAGAAGTCGAAGGGGCAAGGATACTGAGGGAACTAAGTATCTAGAGGTAGTCTGCTTTGTCTCAACTATACGAAGTTGGTATTAGATTTTGTATAGCGGCTTAATTATGAGAGTCTTCAAAACTGGACTAGGTCCCGGGGGTTTTCTGCATTTGCGGTTTCCTCGTTAAGAAAATCTTGTTGTTACTTTTACTTTGATTTCCGCACTATAATTGTTATTATAATTAAGTAAAATACACAAGTACGTTAACTCTGTAATACTTGATAGTGATCCTATAGAGTTTGGTTATTACCGAACCTATTATTAAGTAACACACTTTGTTGTTGTATTGTCTCGATCTTGTATCCGTAGTCAATCACACAAGTTATCTTGTTGTTGTATTGTCTCGATATCGTATCCATAGACAATCACACGAAGTGTGAACCAAATTGTCATATTATCTCGACTCTGTCCTTAGACGATCACATTCGGTAGAGGACTTGTAGGTTGAAACAAAAAGATTGTGGTGTATTTGGGTACCCTCGTCTCAAGTTTCTTCAAGGAAGTTTCCTCAAGGAATTTTGAGGATGTTTCCTTGAGGAAGTGGTACTTGGTGGACATATATATAGGGAGGGGTAGTTGGATAAAGGTGCATTAAGGAGGATTGCGCCAATAAGCTTATAGCTTAGCCGATATAGCATATATGATACGAAAGCATCATTATGATGCATTGCTTACTCGAGGAAGTTTACCCGAGCAAGTTTACTCGATAAAGGTGCTTGGTTGGTAGGGTTCCTCAAGGAAACATCAGTTATGCACGAGCTTGTGCATATCTTGCGGAAGACCCTTTTTGTCTTATGACTAAGCTAGGATTGGATTTGGCATTGCAACACGAGTTGATTTTAGTTGTTTGTCCCTACGATTGATGCATTAATGTCGGTGCTTGATCCCTTCGAGCCACAAATAAAAGTACCTACGAAGCCGCAAAGAGTTGTGGCATTAGTGGTCCAGCATCTTATCGTTCTTGTAGACTGACAAAAGGTTATGAGATTCTTTTGGAACTAGTAAAATATTTTTGAGAAGAAATGAATGATCATTAACAATATATTAGTGCTACCAGAATGAGCAATAGACATACCTTCTCTAATAGCAGTGTCAATGACATCTGAACCATCATAAGCAAAAGTATTGGTGATTGATGAAGGATCGGCTGTGATGTGGTTTGTAGATACACTATCAGTATACCATGGCTCTTTATCAAAGACATCTGTAATATCTAACATATCATGCAAATTAACAGGTGGACATCTTCCTTGATATGAAAAATTAGGTCTATAACTACACTCATAAGAAGGTGACAAGATTTAGAACATATCTGACACAAAATTAGAAGATTAGCTCCACAATCATATGTTCTTGAAAATATATTTGGATTTGGATAAGCTCTACCACCTTTTCCTCAAAAACCACCATGACTATACCAAAAGTAGATGGTAAACACCACCAGAATTAGGTATATCACTATTGGTAAATCCTATTTTCCTAGAATTTGAAATATATGAAGCTGCAAAAGCTTTACTTTGATCATCAAGCCTCGAGGAAGAAACAACCATTTTTTCATTCATCAACAAGTTGTGTAACTCCTTACAAATTACTGGAGGTTAGTTGTCATAT
The DNA here is from genome assembly GCA_023531105.1 of Papaver atlanticum. Classification (NCBI taxonomy): domain Eukaryota; kingdom Viridiplantae; phylum Streptophyta; class Magnoliopsida; order Ranunculales; family Papaveraceae; genus Papaver; species Papaver atlanticum. Next base: position 1,351,481 of record JAJJMB010007708.1, read on the forward strand.
AAAGGACTTACAGTCACTTGGTAAACTAGGTAAAACAATATACAATAATTCATTGTCAGCAATAGGTGAACCAGCAGCAACTAATTGGTCTTGTATATGTTTGACTTCCATTAAAAAAGGTGTAACACTAGATCCAGTAGCCCTAAGAGTTTGTAATTTAGTACGTAGTCGAATGACATGAGTAGGGGAAGTTTGAGCAAACCTTTATTCGGTATCCCATAAACCTTTTGAAGTATCAGATCTAGCAACATAACCAATAATAAAATCAGAAATTGTTGATTGAATCCATAGAATCAGAGTAGAATACTTAAAATTGCCAGTTAGTATAAGCAGAATTAACTTCACCATGATATTTGTCTCAGGAGTGAAAAAATAAGCAGGAAAAGATGAAGTTCAATCAGTATACTTTATAACTTGAAATCAACGAAACAAAGGCAGATTGAAAGCTCTCCATTATGGTCCTTTAACTTAATTAGAATAACATATGTAATTGTATCGAGCGAAAAAGTAGAAATTTTATTTGTGGCCACTATAAAGAAATCAGATTTAAAAACTAAGAGATTAAATCAAATCATCTGTAAGAAATACAACAGAAAATTCGTAAAAGATGAACTAAAGAAATCAGATATGAAAATCAAAGATAAAATCGAAGACCAAAAAATTCAATATGAAATCTCAACAAGAGGAGAAAGTTGATGAATTGAAAAACAGAGAATCTCAAAATGTAATGGAAAAAAAGTAATAGAAGAAAAACCTCATAGGTTGAAATTAACGAATCGAAACTTGAAAAGCAAGAGAAATTTGATACCATGATAACATCTGAGTACGGAAGAGTAGAAATTTTATTTGTGGCCATTATTGAGAAATGCGATTTAAAAACTAAGAGACTAAAACAAATCAGTTGTACGAAATTCAACAGAGAATCCATAAAAGATGAACTAAAGAAATCAGATATGAAAATCAAATATAAAATCGAAGAAAAAAATATTCAATAATTGACAAAAATTAAATCGAGGAGAAGATTGATGAAATAAAAAGCAGGAAGTCTCAAAAAAAAAAAAAGGAAGTCTCAAAAATAAAATAAATGAAAAACAATAAATATGAAAATCATTACGGACTCTAACGTATAGAAACCGAAAAAGCTAAGAGTGGACCAAATTGGTATTCCAATTTGATGTACCAATTTTCTACACCGTTAGATTAGGATATTAGGGTCCCACTGGTGGTTTAAAAAGCCCACCCCTACCAATCGTGTGGTACATACCAGTGCCACCTCATGGTCCTCCTTTGGTACACCAAAGATTGGTCCGCCCCTAGACGCTCCCGTATAGAAACTGTAGTTATACAGTTGCACACACTTGGATAGAACGTGTGAAAACACACTTAACCTGCACCCTCATCTGTTATCTATCTACACTGCAATTCATTAGCTGCGGAATTTTGGAGAAGAAAAAGTGCGTCGGGGCAGACTGAAGAAGTTTTTGTTCATAGTCTTCTCCAAAAGAAAAAATATATGCTTGTCTTATCTGTTCATTACTTAAAAATGTGAAAACTAGCGTTCTACAGTCTTTCTCAGGAACATACGAAATACATTCAATGTTTCAAGTTACATCAAAGATAGTTGCCTTAGCAAAATCAGGTAAAATCACTTTGGCACGAAAGCTGTTCGATGAAATGCATCACAAAGACACGATAGCTTGGAATGCAATGCTAACTAGTTATTCTAAATCGGGTCTTTATCAAGATGCTTTAAGTTTATTTTCCGAAATGAGATTTTCTGACACTCCACTGGACGATTTCACTATTACGTCTGCTTTGAGTGCATGTGCTGATTTGGGGGATTTCTATCATGGAAGCAAAATTCATGGGCTTGTTGTTAGGTCTGGATTCCAATCTTCATTACCTGTGTGTAATTGTCTCATTGATATGTACGGGAAATGTTTGGTTCCTTTGAATGCGTGTAGAATGTTTGAAGAAATCACTTGTCAAAATGACGTTTCTTGGTGTTCTCTATTGTTTGCTTATGTGAAAAGTGGGGAATTGGATAGAGGGCAGTGGGTTTTCGATAATATGCCAAATCATGTAGAATTTGCATGGAACATACTTATTGCTGGTTATTCTCGAACTGGGAAGTTTGAGTTATGTTTGCAGCTGTTTAGAAATATGAGAAAAACGGCATCCAAGCCTGATCTTTGGACGTTTACTGCACTTATGAACGCTTGTGCTGAATTACCCAATTCATACTATGGTCGAATGATCCATGGGTGCATTGCGAAGACCAGATGGATATCTGAAGTTGAAGTTAACAACTCCATATTAAGTTTTTATGCTAAACTAGGCTGCTGTGAAGATGCAGTTAAGATCTTTGAGTCAATAGAATCCCATACCCAGGTTTCTTGGAATGCAATGATTGATGCTCATATAAAAGTTGGAGATGTTCATGAAGCTCTTGCTGTGTTTCATCAAGCACCAGAGAAAAATCTTGTTTCGTGGACTACTATGATTACTGGGTATGCAAAAAGTGGCTATGTGGAGAAGGCTCTTAGTTTCTTAGTTGACATGACAAGAAACCTTCTTCGGCCTGATGAATTTACTTTTGGAGCTGTTCTTCATGGATGTTCTAACTTGGCCTTTGAAGGACCTGGTAAGGTTATTCATGGTTGTATAATTCGATATGGATTTTGTTCACATGCTTATGTTGGAAATAGCTTAGTTAACATGTATGCAAAGTGCGGAGACATAGACGGATCAACTCGTGCATTCAGTGATATTCTCGATAAGGATTTAGTTACATGGAATACAATGTTGCTCGGATTAGGGTTACACGGACGAGTTATTGAAGCTTTGAGATTTTACGAGGAGATGTTAGAATCGAGAATGATGCCTGATAAAGTAACATTCATTGGAATGTTGATGACTTGTAGTCATTCAGGTTTTATAGAAAAAGGCCAAGCGATTTTTGAATCCATGGAGTCAATTTATGGAGTTGCTCATGAAGCTGATCACGTAGCTTGCATGCTCGACTTGCTCGGAAGAGGTGGTTACTTACAACAAGCCAAAGAATTGGTTGAAGAGCACTCTGACAAACTTAAGACCCGTTCAAACGAGACTCTGCTTGGTGCTTGTGCCGCACATGGTCAAATTGGACTTGGAGTATCACTTGGGGAGCATTTGAGGAGTTTGAAACCCGAAAGAGAAATTGGGTATGTGTTGTTGTCAAATTTGTATTCTGCAAATGGGCTATGGAAAGAAGCAGAGAAGATAAGAAAAATAATGTTAGAACGAGGAGTGAAAAAATCTCCCGGTTGTAGTTGGATTGAAATGAAAAACGAAGTTATGGTGTTTGTTGCAGGGAATGAATCCAAAAACCCCGAAATGGATGAAGTGTATCAGATGTTAAGAGTTCTAGAGTCTGATATGCGAAATCCTAGTTATTTTTGTATTGAGAATTATAACACTTCTTATCGTTGTTGAAATCCACAACCCGAAACTATGGAGTGGGAAGACATGACAATATCCAACAGGTTTCATGATAAAGTTACAACAGAGTTGGAATGTACGTGAATTCTTTTAAAAGTGCGTTCCTTTCTGTAAACACAATCTCTAATCCGTTGCTTCAGTTTTATATCTGAGATGATCTATGTGAATGCACATTTTCAGGGATGGGAAGAGGGGAATTATCTCACGATCTTGTTTCTGAGGTTGCTGCAGGGTTGAAAGATTTTGATTGCATTGTTGCTGGTCCAGATCTGGGAAGGGATCCACATTCTTCTGGTGAGAGCTCTTAAAATCTCTTGCTTTACATACACTTCCTTTTATAGAGCTTTTATTGGATTTTTCCTTGCTGTATTTTCAGTTGGACTAGTGTGATTGTATTTCTTAAGTTCCAGTCTATCAGATCCAACTCTGTGTGAGACATCATAATCCACTTTTTGTGCCTTTGTAAAAGTAATGCCAAGATTTGTTATGTTTTCACTTGTTCTGCTTCAGCTTAAGTATGTTCTCTAAAATGGACTACAACCTAAAAAAGGTATTCCGTAACACTCATAGTGCAAACATTAAGATCGCAAACCGTTTACATGTCCTGTTTGTCATTGATGGGGTATGATATGCAGAAGTCAACCAGTATCGCTTTAATAACTTCTGCTCCATTTTAATTTTGTTTTTCAATGCAGTGTCTTACTTATATATCTTTTAAGGCGCCGTCTTACTTTTTGCATGACTTTTTCACTCACTTATATACTTGATTTGGTTAGGGTATTTCTTGGCTGTTCTTTACTCCAAATGTAAACCAAGTATACGCGTCCTGTTCAGAGAGAGTTTTGGATGCTGAAGGAAACAATCAAGATGCTTCTGAGGATTATCGGGTATGTTTTACACCAATGATGTTCTTGTTGTTGTGTACTGGTTTCTGCGAATAACAATTTGTTAGTTTTGGTTGGTTCTGTTGTATGTTGAACTATCGTGATGAGATGCTATCACTGGCCGAAGGGCCTGCACGTAATTAGTAACATATTTATCAAAATTGACTCCGCTTGATCTTAACGAAATTCTGAATTCTTTCTAGTGCATGTAGTTGTTTATAAAACTGAGAGAGATGCCATGTAAATGCATCACTTACATGCCATCTCTCTGGCATGAGGTGGGGGTTTACAACTCGATACCAGTTCAAATCCAATACTTCTTGAGGAATAGTATGACAAACAGTTGAAGCCAGAGTTAGGTGACATATAAATGTATATGGGTTGTGCATTTGGGTGATGCCATGATGGGTAAGAAGCAAATACGGAAGATGAAAAAAAAAACACTGGAATGAGAAGTGATATAAAGTCAGTGGTTGATTGTTGGGGTTAAAATGAAAACAAAGTTCATGTGTTTTGTTGCTGCAAGTATTGGTTCAATGTAATCAAATATAACTGAAATGTGAAAGCTACTGAATTTCCAAGAATTTGATATTGCCAAATCTTTGTTTTGACATAATAATAATCCTGCTTCTTTGCATATATTGATATACAAAACTGAAACTGAAGAATGTTTTCAAGGACAAGGGGCAAACAGATTAAGTACCCTAATATTCACTGACCATGAAATTGGTCCATATCAATCAGTTTTATGTCTAAAATTTACTAAAACAAAGGAATTGATCAAATAATCGTTTTCTACGAAAATAAACTTAAAACTAAGCTAATAAAGAAACAAAAATACTAGTAATCAGACGTTCTTCAAAGGGACCAGCTGTTCTGATTTAGAGGAAGTTGAAAAAATTGTGGATTAATCCACACTCCCTTGTTATGGCGGATATCCACACCTTCCTCTTCAACAGCCTTGATCTCCTGGTTACTTATGCATGTATTATGTTCGCCTATCATCTCCGTCCCACAAATTGTAAGCGAATCACCTTTTTTCAACCCCAATTTTAGTTTCAGTTCAATTTTCGGGTCTCTATTTTTCCATGGTACAGGAGAAGACCCAGGTGTGTTACTGGGTACAAAGACGCGGTGCATCCATCTCTTTTCTTCAACAGAGAAAACAACATTATGGGTTTTTGACACAAAATTTAATTCACCACCACTGCAAAATGTGATGAATGTGAACTTCCGGTCTGGTTCTTGAATAGTCTCTTCATACTGAACCCATTCATTAGATCCTCTTCGAAGAACATTTAACACCAACTGGGTACTACTAGTTCTGGTGCCAATAAAAACCATGCAGTCTGGAGATATAGGAGTTGATGAAAATGTTGCAGTATGATCGTCAAACAGTTGCTGAGTAGGAAACTTTGGAAGCTCTATTTTTGCATGGGAGAAAGGACGGAAGAAGAACAGCGATTCATTTCGGTATAGAAGAAGCCAACCTTCCTTTGATGCTATGCAAGTAGCGCCATCTAGTTCCGGCATATGAATATTATAAACTTTATCTGATAAAGAATCAAGTAAAGAACAGTGTGAACCATTGCCATGGAGTAGAAACCAAGGTTTGGTATCAATTTCTGACTGAAGGTCAGCTGAAGCTTCTGAAGAAGCTAAGCGCCACGGTTGACATACACCACGAAAACTAAGATGCTCGAGCAAGCCTAATTTACCAGCAATTTCCAAAAGAAGTTCGGGAGGAAGGTCGGACCAAGGTTTGTTATTCAAACTGTTAATGACTTCGGTACGTAAGCACCTTATACCCTCTTCAGTCATCTCGTTCTTCGCCACTATTTCACTGAGGTAAATGATAAAAAATCGTGTAACCAGAAAAATATATAGAAGATCAAAAACTGAAAGGAAAGTTGAAAAAGAATAATTCGGGAGAATATGAATCTAACGTTCTCAAAAAAAAATAAAGGACTAGCCCCGTCAAATCTCTCTATATGAAAAATGTTGATATAAGATGGATTAAACATTAATGTCTCGGCTGGTGTCACTATAATACAATGATAAAATTATTGGGTGATGATATCAATGACCTGAGTTTGAAACTCACAAGCATCAAATTCTTTATGGATCAAAAAAAAACAAAAACATTAATGTCTTTAAGAAATCCCTGTCAGGATAAATCGTTAGTCCCCTGTTAGGATGAATCGTTATCTCGAATAGACACTTAAAAACACTTCATACATGTAGGTGGTTCAACGACAACATCTACATTAAGTCGACATGTTCAAAGTTAATGTAGCATCATCAGTTTCGGAACGGTGTTTTTCTAGTTTTTACGAGTAATCACAGAAACACTAACCTCATAAGCAACACCCCGTCAGCTCAGATGACTATTTAATGTACTCGTACTAAAAACAAACAATATTGTGGTGATGACATATATAAAGTGCTTTTTAAAAAAAGAAGACAGTTAGACAGATATAAATTGTGATTAGGGTTTTCTTTTCTTTTTTTACCTTGAGTGATGAACTGGTTGTTGAGAGTCTTGAGACCCAACCACTTCCATGTTGAGAGTCTTGAATAATAATCTGATCCCCCAATCCGTAGATTATTAAATACATATAGATCTTTAAATACAACTTCTGCATCTTTCCCAACCCTGGCTAGTTTGGGGCCTAAGACATTTGTTTGGATAAGGGGTTATCAATTTTACACAACCCCTTATCCAATTATTATTTTTTTACCCATTTTATCCTTTAATTAACTGTTTTAGATGTGAGATCAACTAATGTAAATCGAACTCCAAAACATCAAATAAGTGAAAAATATTTTTTCCGAACACAAACCAGAATCTGTTTACGTTCATGCACTCGTAAACCGATCTGGGTTGGTGTTTTGAAATTCACGAAGGATATCTGGAATCGGCTCATGTATGCATAATTAAAACTCGATTCTATCAATCGGGGTTTTACATGTGTTCACGAACGTCGATCGATTGTCATAGGAATCGGTAAATATGGGCATGAACGTCGACCGATTATGTTAAGAATAAAATGGATGATGACTTTTTTTAAAATCAATCGATGTTGTTAGAATCGATTGATGAATTTGAGTTTGAATTTTAATTTGCGAGAGAAAAGTTTTGAATAGGTTTTGGTTTTGAAATGGTTTTAAATTTAAAAGGATATAGAGCAGGGTTGAATTTTAAAAATGGGGGTAATTTAATACTTTTACCTAGTTTTGTCACGTAGTGACATGCCTCAAATAATCCATGTAGATCCCAAACTAGCCGGGTTCCCAAACGCTTCTCATTTTTGTATTTTAATACTATATCCTGCCTGCTTGCGTCACGAAAAAAATTCGAGAAGGACAGCTAGTTTAACTATCATGTGCACTTTAAAAATGTTTAAAGTTTTTGAGTTAGCCCCCTAAGCAAATCAGTGATTTAACTTTTCCCCTAAATTGTTAACTGTGGCGCTTCCTCCTCCCCTAATTTTTTCTGGCAAAAACATCCTTATTGTGCATGTGTGATCCATACGTGTGTGGGTCAATCGCATTTTAACCACCAAAATATCTATTTTACCCATCAAGATAACATTTTTGGATTTACCAAAAGAAAAAAAAACACATCAAGATAACATTTACTATTCGTATGTTTAGAGCTTCTCCCATGAAATATGTGTGAAGGAAAATATCGGAATCCACTAAGGATACACTTTCATTTTTCCTAAAATCTTTTTCCAACATTAACTTCTTAAACTTATGCGTAGATATGACGTGACCTGGATTTGGATAGAGGATGTCAAATTCGATGTCCAGAACTAGACATTCACATAGAGGATGTCAACTCATCCTAGTCAGTTTTTTAAATGAAAATTACTTTTAATTTAATAGATAACTTTTTTAAATTCTAAAATAACTAATTTTAATTCATTAAATAAATATTTTTAAAATGACATTATATCAACTCCATTCAGTTGCCCATCGGAAGGCGACTTCAACTCCCGTTCGTCTAGCTGCTCTCTTGTTGTGCAGTCAACGAAGATTCCTCCTGCTTCAACCGTGGTTCCTATGTAATCAACCAACGTAACTTTAATACTTGAGGAGGTTATAGGAGTAGACCTTGATAAAACAATGGTCTTTCTAAACTTATAAAAGATGACTCCTAATCTATTTCCTAGTTAATGATTTCATATCCCCATCCTACAATGGGTTTCACTATATTATGAGGTTTCAATAATATTACCTTCGTTTTTGGAGAAAAAAAAAGTATGGGCTAAAAAAGAAAATTAAAAAAAATGATAATATCTCTTTTCTAGAAACAGGGGTAATATTATATACTACTTTGGATTATTAACATACATATAAAAAACTGTACAATTCCATTTGCCTGCCACCTGGACCGACAAATGTATTTTATTTACTTTTTTACAAAAAGGATAATGAGTTTGAGAAATTACGGAATCAAATCTAGAAACTTTCAAACATTCCAAAAACTTAAATATTTCGTTGGAAACTAGTTTCTACAGTGATGACTTTGGGAAAGAAAATCTCACAATTTAACAAGCAGGCTTATCCCTATTGTGGACTCTGGAACAAAATTATTTTTAAAGATGAACTGTATTTATTTGTTGATTGTGATTTTGTTGGAACTGTTTGGTTTGCTTCTTCTTTAGTCAATATTTTTTCTACTAATATGAAAATGATATTAAAAAGTGGTTTTGTAGCGAGATCGACGAGATGTTTATGAATTATATGAAACCTTATTCTCTGATCAATTTGGAAATGCAGTTATCATCAATAATATTATGCCTAATCCTACAAGCTTGTTTAGAAAAATAGACTTGAATTTGAGTTACTGTCTATTTGCTAAACCTACTAGGCACGGAAAAATTCCGCCAGAGTCTTCATATAACCAGCCTATCCATCGAGAGAACTATAATTTTCTATATAATTTGAAAATCCAATTTGATGCTTTATTTAAAGATTCTGATTATAGTATGGGTTTTGTTATCATTATATGTGACTCCATAAAGATTGCAAGAACTATCAGTGCATGATCAACTGGGCAACCTGCCCCTCAGACGCAGAAGCAAAATCATGTAGTCAGACTCTTAAGTTAATTGACAAACTAAAGCTGGAGAATTGTTTCATTCAAAGTGATTGCAAGAACTTGGTTAAGACTCTTTCTGAAGATCCATCTAATGACAACGGTTCGAGTTGGGAGGCTCAGAACAATATCAAAATATGTAGGTATCTGTTTAAGTTTAATAGTTCTTGTAATATTACACACTTAGGAAGAAAAATTCTTTTCATAATAGATAAATCAGTCAAAGAAGCTAGAACTGATAGATTATGGCCTTTCTTTTTTGATAATCTTTCCTGAGGATAAAAAATACTCAATTATTGTTAGGATAGATAAAGGAATGTAAATCCCAAATGTAAACGTTTTCTCTTCTTAATAAAAGTTTTTCTTCATTAAAAAAAGAGAGAGGATATTTTAGCTTTCGTAACCAAAGTAGCGTTTAGGTCCTAGAAAGTTCAATATTAGAGTTTGGTACCCAGGACCGTAATTCACCGTCTAGATTATTAGAAAATTTTATTCAATAAGGGAATGACCATATTAAACCTATGATTCAACTTATTTACTAACTCTACCATTTAAGGGTGGTAGAACTTATGCTAATTTTCTCTTGTTATATTTCTCGAACACCTTGCGTGCGTCTTCTGTTGGTGGTGGAGATACCAACTGGTTATATGTTTAGCTTATTTTAATGCTCGTTTTACCTTGTAAATATAAAAACTAAACAAGCCAACATTCTTTAACACACACAAAAGGTAAAACTTCTCTTACTCCTCACCATGATCAACAACTAATACTAAGGTATATCAATTCACAAAAAAAATAAAGATGATAAAGTATTAGCAATAAAAAACCAAATCTTAAGAAACTAGCGAAGTAATTCTTTGAAAAAATACAATCCATTTTAGGCGGGTTCATATTTTTTGGGCATAGCATTAGTATGATATCTCACTCTCGGTAACCTTGCAAGTGGTAGAATTGTAGTCTAATTTTACAATTGGGGAAATGTGCATAAAAGAGAATAATAATAACTTTTCTCTCTTAGAAACAAAACCTAAAACTCTTCGAGTAGCCTCCAACTCATTGCTTAGATCTAGTCTGGCTTTAAAAAAAAATCCTATGATTTTGATGTCACTTGACATTTTTTCTTCGCTTTTGGAGTGATTGTATCTTCACTTTTGTGCGACTATGTCTTTATCTTTACGATGATTATGTCTTTGTTTCCAAGGTGATTATTTATAAGAATTTCGGTTGGTTTGTGGTTTTTTATTTTGGATTATTCAAGAATATTGATGATTCAACTCAGCAATGCTTCAATTTCACTTTTAATCCAAGAGATTTTAGACATCGGGGTTCGTCTCAAATAACGATTGGAGCAAATTACTACTCTTTGGTTTAGAAGCATCTATTTTTGAAGAACACAACTATATTAAATGGTCGGAATTTCTTATGATTTATACCATCCTTTATTCTCCTTATAAAAATTGGATATTATTACAGTCATCGCTCTTTCTCTTCGTGATTTATTCGTAACTCGTATGCTTATTTATATTTGGATTTGATTTTCCTGTTTTATGATGTTCTTGATTATCTTGTAAACAGGCATGTAACCTATATTTTGACATGAAATAAAATGTTCCATGATATATCAAGATAAAAAACAAAACAATAAAAAGCTAAATTAAGTGGTATTGCGGTGGCGATGGAGGTTCATGGGGTGTGTGGGAAGAAAATAAATGAAAGTTGAAATAGAATCAGTGAAGTGGTTATATTAATTGAAAAACCTAAAAGCTTAAGTTAATGACATCTCGCGTTGAGTTCGATTCCTCCGGGTTGAAAGACGACACTGCAAGAACGCTCTGAGGATCGGACGATCAATGAGTTAACTCAGTCGATCATCGAGTTTCGATTTTTTCATCTTTTTCATCATCTTTCATCAATCTTTTCATGCTAAATCCAGTCTAATCCATGTTATCCTTACTTTTCTTTATGTTTAATATCATACTAATTAAGTATAACTTCATATACGCTTGTTGAAGGTTTTGAAGTTTTGAAGACTGCTTTATTAGTTCTTTTTTCTTCTTTATTTTTCGTTATTCTCCAACTTGTCCTAATATAATGTTGTTTTATTCTGTTTTGCAGATTTCCATAGTTGATTCATGTGTTGTTCCCAGTGGTGGTAATCAGGAGTGATTATAACTAGTTTAGATTTTTGTTGTTTGTCACAGTAGTATTTGCCTCAAGTAACAGTGGTATTATTGTGATATCATTATCTTTGTGCGTGATCTCAAAAGTCGTTTGAATCTGGTATTCCAATCCTCAGCATATCATCACCAAAAAACTCATCATCAGTCTCCAATTTTTCACCATGTCTGCACTCAGATCTATCAAAACCAAGATTATTTCCATACCAGTTGACTCACTTGAATCGACAGTCTACTATTGCCGTGATTTTTGCATATTCAGAGGGAAAGTTTCTTCCTTTTTCAAATTCTAAATTCTAGTCAATAATAATAGCCCGGATATAATGCTCCATACCCAACAAATATGGAAACAGAAATATATTCATCAATATAAAGATTTTCATAATCCAATAAGGTACCCAGGTTATAAACAAAACCATATTGTCCTCAGCATAATTGAAAACTTTCATCTCTTTAGCAAAAACATCTGTGAAACTATGTCTTCTCAAAACAACAACCAACTTATTAATCACAACCCAAATATGCAAATGCCTAGAGCTGGATCTCTTCCTTTTAGACCAATAAGAAGAATCGTTGTGACTGCTCAAACTGCTGCAGAAAATATTGATGGTTTCACCTTCAACCTGCTTGGAAAAACCATCTTCAACAAGCCCCTAGATCATGAAGAGGTTAAGAAGGAAATCAATGACCACTGGAGAAGCTACCGTAGGTATGAGATTATCACGAAAGGAACAAACCTGTTTCTTTTCAGGTTCCAAAGGGAAGATGCGTACAATGGAGTCAGATTGAAAACTTGGGATATCATGGGATACTTGCTATCTCTAATCCAGTATGATCCCAACATAACTATCAAGGAACACAAGTTTGAGCAGCATACTTGGACTATCAAGTTGATAAACCTTGGAAATATAATTCTTAATGAGAGATTAGTCTCTCAGATTTGCAAGGACATAAGGAACAAAGTAGAACCTGAGGGAAGAAGAAGACAACCAAGAGGCAGTGTCACAAGTACTGTCTATGTTGAAATAAAACTCAGTGAACCACTTAGAAGAGGAGGGTGGTATATTACACCAAATGGCCAAAATCAATGGGTCATTTATCACTTTGAAATGCATCCCTATAAGATTTATAAACATTGTTGGGTTGTTGATCATGTAGACACTAACTGTAAGAGATTTGCTCAAGAACAGAAAGTCGAGGCTATGACTGAAACAGAATATGTTGCATGAAGTCTGACAGAGGAAGGAAAACGGTTTTTGGCTGCCTATATAACTAGTTCGGATGAAAATATAATGGAAGATGAGGTGGATTCATCCAGGGGTGTAACTAACGCCTCTTCATCAAACACTGAGATTTCTCCGTCTGAACAAAATTTAGATCTTGAGTTAGAGGATGCAGAGGTAAGGAAGAATAAGAGAATCAGAGATGAAGTCACTCAGAACAATCCCCCTCAGAACAATTTTTCACCCTTTAATCTCAATTCCTCAAACACCCATAATAACTCGATCTTTCAAAGTGCTGGTAACGGAGCTGAAGATTCGATCGATTATGGTGACCTTCCCGCTGAAAACAGGATGGAATACCAACTCAACCCAATGAATGATAATCGCTCAATGGCATTTGATAGCGCAGAATCTGAACATAATGGAACAGTTGCACAAAATCACTATGGAAATGCTGCATCTTTTACTCAGGTTTTTAATTCAAACCCTAATTTCAATTTTAGTTGTTATTTTCTTAATAGTTTTGGTTGTAATATGTATATTAGTAAATTAGGTATCCCAATTCACATCAACAGTAGTTATACTCATATTGTCTGTGTGGGAGTCAACACAATCTCTTCACTCCGTGGTTTGCTGAATTTTTGTTTGCCTGCTTTGATTGTTTTCCTTTGTGATTGTGCCATTAGTAGTAATTTGCACAATAGTTTATCTGATTTCAACTCTTCTGCTATCCTAAATTGGTTTGATACTGAGCCTCATGGGTTCAATATCCCCTTGTCCTGTGTTTTATACATTTTTTCCTTGCTTGTTTTATTGGTGTCAATTTGCAATTTTGTAATTAGCAGTTGGATAAGTTTTTTTCCTATTGTCATCAACCTGATTTGGTCTAGTACTGAGGTGCATAAGTGCAGTCCTCTAGTGGTTAATATCCCTTATATTATGAGGATCCTGTCGTGGAACTGCCAAGGCTTTGGCAACCCAAATAATTTTCAAAAATAATTTGGTTACTAGGACTACTCTTGCTAATCTCACTAAATCTCAAAATCCTGATGTTATTTTCCTCTGCGAAACTAAAAATAATTTTCAAAAAATGAACCGATACTGAGACGATTCAACTACCCTAACAATTGGGTTTGTCCTTCAGTGGGTCTCTCAGGTGGGATTGCTCTTTTGTGGAAATCCGGTTTTAACTTTGAAATTTTACAAAACACGGATAAAATGGTAAATGCTATGGTGTCTGATGACCCAAGCAAACCTGAGTTCCTTGTAACCTTTCTTTATGGTTCCACGTACCATGATGAAAGATTAGACCAATGGAACTACATTAAGCAAATTGGGCAAAGAGTTAATACTCCATGGGTTATCATTGGTGATCTTAACATCACAATGCATAACCATGAAAGGTCCACATTCACCAATCCTACTACCACTGATTTTCCAGAAATCCAACAAATAATAGATTTTTCTGATCTTGGTTTTGTAGGATCCAAATTCACCTTGTCTAATAGACAGTCAGGTAATGACTTAGTTATGGCCAGACTTGATAGAGCCTTAGTTAATGGCTTATGGTTACAATTTTATGATAACTCTAAGCTTATTCACATAAATATTGTTGGCTCAGACCATTCGCCTATTATCTTATGCACTGAACCTAATAGTCATCAAGGTAAAAGGCCCTATCGGTATTTCAAATGTTGGTTCAAAGACCCGACTTGTCACGAGGTCATAAAACAATCTTATAGAACCAATTTCAGAGGCTCGCATGCATATTTTTCTACTAATAGATTAAGGAATGTCAAATATGCTCTTAGAGAATGGAATTTGACCCATTTTGGGAATATTGATCAAAAAGTTAAGGACTTGAGCAATCAACTTCAAGTTTTGAGTAGTCAATCTTCTACTGCTCAAAACATTGAGTCTATCAAAAATGTTGAAAAAGATCTTGAACATTGGCAAAAGGTTCAAGAAGATTTTTATGCTCAAAAAAGTAGGGAAGAGTATATTAAGTGTTTTGATAGAAATACCAATTTATATCACACTTCGATAAACAGAAGGAATCACTATAATCATATCTCTGCCCTCAAACTAAACAATGGACAATGGACAGAAGATAGAGCTTAACTTGGAGACTTGCTTGTGTCTCACTTTAGCTCTATCAGTTCCACATCCAACCCTTTTCAAGATAGTACTTTCTTCAACTGTATAGACTCTTGCATTACTGGTGAGGACAATGACAAACTTTTGAGTCCTGTGACCCTACAAGAAGTCAAAGATACTATAAAGCAAATGAACTCCTGGTCTGCCCCGGGTTCGGATGGATTTCCTCCCGGTTTTTATGAAAAAAATATGGAGTTGCTTGAGTTAGATGTCTAGAATATGATTAGAGCTTTCTTTGATTCCAAACATCTTCTAAAAGAAATGAATCACACTTTTTTTACCCTTATACCTAAGATTAATAATCCTTCTTCTCCAGTTGACTTTAGGCCTATTAGCCTGTGTAACACTAGTTACAAAATAATTTCCAAAATAATAGTCAACAGGATGAAACCATTGCTAGGCAAACTCATATCCCCTTACCAGGCTGCCTATGTGCCTGGTAGGAACATCCAGGATAATGTAGTCATTGCCCATGAGCTGGTTCACTCCATGAAGAAGATGCCTAAAAAGAAAAAGTGTGGTATCATGGGCTTTAAACTTGATATGTTTAAGGCCTTCGATAGAACAGAGTGGCCTTTTCTTATTAATGTATTGAAAAAGTTTGGTTTCGCAGACCATCGGTGTGAACTGATCTTACAATGCATTAGTACCACTTCTATTTCATTTTGTTAAATGGCTCTCCATGCAAGACATACAAACCAACAAGGGGTTTGAGACAAGGGGATCCACTATCCCCTTATCTATTCATCATTTGCATGGAAGCGCTTTCTAGATATCTTATCCAAGATGAAAATAATCAGTTGATCCATGGATTTAAGGTAACTAAGGATGCCCCTTCAGTTTCACATCTCTTATTTGCTGACGACTGCCTTGTTTTCACCAAGGCAAGCCATCAGGAGGCCGATAATATGATGTCTCTCATTAAAGATTTTGGCTACATTTCAGGTCAAGTAATCAATTTTCAAATATCAGGTTCCTTTTTTAGTAAGAATGTTCATCCTGATTTTTGTGTTTCTTTGATTAGATCTCTTAATGTTAAAAAGATAGGCCTAGAAGACAAATACTTAGGCATCCCTTTATTCATTGGTAGTTCTAAAAATCAAGCCTTTTCCCATCTTGTTAATAACTTTGATAGGAAAGTTCCCAACTGGAAGGGTCAGAACTTAACGCAAGCTGGTCGTTCTGTCATGGTCCAAAATGTTTTGAGATCGTCTCCCATTTATCACATGAATACGTTCCTCTTACCGGATAATCTCATTCATAAAATGGATCAAAAACAACGAGACTTTTGGTGGGGGAAGAGTAACCAGGTGGTATTTATCACAAAAATTGGAACAATATCTGCACTCATAAATCTCAAGGAGGTCTAGGTTTTAAAAACCTAAAATATTTCAATGCTTTTTTACTTGCTAAGACAGCCTGGCGTTTGATTCATTCACCTGATGCCCTATGGGTTCGCATATTGAAATGCAAACATTTTAAGAATTGTCACCCACTTCATTATGTTAGATCTCATAATTTTTCTTGGGTTTGGACTAGTATATGCTCTGGTTGAGAAATTCTTAAAAAACATTCTATTTGGGAAGTTCGAAATGGAACCCACATCCTTGCTTTTAGGGACAACTGGATTTACCAATAGTCCGACCTTCTATGTGTTACCAACCCTAACCCTGATTATACGGTTAGTAATTTCATAAACCCCTCTACCAATTCTTGGAATCAGGAAATGATTGAGTCTTTCTTCACCCCTGAAAATTCTAGCAAGATGCTTAACACTAGAATTCCAATGTCTGGTTCAGATAGGTTGATTTGGCCTCACACTAAGAATGGTATGCTTTCAGTTAAGTCCTGTTATAGAGTTATATCTAGTACATCTAGTACCTGTATTCATACTCCAATCACTGATACTACTTATAAATCCATTTGGAGCCTGCCGATTTTGCCTAAGATTCAATTATTTTTGTGGAAATGCTATGAGAATATATTAACTTCTAAGGTTCGAATAGGTAGACATAATCCTAATCATAATCTCATATGCAGCATGTGTGATATCCATGAATTTGAAACTGCTGAGCATATTGTTTTACATTGCAATTTCTCTACTTCTGTGTGGAATTTGGTCCCATGGGGCAGCCATGTCTCGCAGTTTGCTAACTCGTCTATCTCCATTAAGGATTGGGTGAAAGGTCTTCTTGACAGTAATCTGTCTACAGACCTGAAATGTGCTATCAGGACTACAGATTGGAGTATTTGGAGAGACAGATGCATGTATGTGTTTCAAAATTTGAGATTGAATAAGGAAACCACAGCTAGGCAGTCAATTAAGCTAGTCAATGATATGCAGATAGCTGCTTCTACACCTTCTAATAATGCTTCCATAAACAATGTTATCTCTAATGCCATAAGAAATCCTGTCACAGATTCTTTGCCTTCTGAATATGTCTTAATTTTCTGTGATGCTGCTTATGACACAAACACTAACAATGCTGGACTTGGAATTGTGACATATAATTTGGCAGGTCAATACAATGGGTGCAAATTCCAACCAGCAGTAACTAGGGACGCGGAGGAAGCTGAAAGCCTTGCAGTTTGGGAGGCAATCAAATGGGCCAAGAACAGAAATTTAGAGAAGATCTGCATCTTAAATGATTCTAGTAATTGCATTTCCTACTTACAAAATAAAAGCTACCAAACTAGTTGGTACAGTAGCTCGATTCTAGACGACTGTATTTCTTTATTAAGTGCTTTTCAATTTGTTGAATTTCAAAATATTTTTAGAAATTTTAATGGGTTTGCTGACACTGCAGCCAAATATTGTAATAGGAACAGAGTGATGGGTGAATGGTTGAGCAATCAACCTCACTTTATCTCTCAATCTTTTGTACTCTGAATTTTTCAATTAAAGTTCTTTTCTAGCAAAAAAAAAAAAAAAAAAAAAAAAATTGAAAAAACTTGTACTTTATAACAGTATTACAGTCTTGAGTACCAAAACTCTAATATTAATATAATATTAAATTTTCTGGACCCAAACACAATTTTGACCATTTTGCAGGTCCCATTGCGATCATTTTGATCATTTTCCACAAGAGTCCACGTCATCCCCGCGTCGCAAAACGCGTTAACCTGTATATATCGTGCTCAAACAGACATCTGAACTCTGAAGTCCCAAGCGAATTATCAAACCCCACTCACAATTAAAATTAAATTATACTCCTGCAGAATAATTCAGAATTATTAGGGAATACCAATCTTCTCTAACTGCTTCCAAAATCTTAACAAGGGCATATTTTGTTACATAATTATCATCGCATGGAACGGCCAGATGTACCATTATATCAGTACGCGAATCCAGCGAATTCGAATTCCGTTTTTAGAGGAGTTACAATTTCCTCGTTTCTTTCAAACTTACCAATTTTAGCAACTCTTTCGTCTTATTACTCAAATTCTTCTTTTTCTTCTCCGGAATTGTTTTTCATCGAATTTTCAAACCAGTAGAAGTGACAGAAACTAGATAGAGAGAAAGAAAGAAAGGGAGAGAGATAGAGATGGGAGGATTGTGTTCGGATTTGAAGGGAGGAAGGCAGGAAGTAGCAAATTCACAACATACAGCTTTTGCTTCCAACCAAAGAGGTGCAGGTGTTAATGCAGGAGCAGGACCTAATGATGCTGTTGATACTTTCTTAAGATCTCGTGGTGTTCCTACTCTTTATACCCAAATTGAGGTATTCTCCTTTAGAAAACCCTTAAACTAAAAACAATTCTTGTTGATATTTTGGATAAGTTTTAGTTTTAGGGATTTTGTGTAAGTAATCTACTGTATCTAAACGCGCTTACATTTTGTCGTCTTCCGATGAAATTTTGATGGACTGATTGGGATGCTATTGAAAGATTCTTTTGTTTCCGGGAAGTAGATGTAAGTTTAGTAAAGTATATTACGAGTCAACCCTGTTTCGTGTACAAAGTATAATTGGGACTGGAAAATTCTATTATTTTAGAGATATTATTAATTTAAAGAAATTAAATTGTAGTTACATTATTATCGTTGGTAAAATGCCACACATTATTGGGCCAGGGTTTGTAGTAGTTTTCATCACACTGATTCCATTAACATTCATGGGAAGGTGGGTCAACCCGGTGGTAAACTGACTGGTCGATGTTCTAACATAGATCCACTATTTATATCAAAAAAATGTTCTCGATTAAACGCTGTTGAATTTAGTACTGTATGTCATAGCAAATATGTTCCTCGCATTTAAGTCAGTTATCAGTTGTGATTTTTAAACATGTCCAAGATGAAGATGTTGCCTCCTCTGATATTGATGGTTTGTCTACTTCTTTTGAATCTATCTGCAGTTGTCGATATCTGCTTCGAAGCTACGTGATATGGACATTCTCTCGAAGGTAAACTTGTCGCTGCTCTTTGTTGTGGTTCCAATTAATTTCATTGGCAATTTGAAACAGGTTAACAGTACGAGCTGTGAATATCTGTGAAAAATATTAACTAGTCTATGAAACTTGGTTGTCAACTTGTCATTCAGTACATTTGACTTGCTTAGTGCCAAATTCCTGATAGTTGAATTTCTGTTAATTTTTGTATTTATTTTTTTCCCTTATTGCTAGTTCTCTATTTTGCGGACTCCTGTCTGTTTCCAGTGCTTAAGCGTTGACTCAGTAACTTAGTGCTTCAAAAAAAAAAAGTAACTTAACCTTTGACTCAGTAAAATATTAGCCACAAATGTACATATATGCGGGAAGCTTAATGCCTACTTGTCAGTGGTTATTGTCAAATGTGCATGTTATTATCTGTTTATTCAATAGTGGTAACCCCGATCTTATCTATACTTCTAAATTTGTTGTAGAGTGATCCAATGGTGGTCGCGTATGTAAAGAAAAGAGATGGACAACTCGAGGAAATTGGTCGTACAGAAGTAATAATGAACACACTGAATCCTATCTGGGTTCAAAAGGTTTCAATTGCTTATCAGTTTGAGATTGTTCAGCCATTGGTGTAAGTCACTGTTAAGTAGGATGATGTTCATCTTATCCATTTGTATTCTCGCTGTCAGGTTCAGTTCGTTTAATCTTCTCCCTACTTTGGCTGATCACTTAATCTTTTTTTTCAGGTTTCGTGTGTTTGATGTTGACACTAAATATCACAATATACCAGTAAAAGTATATTTCCTTTTGTTATTTCTTAGCCTTTTCTTGTGTATCATTTTATTTCCAGGCGTCATTAGTAAGCTCACTTAATATCTATATCTTGCACTCATTGCAGTCGTTGAAGCTGAATGAGCAAGACTTCCTTGGAGAGGCTAATTGTGTTCTGTCAGAGGTAGTGGTTTGATTCTCACGGGTTTAATATGCAGAAAATTCCCCTCACTTACATTATTTTATTTTTTTGATTAGATACGTGTGTAAACTAAACACTTTTGTGCTTGTATGTCTAGTTATAGATGCAATATCGCAATATTATTTTCTTTACTTCAACATGGCAGATTGTGACCAAGCATAACAAGAGCTTGACACTACATATTCAAGGAAAAAATGCTCATGGTGGAATTAGAAACATGGGGACCTTGACTGTCCATGCAGAGGAAACAGTCGTTTCAAGGCTAGCTGTTGACATGACATTCCACTGTTCCAAATTGGAAAACAAGGACCACTTTTCTAAAAGTGTAAGTAAACACAATAGTTATATTTAAACATGACTTTTTGCATTTGCAGAATTGATTTTGTGTTTGAGTATCTGACTTTAATTAATTTTAGCTCTCCTTTTCCCAGGACCCTTTCTTGAGGATATCAAAAATTGTTGAGAGTGGAGGTTATTTTCCTATATGTAAAACTGAAGTGATTGAAAATAATTTGGATCCAACCTGGAAGCCTGTGTGCTTGACTGCACAGCAATTTATAAGCAAGGTAAGCTTGTAAATTTCTCTATTGTTCTTTTCAATCTTTTTTCAACCCGTTCTTGTTAGGTGCAGATGTTGAACTTGGCATATGGAGTAGATGATGGAATAATTTCTTGTTCATAGTGATTTAGACAATGCTGGTGGGCAATTTCCTGGTGCTAGAATCTGATACGGCTCATACTGATGAGCTCCCGTGTCTTAATTAATCTCCATTTTATTCGCTTATCAGTTCCGATTTGATGCAGGATAATCCTTTAATAATTGAGTGTTTTGATTTCGATAACAGTGGTAACCATCAACTTATTGGGTAAATGATTAAAAATGCTCATTTCATTTCTTTTCTGCATGTTTATTATTCATCCTTTTAGGTTTCCTTCTCTATACGGAAGTATTTAAGTTTCTCTAAATTTATTCAATCAGAAAACTTCAGAAGTCAGTAGCAGACTTGGAAATGCTTTGCCAATCGAAAACTGGTGCAAATTTTCATGTACCTTCTTCTCACCGACCAGATAATATGAAGGTATATCTCAATGTCTTTCACAAAGACTGTCACCTGATGACGAATAATGCCGTCTTTAACTCGAGTCTGGTCATTTGTTTCTTTCCAGGTGCTGAAGAGTCAACTGCATGTGCAAATGTATGGTGAGAAGACGCAATATACATTTTTGGATTACATTTCTAGCGGATTTGAGCTTAACTTTATGGTTGCTGTTGATTTTACAGGTATGCTGGTGTTTATAGTTTTTGGAACTTGTTTCCTTTAGTCCCATTTCTCTGTTTTACCTTGTAGCTAATGGTTTGATGTGGTTTCTCCCTTTGACCAGCTTCGAATGGTAATCCTCGTTATCCTGATTCCTTGCATTATATTGACCCTTCAGGACGATTCAATTCTTACCAGCAGGTGAAACCCACGTCTATATGTTAATATATTTTCTTAGTCTCATTCATCTCCAGAAGTGATAAGTCTAAAAAAATCCCAAAATCGTAAAGGAGGAAACTTAGGATAATGGATTATATTTTGGTGGAACAACTTGATGCATGCTTATGGAAGATTTGCAGTTCTGAACTCTTACTGACTTTTTCACAGGCTATACACGAGGTTGGAGGGGTCATACAGTTTTATGATACCGATAAAAGTTTCCCTACATGGGGTTTTGGAGGAAAACTAGCTTCGGGTGGAGTATCACATTGTTTTAACTTGAATGGAAGTCCTAATATGTCTGAGGTGACTGTCACTCTTGCTATCGCTCTATTTTGGTAGAATCTGGGCTACTTTTTCATGGTAGTTTTTTTTCCATTTCAAGTAGCAGGTTGAAGGTGTAAATGGTATCCTGGCCGCGTACTCTAGCGTCTTGCAAACTGTTACTCTTGCTGGACCCACTGTATTTGGCCCGGTGATCAACACAGCTGCTCAAATTGCTGGCCAGTCCCTTGCACTTAACCAGAACAAATACTTTGTCTTACTAATAATTACGGTAAAGATAATCTTCCTTCTGTTGCGTATCTGTTTCATGTCCTACAAAATTTACTGAAGGTAATTAATTTAAAACTTACTCTTTTAGGATGGTGTACTTACTGATCTTCAAGAAACAAAAAATGCTCTGGTGAGAGCGTCTGACTTACCCTTATCGATACTCATAGTTGGAGTTGGAGGGGCTGATTTTAAACAAATGGAGGTAGTACTTGTGGTTTCTTGTCGAATAATCAAAATTATTCTCGAGCTCTTAGATTGATTAATTCTCTCAGGATTGATGGTTGTCCTGAATGACTTGGTAGGTTCTAGATGGTGACAACGGAAAGCGGTTAGAGAGTGACACCGGACGGGTAGCTACACGTGATATTGTACAGTTTGTTCCAATGCGTGATGTACAAGGTAATTACTGCTATTTGACCTGCTTGGATGCCTGAATTTTTTTTAAGTCATTTATATCTTGAAACCGAACTGAAACTTCCGATGACACAGGTGGACAAATCTATGTTGTTCAAGCACTCTTGGAAGAGCTTCCTTCACAATTTTTGACATACATGCGCAGCAGGGACATCAAACCTCGTTTTGCGGACTAAACTGTCATAGCTTTAAACCCCACGAGCTCCCAAACTTACAGATACTGAACCTTCACGTGTTAGTCACTTGATCTGGATTTGTGTATAATGCTTACTTTTGCAGACCCATCAACTGTTAGATATTTAGGGCCTTACCAGACACATACTAGTTTTTACTGCTTTCCTTGCCTTCATTTTTGGGCATAGTTTGGCAGCTACATTCTTGTACAAATGGGACCTAGTTTGTGGATATCAAAAGATTTTTTTCACGTTGTT
The DNA here is from genome assembly GCA_023531105.1 of Papaver atlanticum. Taxonomy (NCBI): domain Eukaryota; kingdom Viridiplantae; phylum Streptophyta; class Magnoliopsida; order Ranunculales; family Papaveraceae; genus Papaver; species Papaver atlanticum. Next base: position 1,374,737 of record JAJJMB010007708.1, read on the forward strand.
TCTGTGAAATGGCAGCCAGTATATGGGAGCCCTGGTAGTTGCTGGAAATTTTAGGTGCATGAATTATCAGTATTCAGGTATGATCTAACATTTTTATTGGGCGCGCAGAGAATTAGTTGGGTGCAGAGAAATTTCACTGTTAATAGGTCGGTAAGAGTATTGTTCCGATAGATAACTCTTCTATAGAGATCAGATTAGCCAGTATTGTTCCAATTTAAGCTGACCTGGATTCAAGTTTTTGCTTGAACTTGAATCACCATAAGGGTTAGCCAAGTGAAAGACTGAGATATTTGAACGACTTCTTCAGGAAGTCCAAAAATTTTGACAACTGATCTGGTGTAGTTTTAGGTTTATGGGCCCATTGGATAACTGATCCTCCATTCAGACTGTTTTAACGGAGGTCCTTTATTTATTTATTTTAATTAAAAAATAAAATGTACATAAGCAATACGATAAGCATCAAGCTCTACTACATCATCTCCTCCTTGGTTAACCATCAGGTCTGTACCTAGGGAGAAGTCAGTCAAGATACTTTTATGAGGTAATTCCCAAACACTTGGTATAATAAGCATCAAGCTTTACTGCCTCATCTCTTCCTTGGTTAACCATCACGCCTGTACCTAGGGAGAAGTCAGTCAAGATACTCTTATGAGGTAATTCCAGAACACTTAGGTATAATCAAAACCATTAGGTGCCATCTTACAGTACATGGACACACAAGTTTAGAATGTTTACAACAAACACAGACTTATTAGGTCTACTATTGATTGCCTGTTCTGGTACCAATTGAAAAGCAGAGGGTACCAAGGACACCACCAATTTTTCGTCCGGCAACCTGTATGGACAAAACCTAATACAATTGCAAATGTACCAACTTAATGATCCTTGACAATATATGTATATATAGTTTATAAATCAATATCCAAGATCAACCTAGCCGTGAACCTGATTGTTAAGAAGAGTATTTGGACGATCTCAAAAATCAATATCAAAGATCAATCTAGTCGTATCCAATATATTCAGATCTGAATTCTGCCAAGCATGAAACTTGTTATCTATCTTTCAAGATACAAATTTTACAAAAATCGAGTCTCGTAATTGATCTTAATTACATGGGCGTATCTACTAGAATTGAATACGTACTACTTGTGTAAATCCTATTATAAAGATAAAAAATATATAATGCCGAAAAGGAAAAACATAAGACAATGGAAGTTTTGTTAAGGAGGAACCCGCAACTGCAGAAAAACCCCGGGACCTCATCCAGATTTGAACACCAAACTGTATTAAGCCGCTACAGACTCTAGCCTACTATCAAACTTCGAACTGGAATGTAGTTGAGACCGAATTCACCCTCCAAGCATTTCAGCTAGAGTGGCGCTCCACACGTCTCTTGAACCTCGCAAGGCTCTACGCAGTTGTTTTCCTTAGTTGATGTCCTTACAGCCTAAGAGTGTCTTCAGCCTTAATGAAAACTTTTGATACCAATCTTCCTCTAACAGATAAGCATATTTGATTTCCCTCTAGATCAATGATCAAGGCTTGAAAATCTGTTTGTAATAGACAAACCTAATAAATCTCACAAATTCGAAACACTTACACTCAGTTAGCTGTGAAGCATGATTGGTATCAAAAGTCTTCCATTAGGATGAAGCAACTCTTAGGATGTAAAGGACATCAGCCAAGGGAATCAATTGCGTAGAGCGTTGCGAGGTTCAAGAGACGTAAGGAGTGCGACCGTAACTGAATTGCTTGGAGGATGAATTCGGTATCAACTACATTCCAGTTCGAAGTCTGATAGTAGGCTAGTGTCTGTAGCGTCTTAATACAGTTTGGTGTTCAAATCTGGACGAAGTCCCTGGGTTTTTATGCAGTTGCGGTTTCCTCCTTAACAAAACTTCCGGTATCTTGTGTTTTTCCTTTTCCGTATAATATTGTTTATCTTTATAATAGGATTAATACAAGTAGTACGTGTTCAATTCTAATGGATACGTCTATATAATTAAGATCAATTACGAGATCCGTTTCTTGTAGAATTCGTATCTTGAAACATAGATGACAAGTTTCATACTTGGCAGAATTTGGATCTGAATATATACGACTTGATTGATCTTGAATATTGATTTTTGAGATCGTCCATGTACTCTTCTTAACAATCAGGTTCACGAACTTCATTGTATAGACTTTCTGAGTGAGAAAAGGTAGAGATATAAACTCAAGGATCATTAAATTGATTTACTTGCAATTGTATTAGGGTTTTTTGTCATACAGATTGTCGAACAAAAAAATTGGTGGTTTACTTGGTAACCTCTCCTTTTCAGAATCAATATTGATTTTCTCTATAATTCTTCTACTTTGGATATCAAATTTTTTTATTCACGCTTCTGTTCTGCATTAAGGAGAACTTGAAAAAAAAAAAATTATGCCTCTGTGACTCTTGCTTGTACTTTTCTTTTTGTTCATATTTTGAGATTTATTAGGTTTGTTTGGTTATATAGCTCCAACCTTCGCCATGACAAGATTATAAGACTAATAATTTTAAAAAATTGATATCTACATATACTGATATCATACAAGATTATAAGACTAATAAGGTTAGTAAATTGATATCTACATATATTGATATCATCGGTACTACTTGAGATATTTTAGCTGAAATTTATTTAGTATAGTTTGGATTAGACCACTTGTTTTTCATTTTAGGATACTTAACCAGTTATTTCTATCTTAATGAGGTTAGAAGCTGGTTTATGTTTCTGAAATGAGCATAGTACGGTTGAACCCACCAAGCGTTGGTATGTCAAGTTTGGTTGTCATATTTTAGTGAATCAAAACTCAATTTAAAAGTCGCTTGATTATGGACTAGAGACAACTTCGTATAGGTTAGGCTAGAAAGATTAGGATAATTAGACATACAAATATTACTCGAAGACTTGAAAAATGTGAAAAAGTAACAAGCTACATCGACGACATCATCCTTCCTCTTGAGGTTAGTAATATTTTGACTTGAACTGTTTCATTCCCAACGTATCTTTCAAGTCGTGTTATATTGAAAACATAACTGCGAAGCTGTGGATGATTATACTCTAGTAGACATAGTGTTAAGGAATTAGAATACGAAGTATAACGCTTATCTTTTGAACTTTGTATATAAGACATCGACATAATCGTACGAATGCTATTGTGATTATGTGTATGGGTATGGGTGAAGATTTCGTCCTAGGAAACAATGTTTACATTCGTTTAAAGGAAGTACATTCATGAACTTGTTTTATGAATAGAAAGGGAAATCGCTAGGCTTATTGGTATTGTTATTCATTGCATATCTTTGGATTACCAATATGTGTGAGTTAGTAGAACCGATCATAACTTGTTATGTATCTTGGTAAAACTAGTCACAATGCCTGACTTATGTATTGGTATGACTTTTATTAGTGTAACAGATCCTAAGTAATCACCGAAGATGGTATGATCGATATTTGTAATTGGTGTGACCGATCACAAAAGAGTGTGTAATCGATCCTTGTAATTGGTGTAACCGGTCCTGGTAATTGGTGTAACCGATCCTGGTAATTGGTGTGGCCGATCACAAGTAATACCATGAGAATATGGTAACCGGTCCTGGTAATTGATATAACCGATCCTGGTAATTGATGTAACCGGTCTCAGTAACCATATTAAGGTAGAACTGATCCTTGTGTTTGGTAGAAACGTAAACCCATGATTAGTGTATTGATATTTGATTAATCACATAGTTCTTGGAAATCAGATGAACCAGTTTTAAACTTGTTTGGAAGTGTGGTATAATCGGTTCCAAGATTGTAAATATGAAAAAGGATTTACAAAGAAATAAGATGTTGACATACTTTGAACATGTTCAATAACTCTTATCTTTTATTGTTCAAAGATATTCCTTAATAACTCAAGGAGATCCCGGACCGAAATAAGTTGAGAATTTTTTAATTAAGGTTGTTAATTTTATATGCTTTTAATTACCAGCAATTAAAATGCATATCTCTGGAAAATAAGAATTGGTAATGTGCATTTACTAATTGGAGATTTTTTAGTAGGATTTCGGTTATTTTTGGACAGAGCATTTCTAGGAATTATGAAAAACCGATTTGGAATATATTGCATATCTTGAGAATATTCGGTTTTGGAAATTCCTTGGTGTCCAAACTTCCTTGGTCTATAAATACTCAAGTTTTCATTTCGAGCAAACTATCCTAAGAGCCAGCAAAACTACCTTGTTGTGTTGTTACTGGTGGAGCCGTCTATTCGGAGAGGAAAGTACCCTAATTAGGCGAAATCTCTTACGACCGCTCGTTTAAAGACTTCTGTGGGATCAAGAAGCTCTATGAGTACCGTTGGTGGGAAACTAGATAATTGCAGTATTATTAGTTTTTGATTTGATTTGATTTGATTGACTAACGGTTGTTGAACTTTGATTGTACCTAGTTTGTTTATTCTTGAGAATCTTCTCTTCTTATATAAGATTCACTCAAACTAGAGTGAAGTGTCGACGAAATCTTTAGAACTGTTTTTAGATCTAAAGACATCTTGTGATAATCCATTGTTAACAGACTCCATTCTGTGCGTGATTGATCAAAAGAGATTCAAGTTGTTGTGTGCAGGTGTTTATTGAAGATTTAATTAGATTTGAAGACAAATAAGATTTCTTATTGGTTTCATAATCTTTGGTGTGCAAAAAACTTGATCGGCTGGGATCCAACTATAATCGGTTTATCTTTGATAGATTTGATTGATTAGTTGTGTAGATCGGCATCAGTATTTAGTATCTTGGTGGTCTTTATAATAGCTACCAGAGACAGTCAGTGTGGTCTTTATAATAGCTACGGTTTTCTATTTTCACGATTATCTTGAACTACGGTTTGCTGACTAGCTAACCAATAGCTATGCCAGTATCCAAAAACGTTCGGAGCCCCTCAGAAAGAGTAAATATAGTTTTTAGATCTGCTCATTAAAAGCTACAACCAGACACTTAAAAAACTCAAACGGAATCATCACGGTTCGCACAAAATCCTTCCGCCTCTAAAGCGAAATAGTCACCTATGACGATGCAAACAATGCCACATGATCAACCCAAAATAAGCATGTAGCATATCGGAGAAAGAATGGAAGAATACTACATAGGCACAAATGATTGAAGGGGGAAAAAAAGTGCGACAACGCAGAAGCAAGCAAATATATATGGATACCAGTTGAAATTAAAATCGGACAACAAAAAACGACTCAATTGTAGCACAGATATCCAACATCAAACTCGACGCCATGTTAGGGAGACTATTAGAGCATTGCTCGGTCGAACTCATAAGTGATTCTATCTCAAGCTTGTTATCAAATTTTGTTGTTAAAACTATATCTTGATTTCTAGTCTACAATTAGTTAAGTCTTGGACTAGGATAGAAATACAGTTGAGAAACAGTGGATCACGGCAGTCATCATTGCGTTCTACTGTTTGAAGGAGAAGATCAAGCTAAGCTTTTGGAGAACTTCATCAACAAAAGTTAAGTAAAGACTGAACCACCTATATCTCAAGTTATATTCACTTTTCTATCACTGAGACAATGTCGCATAACTAATTAGACTATTATGCATAGACAAGAATTTCGAGTCAAGTTTATCTTGGTAATTAGTTCTCGAGATATAATGACTAAGGTTAATGAACATTTGTTCATACTTGATGAATTTCGGTTAAGCACAATTTATTGTTCGGAATCAAAATCATGATTCAAGTTTTATCATTCGAAAATAGCTGGGAACAATGATATGTCTCATTGATCCTATTCGGAATGTTTCGAATCGATTCAAAGAGAAATATAGAACTATTATAAATTCGGATACAAGACAGTGTTATCAGTCTTACAAACTGGGAAATCAGTTATAAGTTTGAACCCGTATTACAGGTACTCGTACACGTAGCGGAGTAGCGATATATATAAACTTACAGATTTTTGGTACGCATATTCTTATGCACATCATGTGAAAATCTGTTTAACTCGTGAAACAGATCGGTATGCATACTTGTATGCAAACCATTTTGGAACTGTGATTACGGAACCAGGATTAGTATCCAAACCGGTACGCAAACTAAAACAGTTTAGTGTTCCCGAACTCGGCTGTGTATCCAAACCGGTACGCAAACTATATTAGTTCTGTGAACTCCGGAACCGGTGACAGTCTTAAGGTTTCCAAACCGGTACGCAAACCTAAATAGTTTTGTTAACTCCGGAACTTGGTTTGGTTAAATGTTTACAAACCGGTACACGTACTGTGACTGAACCGACTCACGAACGGCAATGGTATTTGTACCTTGTACACCTACTAACCATGTCGATTATATTTCAAGTGCGATTAAATTATTTCAATGAGATAATTTGTATTTGATTAATTCTTTAAAAGACTATACTTATTTGATCACATGTTTGTGACTCAAGGTTAATGTCTTATGTGTTCATGAAAATGAATATTAGGCTTTTAAGTTTAAATCGGCTAGTTCGGCTAACCACGTTGAACATAGTCTTTATACATGATTTGGTTACATTTTCACCTAACCAGAGTATATATCTTATTTATGTAAATCAAATTAAAAGATTCATCTAACGATGTATATTGTTTGCTTGTTTCCAAAGATATCTTAGCTTAAACCTAAAGCAACCTATGATTTGAATGTCTATAAAAGGGGAACTTAAAACAACTAGGATCTTTGAATCCCGACACTACTTTTTGTGTGTCCTAGTTGTATATAGAGTCGTCCTCTTCCTAACCATTTTAGGGTTTAGCGACAAAGTCTTCATAGAGATTCGTTAAGCCTGGTCCAGTTATCTTTCCTTTATAACTCGTGTATACTGATCTTGATCGATTATTGAGTTTCTCACTTGATCAAGATAGATGGAAATCATCAAAGTTCTCTTCATCTCAAACTTTGTTGATTCCACAGGTTTTATACTTGTGAGGTGAATAATCTAGGCTTCACTTCGGGTTGCATAAGTCCGGATTTTGAGGTTAGCTAGACTTTGTTTATTGCTATCGATTTCCACACCTTTGATCAAACTATTTGACTGTAAAAAGAGATCATATATAAGATTAATCTGTGGTGGTGGTGGTGTGTGGGGGGGGGGGGGGGGAGAGAGATTGGTTTAAAGTCTTTAATTGAGTTGAAGCAACTCTTAGTTGGTGTGATGTCAACCAAGGGAACCAATTACATGGAGTCCTGCTGGGATTCAAGGGGCGTAAGGAGCGCGACTGTACCTTAATCGGTGGGATACCTTTTAGAGATCAACTGCATTCCAGTTCGAAGTTAATTGGTAGTAGTCTAGTGTCTGTAGCGGCTTAATACAGTTTGGTGTTCAATCTGGACTAGGTCCCGAGGTTTTTCTGCATTTGCGGTTTTCTCGTTAACAAATTTATGGTGTCTGTGTTTTTTTTTTACGCATTATATTGTTTATCTTTATAATTGAAATATCACAAGTTGTGCGTTGATCAATCATAGTAGATACATCCGACCTAGTTTGTTGGATACGACTTGATTGATTCTTGGACATTGGTCTTTGGTACCGTCCAAGTAATCTCTTTATGATTAGTTTCTGTAAACGTTCTTGTTAGAGCATAGCTCGGTTTAACTCACCAAGCGTTGGTATGTCAAGTTTGGTTGTCATATTTTAGAGTGTCAAAACTCATCTAAAGTCGTTTGATTATATACTAGAGTCAACTTCGTTTAGGTTAGACTAGAAAGTCTAGGAATGTTGAGACATACAAGTATTAATCCGAAGACCTGAAGAATGTGAAGAAGAAGAAGCGAACTACAACGACAACATCATCCTTCCTCTTGAGGTTAGTAATATTGACTTAAACTGTTTCATTCCTAATGTATCTTTCAAGTCGTGCTATATTGAAAACATAACAGCGAAGCTGTATATACTGTACATATTATATAATACTCTAGTGATATGACATGATCATAATGATATGATCATAGTATTAGGGAATTAGACTACAAAGTATAACGCTTATCTTTTGAACTTCGTAGATATGACATCAACATAATCTTATACATACTTTTATGATTATGTGCATGGGTTATGGTGAAGATTTTGTCCTAGGAAACAATGTTTTAAATTTGTTTAAAGGAAGTACATTCATGAACTTGTTTTATGAATCGAAAGGGAAATCGTTAGGCTTATTGGTACGGTTATTCATTGCAAATCTTTGGATTACGAATATGTGTGAGATGGTAGAACCGATCGTAACTTTGTTATGTATCTTGGTATAACTAATCACAATGCCTGACTTATGATTTGGTATGACTAGTATTTATTAATTGGTGTAACCGATCCTAAGTAATCACCATAAGACGGAATGATCGATATTTGTAATTGGTGTGATCGATCCTAGTAATTGGTGTGACCTATCACATAGTGTTGTATAATCGATCCTTGTAATTGGTAACCGATCCTGGTAATTGGTGTAACCGATCCTGGTAACTGGTGTGACCGATCACAAGATATACCATGAGAATATAGTAACCGGTCCTGGTAATTGATATAATCGATCCTGGTAATTGATGTAACCGGTCCTGGTAACTTGTGTGACAGATCATAAGTATTTCCATATTAAGGTATAACCGATCCTAGTGATTGTTAGATCGATTGAACCCATGTATGTGATTTGATATTTGATCAATCACATAGTAATCTTGGAATACATGTGAACCAATCCTAAACTTGTTTGGAAGTGTGGTATAACCGATTCCAAGAATGTAAATCCATGTAAATATGAATAAGTATTTACAGTGAAATATTGTCAACATACTTTGAACACGTACAATAACTCTTATCATTTATTGTTCAAAGATATTCCTTAGTACTCAAGGAGATCATGTGCCGAAATAAATTGAGAATCTTTTAATTAAGGTTTTCGGTTTTATATGCTTTAATTACCAGCAATTAAATGCATATCTCTAGAGAATAAAAATTAGTAATGTGCATTTACTAATTGGATATTTTATATTGAGAGATTTCGGATATTTTGGACAAGCATTTATTGGAATTGGGTTTTGTTATTCATTGCATATCTTGAGAATATTTTCGGTTTTGGAAATTCCTTGGTGTCCAAACATCCTTGGTCTATAAATACCTAAGTTTGCATTTCTAGCAAACTATCCTAAGAGCCAGACAAACTTCATTCTTGTTGTTTCTGGTGGAGCCGTCTATTCAGAGAGGAAAGTATCCTAATTAGGTGAAATCTCTTACGACCGCTCGTTTAAAGACTTATGTGGGATCAAGAAGCTCTACGAGTACCGTTGGTGGGAAACTAGATAATTGCAGTGTTATTAGTTTTCGATTGATTTGTTTGACTAACGGTTGTTAAAACTTTGATTGCACATAGTTTGTTTATTCTTGAGAATTGTCTCTTCTGATATAAAATTCACTCAAACTAGATCGAAGTGTCGACGGGATCTTTAGAACTGTTTGTAGATCTAAAGACATCTTGTGATAATCCATTGTTAACAGACTCCGTTCTGTGTGTGATTGATCACAAGATATTCAAGTGGTGTCGTGCAGGTGTTTATTGAAGATTAAAAAAGATTTCTTATTTATTCTCATATCTTTGTGTGTGCACAAACCTTGATCGGCTGGGATCCAACTAGAATCTGATTTATACGATTGATTAGTTGTGTGAGATTGGCATTCTCAATATATCTCTTTGATATTTATTTTGATTGAATGCGAATCTAAACTTGACTACTTTGGTAATTATTGGATAGATTGATATAACAAGGCAAAGGAGTTTATTAGATTAAACGGAAGAGCCTTTGCGTACGACTTGAGATATCTTTATCTTGAAAGAATCGAAAAAGTTGTTACCAAACAGATTTTTTGTTCCTTTACTGTTTGGAATACGATCCAAAGGAATTGTTCCAGTGCGTGCACTCATTGAAGTCGGAAGCGCAGGGATACTGAGAAAACTAAGTGAACTAGGGGTAGTTGCTTGGTCTCAACTATACGAAGTTGGTGTAGATTTTGTATAACGGCTTAATTCTGAGAGTATTCAATTCTGGACTAGGTCCCGGGGGTTTTCTGCATTTGCAGTTTTCCTCGTTAACAAAATCTTGTTATGTTTTGTACTTTTCTATTTCTGCAATTATAATTGTTTATTATAATTATAATTAAATTACACAAACTTTAACTCCGCATATACTTGAGATCCTATAGAGTTTGGTTAAGTCCGAACCTATTGAAAAAGCGGGGGTCTAACAACCACACCCAATAATTCGTTTGGCACTCTGAGAGGACTTACTCCAATATACTTTCTAGAGAATCAACTAGATTGTCAGACTCAATCTAGAGAAAAGTATATACTAGAGTTTAATATCTCTGTTTCACAATGTAATCAGCAAATCAAACAGATAGAAATCCGTGAGCCTGATTATTATGTGAAACAACTTGAACGGTACCAAAGACCAATGTTCAAGTATCAATCAATTTAAATCAACAACCAAAGGTTGGATTATCTAATTGATTGATCTAAACGCACAACCTGTGATATTTCAATTATATTATAACAAAATATAATGCGGAAAAGAAATAACACAGACACCATAATTTTGTTAACGAGGAAAACCGAAAATGCAGAAAAACCCCGGGACCTAGTCCAGTTTGAACACCACACTGTATTAAGCTGTTATAGACACTAGCCTACTACCAATGAACTTCGGACTGGACTGTAGTTGAACCCTAATCAATCTCACACTGATTCAAGGTACAGTTGCATTCCTTACGTCTCTGATCCCAGCTGGATACTTCGCACTTGATTCCCTTAGCTGATCTCACCCACAACTAAGAGTTGCTACGACACAAAGTCGAAGACTTGATAAACAAATCTGTCTCACACAGAAAAGTCTATTGGAATAGATAAATCTGTCTCCCACAGAAATACCTATGAGTTTTTGTTCCGTCTTTTGATAAATCAAGGTGAACAAGAACCAATTGATAAACCGGGCTTATATTCCCGAAGAACAGCCTAGTATTATCAATCACCTCACAATAATCTAAATCGTATGATGACGAAACTAGATATTGTGGAATCACAAACGATGAGACAAAGTTGTTTGTGATTACTTTTTATCTTGCCTATCGGAGATTAAATCTCGAGCAAATCTTAGAGAAGATAGTACTCAAACGATAGAATCGGGAAAGATCAGAACACGCAACTACAAAGAAAATAGTTGGGTATGGCTTCACAATCCCAATGAAGTCTTTAAAGTCGTTAACCTACAGTGTCTCGATAGAAACCTATGGTTAAAGGAGAATCGAATCTAGTTTATGCATCTAGTAACACACAGGAGGTGTGGAGATTAGGTTTCCCAGTTGCTAGAGTTCTCCTTTATATAGTTTTCAAATCAGGGTTTGCAATCCAAGTTACCTTGGTAACAAAGCATTCAATATTCACCGTTAGATGAAAAAACTGATTCAGCCAAGCTAATATCTTTCAACCGTTAGATCGAACTTAGCTTGTTACACACAAATGAAATGTACCTTCATTTAGGTTTGTGTAACCGAAGTTAGCCACATGATTACTCTCATATCATGTTGGCTCAACAATAGTTTACCGAAGTTAGCCACATGATTACTCTCATATCAACCTTATTCATCTTAACCATAACTAGTTCAAATGACTCAAATGAAACTAGTTAAAGAGTCGTTCAATTGCTATATTCTCATAGAAGTATACAAGAACACAATTGAAGCAAAATCGGTTTGATTCACTCGAATCAATTCATGAACATTATAGCAACGTACACGGTTTGCAAAGATTGCATTCCTTATTTTTATAAATGTTTAAGTTCATGTACAACAGATTTTAGAAAGTAACCAACTCAAGTATGCAAACGGGTACGCATACTTAAGTAGCCGGACCGAGTTTGGTTACGCCAGTACGCATACGGTTGCGCATACCAATTCACACTTCCAAACTCCAGCATAAATTCACGGGCGTGAGACTTCCGCCAGTATGCGTACGGTACGCATACTTTCCAAGACATCCAACAACCGCCAATACGCATACGGGTACGCATACTTCAGGTTCCCGGTTTTGGACTTATACACAAATGTGGGAACGCACTATGTTTATATCCAAACATGGTTACTTGATTCTAAACTCTTTATTTCAATCATTGAAACTTTCTTAGAGGATGACAATAGCCGTTTTCACACACTATTAGCATCAAAGCAATTTTCAAGATATTGAAATAATCATAACGAAACATTCCAAGTCTACACCAAATGATTGTATCACACAAACCATGTAAGATGTTACTCGGCAATTTTCATATGATCATATTCTGACTTTCGTCAAGAATATAAGATGAACTTGGTCGAAGCGAAAGCTTGCCAACACATATTTCGAGAAATATGTAAGCGAGATAAACTTAGCTCGAAATCCCAAATGTGTATAATAGAAAACTATATTGTAATACGACTTATGTCTCAATATAGGAGATAGAGTAGAAATAGACTTTCCAAGTGATAGATGAGTTTCAGTCTCCACATACCTTTTATTGATGAAGTTCCACAAGCTCCCCTTAGTAATTCTTGGTCTTCAAATGATGAATGCCGTGAAGTCTAAGACTCAATTACACAATCTATGTCCTAGTCCGAGACATCTATAAGTAGACTAGAAATCAAGACTTATAGTTTTGATCACTAACATTGACAAACATTCTTGAGATAGCAACGCATGCGAGTTCCACCGAGCAGTGCTCTAACAATCTCCCCCTTTGTCAATTTTAGTGACAAAACTATCAATACATATGTATTACAAAATAAATAAAACTTTGTAGCTTCTCATCCAAATGCTTGATCTCCTTGGCATCTTCAACACGACTCGAAATCTTCATCACTTCCAAGTACTCCATGATTCTAAATGTGTTCAACTCAGCATCATAGTTGTTGAAGATCCGTAGCGATAACAATGAGAAAACAAGTGCTCTCAATCATTGTTATACAGTGTCATAGTATTATTACACAACATCAAAGTTATATTGTATCACAACTTTAGCAACAATACTATGGTGATATGTATCATTCCCCCTTAGTCAATACTTCATCTCGACATGAAAACCACTCCCCCTTACATAATGATCCGTAAACCATAAATATTTGTAGTATGAAACTACACATTAATTGGCAAAGGTACGAAAACTAGTGGGATCCTAATGAGATTTCCATAGAGATACTTCATGACCAAAATAGAATAACATACCAACTTATTTAGATGCAATCATAAAGCCGAAGCTAAATGCATTCATCAAGGAATTTATAAAGATACAAGATAACCCCTATAATATTCCACAGCCGCACTCCCCACAAAGATTTGGAAATAAAGCACAAGTTCAAAAAAAACTCTCCCCCATAAAATTTCATTCCCGAAAGAACAACAAGAGCGACCTTGCTTTTACAAGAAAAGAAGGATTTCTTTGGACATAACCAAATCACATGAAAAACATAGATTTGAATCCAAAAATCTCAATTGAGTAAGCCATAAAAATGATCAATTCAATTGGCCATGCTCAACATAAGAAAACTTACGGAGCAACACAGTATATGCACCAAATTGTGGATCAGGAAAAGACCAATACTGCGGAATAGACAAGGATTTATTCTATTTTTCATCACTATTTGCATAATGACATATAATAGACTTAATCCTTGTAAACAAAAGTTTTATCCTTTCTTCTATCAAAATAATGACATAAAGGCTTTAACTTTTGTATTCAAAAGTTCATTTTATCTTTTATCAATACTTCATATCGACATAATAGAGATAACTTTTGAACAAGTATGGGACAGTCACAGGTTTACGGACGTAAATAACATATCCTTTAACAATTTGCAATATAAAATCATAAAGATTAAAATTGCAAAAAATCATCTTCCAAAAAACTTAGAATTTAAATAAGTATAAAAACATTGGAAGTAGCTATGTGAACTCACAATAATGGCTATTCCAAACCCTAGTAATCCTTTTAAAAACACAAGAAACAAAATTCTCATAAGAAGTTTCCTAGACAAAAATAAATCAAAAACAACTCTAGAAACAAGGAGCAATCACAAGCGATAATCAGAGTTCCGGTATGGAAGCTTCACTGGTTCTAAGACCTTCAAGCTTGTGACTAACTGTATCAACTGCATCTTCGGAGAAGATATCCTCATTGAGAAGATCCTTAACCTGTGACTTCATGAGAACAAGGTCAGAATCAACCTTTTTCAACTCAGTTCGTAGCATGTTAAGATCCTTTACAGAGTTCTCGAGCTTCAGTTGAGTCTTCCCAAGATCAGTGAGAAAACCATGAACCACTTCAGCAAATACCATCTCAGCATTTTCTCGATCTTGATGAGAAAACGCATAATAGCATGAGGCACAGGATTCGAGTTCGTCAGATTTAACAAGAGTTCTTTTCTTTTTTAAAACAAACTCCAAATAAACCAAATCATCAATTGAATCGGCTGGTAAATCCCAAGATCTTTAAGGAGACCCCATCCTTAAAGAGCAACGCTAGAGTATGCGTACACTCATAAAAGATTTGGTATTTAAAAGGTTTTACAAGAACCAGAATTTAGGGTTTCCAAGTTTGGTCCGTGACATGTAAAAAAAAGGTACATGCACGTACATAGACTTACCCTTATACCAAAAACAAAAGGTTGCAAAAATAAGTTTAGCAAATATTTGCATGGTGAGTAAATTCAAAAAAACTCGGCTCTCAGCTAAATTTGTTCTCTCAAGAGAAAAATTTAGAGCATAGCAATTTTTGACACCCCTTTTTAGAAAAAGTAAAAACAAAAAAAAACAGAACAAACAAATACTCGTGCAAAAAATGTTTGTAGGTGATAAACCGGCTAAGAACGATAAGAAGGTAGCCGGAGAATCAGAAAAACACATTTGCCAAAAAGTATACCTGATCATATCTCACTCAACCAGGATTTTTGTGAGTGGAAACTCAACCTTGTGATTAATTAGCACAATTATTAGCCTTGAGCTCATTAAATGAACGTTATTTCCGGTTAACCCTCTTTCTCCTGAACTTTGGTGGAAAACCATTATTATGTGAAAAGTTATCATAAAATTTACTATCATCAAAATATGACGCATAGTGTTGATTCTTACATGAAGAATTTTGACCAGAGGGAATCGACAGCCTGTTGATGATTTCTTTATATCCTTCAATTTTCCTTTTTAGGTTGTCATCCAGAATTCCCTTGCTTTCTTCTTCTGGTACCTTTTTCACATCATGAACAACATCATCTCCCTTCTTAATTGAAGAATATCCATGAGTTCTTCTTCGACGATTTGGTTAAGGAAAACTGTTTCACATTTGAGGAACACATTGAACTGATTTTCCTAGTGGGGTACACAGGGTGAGTACTAAAACCAATTAGTTTAGACATACGAATGTCAGTTACACCTATGAGAATTAAGTCTAAGGTGTGTTGAAGACGAATAATAAAATTGTCATTCAACCTAGAATTCCTCTTTTGTTCACCAAGCCCTTTTGAATCACAAAAGAGACACACTCTCTGATCATCTGAGTGATTAGACAGAACAGTCTTAAAACCATCGTTGGGAGAATTCTTCCTTCCATATGATGTGGACATTCCTTGATTAGAGGAAGAAACAGACACACCTTTTTCAATAGGAAGGGATTTCGATTTTTCTTCTGAATCAGAAAATTTTCTCGTTAAATCAGAAGCAGTTGGTATAGTGGACTTTTTTGAACATTCTTGAATAGAGAGTTTACTCAAAAGAAGTTCAGTTTCCAAAGCATCCTTTTTGAGCTTTTCCTCAAGTAGAGTTCGTGAAGAACAGACTGAGATATTTTCCTCTTGAAGAGCCTTTAGACGAGAGTCTCGCTCATTTACCATACTAACAAGGACATTGACTTTGTGTTTCAATCGGTTGACATTATCAGCCTGGATTCTAATGAGTTTTAGAATCACTGCACTCTCTTTGGCTGCATTCCTTTAAACTTCAGAGTCAGACTCGTCAGTAAGTTAGTCAGGATAACACTTGTCAATGTACGTCTGTTTCCTTGTAACACGAGGTTCTTCTATATTCGAGATTGACAAATCTTTCTATTTAATAGACTTCAAAGAAACAAAACTTTTATTTATGGCGATGCGTTTATCAGAGACAATATTGTCCATCATCAGATCGCTACAAACACAGACTTATGAGGTCTTAAATATGTTTGCCTGCTCTGATACCAATTGAAAATCCGGGGGTCTAACAACCACACCCAACAATTTTTTGGCACTCTGAGAGGACTTACTCCAATATACTTTCTAGAGAATTAACTAGACAGCCAGACTCAATCTAGAGAAAAGTATATACTAGAGTTTAATATCTCTGTTTCACAATGTAATCAGCAAATCAAACAGATAGAAATCCGCGAACCTGATTATTATGTGAAACAACTTAAACGGTACCAAAGACCAATGTTTAAGTGTCAATCAATTTAAATCAACAACCAAAGGTTGGATTATCTAATTGATTGATCTTAACGCACAACCTGTGATATTTCAATTATATAACAAAATATAATGCGGAAAAGAAATAACACAGACACCATAATTTTGTTAACGAGGAAAACCGAAAATGCAGAAAAACCCCGGGACCTAGTCCAGTTTGAACACCACACTGTATTAAGCCGTTACAAACACTAGCCTACTACCAATGAAATTCGGACTGGACTGTAGTTGAACCCTAATCAATCTCACACTGATTCAAGGTACAGTTGCGTTCCTTACATCTCTGATCCCAGCTGGATACTTCGCACTTGATTCCCTTAGCTGATCTCACCCACAACTAAGAGTTGCTACGACCCAAAGTCGAAGACTTGATAAACAAATCTGTCTCACACAGAAAAGTCTATTGGAATAGATAAATCTGTCTCCCACGGAAATACCTATGAGTTTTTGTTCCGTCTTTTGATAAATCAAGGTGAACAAGAACCAATTGATAAACCGGGCTTATATTCCCGAATAACAGCCTAGTATTATCAATCACCTCACAATAATCTAAATAGTATGATGGTGAAACTAGATATTGTGGAATCACAAATGATGAGACAAAGGTGTTTGTGATTACTTTTTATCTTGTCTATCGGAGATTAAATCTCGAGCAAATCTTAGAGAATATAGTACTCAAACGATAGAATCGGGAAAGATCAGAACACGCAACTACAAAGAAAATAGTTGGGTATGGCTTCACAATCCCAATGAAGTCTTTAAAGTCGTTAACCTACAGTGTCTCGATAGAAACCTATGGTTAAAGGAGAATTGAATCTAGTTTATGCAACTAGTAACACACAGGAGGTGTGGGGATTAGGTTTCCCAGTTGCTAGAGTTCTCCTTTATATAGTTTTCAAATCAAGGTTTGCAATCCAAGTTACCTTGGTAACAAAGCATTCAATATTCACCGTTAGATGAAAAAACTGATTCAGCCAAGCTAATATCTTTCAACCGTTAGATCGAACTTAGCTTGTTACACACAAATGAAATGTACCTTCATTTAGGTTTGTGTAACCGTACCCAAACGTATACATCATGTTGGCTCAACAATAGTTTACCGAAGTTAGCCATATGATTACTCTCATATCAACCTTATTCATCTTAACCATAACTAGTTCAAATGACTCAAATGAAACTAGTTAAAGAGCCGTTCAATTGCTATATTCTCATAGAAGTATACAAGAACACAATTGAAGCAAAATCGGTTTGATTCACTCGAATCAATTCATGAACATTATAGCCACGTACACGGTTTGCAAAGATTGCATTCCTTATTTTTATAAATGTTTAAGTTCATATACAACCGATTTTAGAAAGTAACCAACTCAAGTATGCAAACGGGTACGCATACTTAAGTAGCCGGACCGAGTTTGGTTACGCCAGTACGCGTACGGTTGCGCATACCAATTCACACTTCCAAACTCCAGCAGAAATTCACGGACGTGAGACTTCTGCCAGTATGCGTACGGGTACGCATACTTTCCCAGACATCCAACAACCGCCAGTACGCGTATGGGTACACATACTTCAGGTTTTTGACTTACACACAAATGTGAGAACACACTATGTTTATATCCAAACATGGTTACTTGATTCTAAACTCTTTATTTCAATCATTGAAACTTTCTTAGAGGATGACAATAACCATTTTCACACACTATTAGCATCAAAGCAATTTTCAAGATATTGAAATAATCATAACGAAATATTCCAAGTCTACACCAAATGATTGTATCACACAAACCATGTAAGATGTTACTCGGCAATTTTCACATGATCATATTCTGACTTTCGTCAAGAATATAAGATGAACTTGGTCGAAGCGAAAGCTTGCCAACACATATTTCAAGAAATATGTAAGCGAGATAAACTCAGCTCGAAATCTCAAATGTGTATAATAGAAAACTATATCGTAATACGACTTATGTCTCAATATAGGAGATAGAGTAGAAATAGACTTTCCAAGTGATAGATGAGTTTCAGTCTCCACATACCTTTTGTTGATGAAGTTCCACAAGCTCCCCTTAGTAGTTCTTCGTCTTCAAATGATGAAAGTCGTGAAGTCTAATGCTCAACTACACAATCTATGTCCTAGTCCGAGACATCTATAAATAGGCTAGAAATCAAGACGTATAGTTTTTATCACTAACATTGACAAACATGCTTGAGATAGCAACGCATATGAGTTCGACCGAGCAGTGCTCTAACACCTATTATCAAGTATCATACTTCTTTGTTGTATTGTCTCGATCTTGTATCCATAGTCAATCACACAAGTTATCTTGTTGTCGTATTGTCTCGATCTCGTATCTATAGACGATCACATGAAGTGTGAACCGATTTGTTGTACTATCTCAACTCAGTCTATAGGAAATCGCTTTCGGTAGAGGACCTATAGGTGGATAAATAAAAGATTGTGTTGTATTCTAGTACCCTCGTCTTTTCAGTTCTAATCGCAAGAGAGATAAATATAACTCTAGATACTATTCCTATATTAAGTTTAACTCTCGGAGTTGTATTGAGTTTGTTCAAATAGACTTCCTAAGAAAAAATTGGTGGTGTATCTTGGTAACCCCCGCGTTTTTAATTGGTATCAGAGCAGGAAAACACGTTAGGGCCTGATAAGTCTGTGTTTGGAAATCTCGTGGAATCTGTAGTCACGCACAAAAATGTCTCCTGCCGATTTTGATTACACCAAGTATTTGGGACTTACCTCAAAGGATAACTCCTTAGTTGATTCTTCCGAATCCATAGGAAAAGATCACGTTTTGTCAGTTTCTGATAATATGCTTTTGTTGATTACTAATGGTTTAATATCAGAATCTGAATTGGAACTTACCAGAAGTTTAAAAAATCTACTAAGATCATTGATTTTCAAGCCTCTAAAATTATAAATCTTTAGGAAAAGTGTGCTCAGTATTTTGATGAGCTTGATAAGTCTCTTGATAGGGAACGTGAACTCTCTTGTTATATTAAGTCTTTTTCAGACGATATGAAAAAATTTATTCAAGAAATTATTAATTGTGATAAAAAGATTAGTATGTTTGAAGATAATGTCAGAGAAAGTACAATAAGAGAAGAACGTTTACTCAAGTCTCACTCATCAGAATTGGACTGCCTTTGTGTTGAGAAATAGAAACTTGTTGCAGGTCTACTACTATCTCAGGAACAGTGTATCTCTTTGAAAGAAGAAAACTCTTTTTAAAAAGTAAATTTACCTCATTGTATGATGTTACTGTCCCTGTGATATTACCTAACATTGAGAAAGTTACTTCCGATAAGATGTTTGGTAAGAAATGATTGCCAGCATCTAAAGAAGTTGTTAGTAGAGATAACACAACAAAAGTTTCTATTCCACGAATCTGCTCGCACTGCGGAAATAAAAATCATATTGCTTTAAATATTGTAGAAAGAAATAAATTGTTGATCTTCAGAAACTGCTTAACTTTGCAATTGAAGAGGTAAAAAATCTGGCTGGAATAGACTTTAAGTGTGCGAAAAACAAGAAAACTTATGGAAGAAATAATCTGGGTGATCCCTCGCGAAAATTCCATAAGCACAAAAACTTTCATAATAAAGTGTCTTACAACACTAGGAATATCAGCTCTTCTACTGATAATGAAAGTAATTCTGGGAGATCTAAGTTCAGAAAATGGAAACGTATCTCAAGAGGTCCACGTCTTGCTCCTCGAAGAAACCATTCTTCTGGAAAACGTTGGAAGAAAAGAGGAATTTTTGAAACTCCTTGTAATAAAGGAAATTAGATCAAAACCTCACAAAAAACGTAATAGAATAAATGAGAGAAAACCTAGACAAAGTCACAAGAAAATCAATCTCAAAGTATCTCCATTTAATATTTGTGGTGAAACTCTGTCCGACTCTGTTGATTAAACTCAACAGGTTTGTCCTTGAAACTAACTTGAGAGTTGCAAGGACTGATATCGAGATTGCTCATGTCTGATTCTTGTTTGATTTTTATTTATTTATTGCATCTCTTTGAAAAAAGGATTAAGTATTACAGTAGGCGGATGTTGTCTGTTTTATTCTAATTCCTTTTACAACAGTATTATTATAAGTGCTCTAATCAGCAGTGTATCTAGAACACTATTTTTATTGAGCTGGGAATCTGTTGTCATAAGATAAGGTAACTAGTCTTTGTTTTAGTTGTCAACCCGGTAACCTTTCCTTGTTCCGGACCGTAGACGGTTCACGTATCCGAACTTAGAGGAGATAAACCTTAGGGTTTCCTTATAAAAGAAAGTAAAGAATTCATATTGTTCTAAAACCTTTGGTTGAAAGAATAATTAGCTAAGTTATAGTTTTCATCTATGCAAATGAATAGAAAGCTCAAAAAGACCTCATGAAACCATCATTCTTGATGAGGAAGACTCAAAGGAAGGAAGTTCATGCCATGAAACAATGCTGAAAAGGAATGCTTTAAGGAAAGAACATAATTCCTGGATTTTTTGTTCCTTTAAGGATCACGTTCAATATGACTCTAAGATTGAAATTGCTAACCTCCAGTTGCAATTAAATTAGCTCCTCGATGGTCAGTTCAAGATGATCGAAAAGCAAAAAGTCATGATTAGAAACCAGAAAAAGCTAATCTCAGAATATACGAAGCTTAGACAGCATATTCGTATTGTAAATCGGAAGGTATGCATGCTAAGTCAGGAACACAACATATACCATTCAAAGGGTGGAAGGTATGAAGAAATTGATGAAGTCTAAGATTTTGAAACTACATGTTATTTTCTTTTATTTCTTTTTATCTATGAAACTTCTTGTGAGAATTTATTCTTACTTTTGAGAAGGATAACTAAGGTTTGGTATAGCAAAAATTGTGATTACACAAGCTATTTCCAACGTTTTTCATCTTGCATGTTTTTAGATTTATTTATTTAAATTCTAGAGTTGTTGGAAGATGAACTTGCAGTATATAATCATTATTGGTTTAATTATTGCAAGTCTTATGAAATATATGTGCCTTTACATTTTCGTGAATCGAGCTAATATTTCATATATGCTCAGAAGTTAAATCTATTATGTTTTTATAAAATGAAAAATAGAATAAACTCTTTGAGAAATTTTCTCACAGTATTGATCTACTTGTGATCACACTTTTGTCTTTTTACTGCTTGACATACTCCATAAGATTTTCTTATGTTGGGTCATACTGATTTAAATTATCTTTTGTCCGTAACTGGCGTAGAGATTATTTTAAGTCGACTTTCGGATACAAACCCATGTGATTTGTTAATGCCCAACAAAATCCTTGTTTTTATAAAGCAAGGTCACTCATGTTGTTATCTTGGTAATGACAACAAATGGGGGAGAGTTCTTAAATGAACTTGTGCTTAATTGTTATATCTTTGTGGGGTGTATGGCTGTGGAATTGAAATGGGATGCTTGTATCTTAAATCTCCTAGATGAGCGCTAAGTATTTTCTTACTATGTGATATCATCTAACCAAAGTTGATATGAAGAATTGCATTTTAACTATGTTATAATAATGTGGAATCTCAAAACTTCCTTAAAACTTGACATATCTTTTGATTGTATTCATTACTATCCCGCGATTTTCGTACCTTTGTTAATTTTATTGACAAAAAGGTGGAGAAATATTTAGTAGTTTCATACTACATACATATGGTTTACGGGTCATTATGTAAGGGGGAGTGAATCAATAATCTGTAGGTTTCACCTATTATGCAAAAGATGTAAGTATTGATTAAGAGAAACATATCACCGTAGTATTACTTCGGAATTGGGATACAATTGAACTTTGGGGAAGGAATAATATTATGCTTCTGTATAACGACGATTGAGAATATTTGTTTTCAAAAGTTTTTAACGCTATGGAATCGGTTCTTCAACAACAATGATGTTGAGTTGAACACGTTCAGAATCATTGCAGCTTGAAATTACGAAGAGTTCAAGGAGTTGAAGAATCCAAGGAAATCAAGACATCATGGATTTGAGGAGTTGTCAAAGCTTTATTTTTTATCCATATGTATTGATAGTTTTGTCACCAAAATTGACAAAGGGAAGATTGTTAGAGCATTGCTCGGTCGAACTCACAAGTGTTGCTATCTCAAGCTTGTTGTCAAAACTATATCTTGATTTCTAATCTAAAATTAGTTAAGTCTCGGACTAGGATAAAAATGTAGCTGAGAAACAGTGCATCACGACAGTCATCATTGCGAACTACCGTTTAAAGGCGAAGACCAACCGAAGCTTTTGGAGAACTTCATCAACAAAAGGTAAATAAAGACTGAACCACATATATCTCAAGTTATATTCACTTTTCTATCACTAAGACGATGTCACATAACTAATTAGACTATTATGCATAGATAAGAATTTCGAGTCAAGTTTATCTTGTTAATTAGTTCTCGTAATATAATCACTAAGCTTAATGAACATTTGTTCATACTTGATGATTTCGGTTAAGCACAATTTATTATTCGGAATCAAAATCATGATTCAAGTTTTATCATTCGAAAATAGCCCGGAACAATGATATGTGACATTGATCCTATTCGGGAATGTTTCGAATCGATTCAAAGATAAATATAGAACTATTATAAATTTAGATACAAGACAGTGTTATCAGTCTTAAAAACTGGAAAATTTGTTATAAGTCTGAATCTGTATTACATGTACTCGTACACGAAGCGAAGTAGCTATATATATCGGCTTACAGATTTGTGGTACGCATATTCTTCTGCACATCATGTGAAAATCTGTTTAATTCGTGAACCGGATCGGTATGCATACTCGTATGCAACCATTTTGGAACTGTGGTTACGGAACCGGGATTAGTATCCAAACCGGTACGCAAACTAAAACAGTTTAGTGTTCCCGAACTCGGATGTGTATCCAAACCGGTACGCAAACTATATTAGTTATGTGAACTCCGGAACCAGTGACAGTCTTAAGGTTTCCAAACCGGTACGCATATCTAAATAGTTTTGTTAACTCCAGAACTGGTTTGCTTGGTTCCAAAGCTATCTTAGCTTAAACCTAAAACAACTTATGCTTTGAATGTCTATAAAAGGGGAACTTCAAATAACTAGAATCTTTGTATCCCGACACTACTTTTTGGTGTGTCCTAATTGTATCTAGAGTCGTCCTCTTCCTAACCCTTGTAGGGTTTAGCGACAAAGTCTTCATAGAGATTCGTGAAGCCAAGTCCAAATATCTTTCCTTGATAACTCGTGTATCCTTATCTTAATCGATTGTTGAGTTTCTCACCTGATCAAGATAGATAGAAATCATAAAAGTTCTCTTCATCTCAAACTTTGTTGATTCCACAGGTTTTATACTTGTAAGGTGAATTATAATCTAGGCTTCACTTCGGGTTGCATAAGTCTGTATTTTGAGGTTAGCTAGACTTTGTCTATTGCTATCGATTTCCACACCTTTGATCAAACTATTTGATTGTAAAAGGAGATCATATATAGGATTTGTTAGAGCATTGCTCGGTCGAACTCGCATGCGTTGCTATCTCAAGCATGTTTGTCAATGTTAGTGATCAAAACTATAAGCCTTGATTTCTAGCCTATTTATAGATGTCTCGGACTAGGACATAGATTGTGTAGTTGAGCTTAGACTTCACGGTGTTCATCATTTGAAGACGAAGAACTACCAAGGGGAGCTTGTGGAACTTCATCGATAAAAGTTATGTGGGACTGAAAACTCATCTATCACTTGGAAAGTCTATTTCTACTCTATCTCCTATGTTGAGACATAAGTCGTATTACGATAGAGTTTTCTATATACACATCTGAGATTTCGAGATGAGTATATCTCGCTTACATATTTCTTGAAATATGTGTTGGAAAGCTTTCGCTTCGACCAAGTTCATCTTATATCATGATAAAATTGCCGAGTAACATCCTACATGATTTGTGTGATACAATCATTTGGTGTAGACTTGGAATGTTTCGAAAATAATTATTTAAATATCTTGAAAATTTCTTTGATGTTAATAGTGTGTGAAAACATTTATTGTCATCCTCTAAGAATGTTTCAATGATTGAAATAAAGAGCTTAGAATCATGTAACCATCTTTGGATATAAGCATATAGTGTGTTCGCACATTAGTGTATAAGTCCAAAACCGGGAACCAAATGTATGCATACTTGTGTGTTTACAAAATGGTTGATGGAGACTGGGTAAGTATGCGTACCCGTACGCATACTTGCAGAAGTTCACGTCCGTGAATTTCTGCTGAGTTTGGAAATCAAAACCAACTCATCCAGTTACCTAAGTATGCGTACCCGTACGCATACTGGCGGAAAGTTCACGTCCATGAATTTCTGCTGAGTTTGAAAACCAAAAAAA
>JAJJMB010007708.1:1399684-1534698 GCA_023531105.1 Papaver atlanticum
CACCCTCATACGATTTAGATTATTGTGAGGTGATTGATAATACTAGGCTGTTCTCCTGGAATATAAGACCAGTTTATCAATTGGTTCATGTTCACCTTGATTTATCAAAAGACGGAACAAAAACTCTTGGGTATTATTGTGGGAGACAGATTTATTCAATCTATAGACTTTTCTGTGTGAGACAGATTTGTTTATCAAGTCTTCGACTTTGGGTCGTAGTAACTCTTAGTTGTGGGTGATATCATCTAAGGGAATCAAGTGCGTAGTATCCTGCTGGGATCAAAGACGTAAGGAACGCAGCTTTACCATAAATCGGTGTGAGATTGATTAGGGTTCAACTACAGTCCAGTCCGAAGTTCATTGTTAGTAGGCTAAAGTCTGTAGCGGCTTAATACAGTGTGGTGTTCAAACTGGACTAGGTCCCGGGGTTTTTATGCATTTTCGGTTTTCCTCGTTAACAAAATTATGGTGTCTGTGTTATTTCTTTTCCGCATTATATTTTGTTTATAATTGAAATATCACAGGTTGTGCGTTAAGATCGATCAATTAGATAATCCAACCTTTGGTTGTTGATTTAAATTTATTGACACTTGAACATTGGTCTTTGGTACCGTTCAAGTTGTTTCACATAATAATCAGGCTCGCGGATTTCTATCTTTTTGATTTTTCTGATTACATTGTGAAACAGAGATATTAAACTCTTTGATATACTTTTCTCTATATTAAGTCTAACTGTCTAGTTGATTCTCTAGAAAGTATATTGGAGTAAGTCCCCTTAGATTGCCAAACGAATTGTTGGGTGTGGTTGTTAGACCCCCGCATTTTCAGGATTAATCTATGTGTGTGTGTGAGGGGGGGGGTGGGGGGAGGTGAGGGAATTGGTTAAAAGTCTTCAATTGAGTTGAAGCAACTCTTAGTTGGTGTGACGTCAGCTAAGGGAATCAATTGCGTGCAGTCCTGCTGGGATTCAAGAGGTGTAAGAGCACGACTGTACCTTAATCGGTGGGATACCTTTTAGGGATCTACTACATTCTAGTCCGAAGTTAATTGGTAGTAGGCTAGTGTCTGTTGCGTCTTAATACAGTTTGGTGTTTAATCTGCACTAGGTCCCGGGGGTTTTCTGCATTTGCGGTTTCCTCGTTAACAAAAATTCTGGTGTCTGTGTTATTTCTTTTTCCGCATTATATTGTTTATCTTTATAATTTAAATATTACAAGTTGTGCGTTGATCAATCATAGTAGATACATCCGACCTAGTTTGTTGGATACGACTTGATTGATTCTTGGACGTTGTTTTTTGGTACCGTCCAAGGAATCTTTTTGTGATTAGGTTCACGGACTTGTTTATGTAAACGTTATAATCGCAAGAGAGAGAGAGAGATATAACTCTAGATATTATTCCTTGATTGAGTTTCTCTCGGAGTTGTATTGAGTTTGTCCATACAGATTACCTAAGAAAAAATTGGTGGTGTATTTTGGTACTCCGCGTTTTCAGAGACTAATTGACCTAACAGATGATATCGCAAAACAAGGTGCAAACATAAAAAATACTAATTGAAGTTATCGTGAATGAGACAACAAAATAGACAGGCTAAAAGCGGACACCATAGAACTAATGAGGAGCGCTACCTAGAACTACATATGACTTTGCGGCTGGAGGGCGAACGCAGAAAAATGGATAATTCTCCTTAAAACTTATTTGCCGTAATGTGGGTTATGCAAGGCGTGGCAAGCCGGCGTAAAAACTATGCTAAACTTTTCGGAGATTCTCTCTCCAGCCTACCTGGTACTTGTTACTGGAAAAAGGCTTCGGTTCTCGGAGTAGCCACTTACTTTCTTTAAATAAATTATTTTTCTTCACATGGTTCCTCCGCGACGAAGTCTCACGTCCGGAGATGATTTATTTCTCTTCACATGTTCCTCTGCGCCAAAGTGCTGCGTCCGGAAATGATTTTATTTATCTTCACGTGTTCCTCCACGACGGAGTGCCGCGTCCGAAAATGATTTATATCCCATCACATATTTCCTCCGTGATAAAATTCTGCATCGGGAGATGATTTATTTCTCTTCACATGTTTCTCCACGACGCAATGTCGCGTCCGGGGATGATTTATTTATCTTCGTACATTTCTCTCGCAACAAAGTGTCGTGTTTGTAAATAATTTATTTTTGCTTCTTCATGCTCCTTCCGTGACGAAGTGTCGCGTCCAAGGAAGATTAAATACTTGGCAGTAGATATGCATGTACCCATTAGAGAAATTATGGAAAAATCCAAGCCTAGGACCAAGCCAGCAAGAGGTAACGAATATAGCAAGTTTAGCCATTTTAGATTTCGAGGACGACGAATCAGTCACCACTTGGGCATAAGCACGGTCTATGGCATCGCACCAAGATTTGGCAAAGTCTTTCTTCACAAGCGAAGCAGCATGATATTCCTCAACAGGTTCCACCAATTCTGAAAGAACATAGTACAATCTACGGGTGAGTAGCATCACCATGTCATAAGAGAAAGGTTATAAGAAAGAAGAAAAAACGTCAGAGGATGAACAAAAGAGCCAACATAGCAAGTGAAAATAAACTTACAGGCCTCTCCGGCTCCGGCCAGTTAACGGAGTTTCCATGTAAATGAAAGTATAGATTGTCTGGAATATCCTCAGACGAGCGGAACTTCCCCACGGGAGGATTTTGAGGACAGTCCCAGGTAGGAACCCAGGGCCAAGGAGACTCAATTTTTTGATTTTCATCTCCTACGAAGAGGAAAAAAAAAATAATCACTAAAGAAATGCACGGAGAAGACAACACATGATAGGCAAGAAAGAAACGGTACCAGAAGAACCAAAAATATCCCAAGCCGTAGCCTCAGAAGAGTCATCCATTTCAACATATTCAAGTAAAAAAAGTTGCAGAGAGGATAGAGCACACATAAAACGATAAAGCTCAATTAAGACGGTTATAACATTTATGTTACAGAAAACCACAAAAGACGTGTGTATCCAAAAGTATCCGAACGGCATCGGCAACATCCAATATTCCTCAGCACGATATCAGAACAGGCGCTACGCGTTGCCAATATCCAACATTCCGCAGAACAACATCTGAACTGACACATTCAACATTCAGTAGAACAGCACCCGAACAGACGCATCTAACATTCAGCATAAACAACATCCGAGTAGACGATATACATCACCTACAACCAGCACTGAAACATTCTCAGTATCCGAATAGATGCAACATCCCGAACAAATACGTCTGCCAACTAACTATTCGAACGTATCAGACAAAACAACACCGAGACGCCCCAAAACTAGGACTAGACAGAAGACCTTCCACCATAAAAGATACTGAAGACCAAGGCCTCTTTCAGAATAATAAAAAAAAATGCAGAATATGGATACCATATTCTATATGTCCTCCTAAACTCAAAGGGCTAGTATTATGTAAACGCATCATGTCCAAGTCCAAGTCTAGGAATACTTTCAAATGTATGTAACATAAGTAATGAGGTGCCCTCTCAAGCCTATAAATATGTGATCTTTGTCTCAAAGCTAGGGACCTCGGCCTTGACTCTCTCAAGGATCCTAACTTGAAAATTCTATCAATGAAGTGCAAGTTCCCTTTCTAGTATCTCTTTAGTTATGTTCTTAGTTTAGTAGTCTGTTTATCTCTACTTGGGTGTAGTGGTTAACTTTTAAGCAACTACAGTAGGTGCGCGACTACATTTCAAAAAATAAAATAAAAATAATGCTATTACAGCAAAACAAATTGTTTTAATATAAAACAAAACAGTGCTAGTACAACTAAACAAATTGTTATGTTTCATTATCAGTATAGTTTTATATATGTAACAACACAACCTACAATATCATGCTAACCCTCTATTATAACTCTATGCAGGACAACGCTTTACAAATATTAGATACGGAATTGCCAAAGGAAATAACTGTTATGAGATTAAAAATAAATATTGCACCGTCAAAATTTATTATTATTTCTAGAATCGGACTTATTTAATACAGGTACAACAATTGAAGGAATATGAACTTATTCTAACTGCTCAACAAGAAAACAATTATAAGAAAAAAGAACAAAACCTGTCTTCCGATGGGCAACTGAATAGAATGGAGATGATGTTATCTTTCAAAGCGACTCTATACCAACTTTAAAATTGTTGATGGAAAAATATTCCAAAGCTAGAGAACGTAGATATAACATTTGTTACGATTTTGGAAACCAATTAAGTTCTGCTATTAATTTAAAAGTTACAGCAGTTGTGTTGACAACTAGATATAATATCAAAAAGGAAGCCAATATCTCCTATTTTTGTAACCGGAATGCCATTGAAAACATATGGAAAGGAGAAAACCTAATAGGCATTATGAACATTCTCTATATTGAAAATTGTATCAACCTTGTAACTGCAAATGATCCTCGGTTTTCTGAGAATCGTCTAAACCAACCAATAGTACGAGGTTTCATTCCTCGTTTTCAAATTAAAAATAGATAAATAATAATAATAATAACATATAAAAAAGAATTACAACTTTATAGTCCTCGGTAATGCCATCATCCTGTATTTATTTTTTTATGTTAACATAAAAAGTCATATTCAGCTTTAGAGCTTCTGTAAACTCCCAAGGACACATAGGCCATCATACTATGACTAAGTTATTTAATCTTATAAGCTTAGCCGATTTTTTAAAAAAAATGGAACCTCTTATAGCAAAAGAGATGTTGCTGGGAGGAGCTAATAACCATACACTACTTAGTTTTTCCACTCTTACTAATTTTGACAAATCTGCCACTTTATTTCTCTCTTTTGGTACATAGCTACAATGCCAAACGGTATAAATTTTAAAAGGAAATTTTAATATCTAGAACTAGATTACGAGCTCTCAAATCAATTCGGAAGCAATCTTTCGTAACTGCATCCACGATAAGTTTTGAGTCCAGTTCAAAATGTACTTTCTCCAATCCCAGATAATTTACCCATTTCATTGCTTCCCATAATCCTCTGCACTCAGCTTGCTCTGCACTAGGTATGTTTGCTAGGTATATGTATTTCGATCCTCTGTGAGACCCTGCAAAATCACGAAGGATTAGACCGATGCCACCAGTTTATGTAAGGTAAGAAAATAACTATCAGAATTTATTGTATATCCTCTATGAGGGGGAACCCAATGGATGTTATCTCTTGATTGCTGGTGCTTTGTTCTATCAATAGCCTTCGACTTGTTTTCAAACTCTAATATGAACCTTCTACATTCTTTCATGATTTTCTCTGGATAAGAGTTGCTACCCTTTAACACTTTATCACATCTTTCATACCATATGCACCACGCGACTACTGCTATTTTATAGATCTTGTCTTCTTTAATCTGCTTGGACAACAAATTATCAAACCTGTTATGGAACCATTCTCTTAAATTGCCATTATTGTTGGCATGAATCCCCGAAACTCCAAACCAGACAACTTTAGCTATTGAACAGACCAAAATACATAGAGAAGTTGTTTCATTAATTTGAATGCAAAAAGGACCGCTGATATCTCCATTTTGGATAACATGAAACAGTTTATCACGTGTTGGCATAATTTCCTTCATACACTTCCTTAGGAAATGAATAATCCTTGGCGGTAAGGGTAGCTTCCAGAGTCTTTTAAAAATTCCCTCCATCCTTGTGCCAACTGACTCATTCTGGTGAATCTCTTCATACATTTTCATATAAGCTGACTTAACTGAGAATATACCATTTCACTCCAAAGTCCAGGCCATCCTATCTTTATATTGGTGATGTTTTGAGATATTAAGAATTAATTTTGCAGTTTCAGCTTCAAAGAGAGAGAGAATAAGGTTATAATCCCAGCTACCAGTTACTGAAGCGAAGAGTTAATGAACAAACTGATAATTTTTATAAATAATGACTCCAGCTTTAGGTGTAGGGGTTCCATCCACCTCCACAATCCATCTATGTTTCCATATCAAGATATTTAATCCATTTCCAATACTCCAACAACTGTATTTATTGATGAAGTCCAGTTATGAGCTCATACTTCTCCATGGCCGTGTAGAATTCACATTTTCCTTGATATTAAAGACTTGACCATCTGGGAAGTACTTGGCTCTTAGAGATCTTGCACATATAGAAGTATCGTATGTGCATAATTTCCAAGCAGATTTGGCTAGTAAGGCTCTATTAAACAAATGAAGGTCCCTGAAACCTAGTCCTCCCTCCTCTTTGGGTTTATTAACATTCCTCCATGTAATGAAATGTTTACCTCTATTTGTTATCTTACTCCTCCAAAAAGCCTGAGTTTTGGAATTCATTTTGTTGATGGTAGAATCTGGAAATTTGAAACTAATCACATGATGAACTAAAATGACATTAGTGACATTTCTTACGGTAACTGATCCAGCTTCCTCAGACATATCGATACATCTCCATTTTGTTAATATGGTAACCATCTTGTCAATGAGATAAGAGAATAGAATTTTCTTGTTTCTTCTAATAAATATTGGCAAACCCATATGTTTATCTACATTAATGTCAAGTTGTCTGACTTGTAGGATTCCACTAATATCTTGACAACAGGAAGGGTCTATGTTATTGCTGAAGTAAACTGCCGACTTATGAAAATTAATTAACTTTTCGGAACAAGAGCTGAATTCTTTTATCACTTATAAAAGTTTGTTGGTTTGAGCAAGGTTTGCTTTGCAAAAAAAAAGGAGACAATGTGGATGATTTTTCTTAAGTGCTGGTCTTGAGATTTTCATACCAGTTTATTGATTAGTCTCTTCACAAATATTCAGTTGCCTTGAGAAAACTTCCATGGCAAAAATGAATAAATATGGGGATAGTGGATCCCCTTGTCGTATCCCTCTAGAAGGCTTGAAAGATTTTGATGGAGAGCCATTAAACATTATCTCAATTTGAGTGGTGCTGATACATTGAAAAATGAGTTGACAGAGTTTTTCACATAAACCAAATTTTCTTAGATTTTCCATGAGAAAAGTCACATTCTAATCTGTCGAATGCTTTCGACATGTCCCTCTTTAGAGCAAGAAGACCCTTCCTTCCTCCTTTATTCTTCATAGCTTTAACCAGTTATTGAACCATTTATTCTCAGAAATCATTCTACTGGGAATGTATGCATATTGCATTGGAGAAATAATATCCACCATATGCTTTTTAAGACGGAGAGCAATGATCTTGGAGATTAACTTGTAAATTGTGTTATATAAAGCAATTGGACGGAAATATCCAAGCTTATGAGCCATAGAAGTTTTAGGAATTAAAGTGACCCTTGTATTGTTGAGCTTTTTGAGAAGAAAACCCGAGTGAAGAAAGCTTTAATCATCTTACAAACATCTTCCGTGACTACTTGCCATTGTGATTGATAAAAACCCGGAGGGAAACCATCCGGACCCGGAGCAGTAGTCCATGGTTCCATTGACATTAATGCTTGGTAATTTTTTTGATCATATGGGATAGCATTATTTTGATCTTGAGAGATACAGTTGGAGATATATTGAAGAAAATTTACTATTTGTTGGGCTAGAAGTAGTGCTGATCTTTTGGAAATGAGAGAGAAGCAGATGCTCAATTAAGTCTCTATCTTGACACCGTGTTCCATTTCGCGCTTGCAAAGAATCAATTATGTTTCTTATTCTTCTCTGGTTTGCTCTAATATGGAAGTATTTGGAGTTCTTGTCCATATCGTTATACAAATGGTTTCAAGATTTCTGCCTATTTGAAGAAGCTTGAATTTCATTCGGGGAATCAATCTCTTTCTCAATTTTTAGGACTTCAGTGGTGTTATTTCCTTGCACATTTATGGCTTGAAGTTGTGATAACTTTTGTTGAAGAGTGTTGATGCTTGCTTGAATATGACCAAAAGTACATTTACTCCATTTTAGACAAAAAAATGTCTAGTATTTGACAATTTATCAGATAAAACATAAGTTGCACATCCAAAACTATTAGATTTCCAAGCATTAACAATTTCATTCTTGCATGCATCATTTTGCAGTCAGTGTTCAAAGAACTTCCAATTCTCCATAATACTATTGTTTTAGTATAGAGAGAAAGAAGAGTGGGTGAGTGATCTGAACCCATTTGGGGAAGATGAAATAAAGTGGCATTAGTATACTTAATTGTCCGTTTACTATTAGTGGGAGCTCTACCCAATCTGGATTTTATTTTACTTGTTCCATGACTATTACTAGTCCAACTGAAAGGGTTTCCACTAAAACCCATATCATGCAAGTTAGATTCTCTTATGTGCTCAAGATCTTCTGAAGAACTAGAGTTTGAACTAGTATTTCTTTCTGACATGTGCATAGTAATATTCAAGTCTCCTATGAGGACCCAAGGGATAGAAACTGAAGAACTTAGATTCCTAATGTATTGTCATTGCTCAGGTTGGTCAGTTCTATAAGGTGTGCCATGCATATACACAAGATAGAAACCAATCACCCTTTGCAGGGTCATTGTTAACTATTGCATGTATCATTTTATCAGACAAATGGACAACATCTAACTTAAATTCATCCTTCTAAAGAAAAAGAATACCTCCAGCTTGACCTCTCTAGAAGGGACATATCTCCTATTTGGCATTCTTCGAAAGCTAGTTAGGTTAAGGATCCTATCATCAGTTAGCTACACCTTGTTTGTTTGCAGCTGACTCGGCGTCTGGGTCTTAGTCAACCCCTGACTCGCGCCGAGTCAGCAATCTACTTTGAGTCAGATCTGACTCGACCCCTAACTCAGACCTAACTTCTGACTCGGACCCGTTTGAGTCAGGTAACAAAATACCCCTGACTCATGGGATCAAACCACTGACTCACATATTTTTGAGTCAGATCCAGATGAGTCAGGTGATTTCACTCAGATCCAAATGACTCGGATCCAGACAACTCAGATGAGTCAGGTGTAAACAAGTCAGGTGATTTCACTCAGATCCAGATGACTCGGATCCAGACAACTCAGATGAGTCAGGTATAAACAAACATGGTGTTAGTCTAATAGGAAAATGTTATCAGGAGAATGAATTGAGTATAAATAATGCAAATGATCCCTAGTTTCTTTCCTAAAAAACGCTGGCAGTTCCAATTGATGACCAACACCATTACAAACTCCATTTACATACTTATACACAAGACCATTGAGGGTTTTAACCCAGCAAACACAAACACCTACTAATTCTAGACCACTATCCTGCGGGCGAGAAGCTAATTTTTGTTTTACTAGATTCACTCTGTGGAAGTTATCATTCTCAAGATTAACTTTTGGTACTAAAGTTGATTCACCCAGTACATCATGAAAGAATCCCCAAGCTTTAGCTTGCATTACATTTCTTATTTGTAGCATGTTGAAGGAATCGCATGGCTGCTCCGAATCTCCCTGCAGGTATCTCTAATTAGAATTGCAATTTTAGAGTATGGTTGGGGTGTTTTCATGCATTTCGTGAGAATATATATCTCCAGGCTCCAAGTTCCAGACGTATTAGTTTATTACAAACCAGTGTGGAAGATATTCAAAGAGTTTTACTTATAATGCCTAAAATCCTTTGCAAATGAGCTGCAGTTTGCTAGAACATGATAACACAACGAGAAAGAAACTAAAACCTTCACATTCCAATTTACATATATATCAGTCTCTTTTGCAGCAAACCTTAGTCCCGCAACATGACTTTCCTTCCACAGAAAAATGAATTGTCTGATCCTTAATGTGCCTCCGCGCCAAACCGCGACCTGAACTTGAAGACCATGATGTATATAAGGTTTCTGCGACATCAGTCGTGAATCCATTATTACTGAGGACAAGTAATTTCAAATGTTTCGCGAAAGCGATGGAGGAAGAAAGTTCTTCAATTAATTGACTTCCTTGAAATGAACTGTTCTTTTGGCAACAGCTGGTGCAACTATTTTCAAATCCACCCGATAAGACTGCCTTCCCCTTTGTTGGAAGATCTTCTTCACTATCAGCAACTTCAAGTTCAATTTCAGAATTAACTATACATTCTTCTTTTTCTTGATGAGTAACCTCAACTTCCTTCAGTGAACAGCTATTGGGATTAATATCCGATGATTCAACTTCTGCTTGTAAGAATTTCAAGCTACCTTGTGTTATCAAGTCGGATTCCGAAGTATTATCCTTTTTTGAATCACTATTCTCTTCAAGATTGAGTTCTTCTAGAACTTGATTCTCTGAAAATGAAAAGCATAACACAGGTTGGTTTTTCATTTCTATGGGGAGTAACAGCAAAGTCAAGTTGGGGGAAAAAAAAAGAAAAAAAAAAACGACAACTGTTGAAGTGTCTACCTGTTAGAGCATGCAGTATTCTAATAATTCCAGCAAGCCCAAGATTGCACTTATTAAGAACCAGATCTTTCAAACTGCATTCTGGGCTCGTTAGTAGAGACACCAAAGCATCGGCACCCTGCTTTCATGGATACGGGAGGATTCTTAAATTCATAACTCGGGGGAAAAGAGAGGCTTAACCCCCAACAGTGTTAAAAGATGAAACCCGTAGATAAGTTCAGCAAAAATAGAAGAGAAAAAAAACAGCTCATACTGCATATTGACGTCCACAAGAAACAAACAAATGTGTAGTGTCGTTTACAACAAATGAAATACTACATGAGATCATTGTCAACAACCAACCACATTTTCCATGCCTGAAACTATACCGTTCTGGTCACCAAATGTTTCAGCTACTTGACTTAAATTATACAATCTAATTTTGCCAAAAAGTATAAAACAGACCATGCCGAGGACAAAACCCTACTATTAGAAGTTTGTATATGATTGAACCTTTATAAAATCTAGTGTTGGAACCATTAAATAGAAAGATAAAATTTTACAGGAAATTATGACGGCGAGTGCACTTAACAAAGAGAGTCAAGGACTAGGGAGAACAAAATGCAAAATATAAACAAAAAAGGGGTAATTTGGGGCACATAGTTCTTCTACATATTAAACTAGTATGCTAAATTTTGCAGTAGTTTAGTCCAATACTGTTAGTTTGCAGCACTTTCAATTATTCCTGAAGAAACCAACTCATTGCACTTTACAGGGCAAGCAGATATAGGTTAAACGTTTTAGAAACACAGCACCAGAATCAAAGAGAGACAAACCTGCTGTCCAATGGGGTTTCCTCCAAGATTTAACTCCAGAATACCCCCGATTAAAGAGATATTGGTGCACAATCTCTCGGTATGACAGGATGTTATACCGCAAAATGATAAGTCGAGAGTATTAAGCTCTTGAGGCCCAACCGATAGTGCTTTCGCCACCTCCAGTGCTCCATCCTACATTGACATTTTAATATTTCTTTTCTCGAATAAAAGGAAAAAAGGCAAATGAACACGAAAGAATCACTCACAGCACCAATATTTGTGTTCCCAACAATCAAACTTGACATGCATGATGTTTGCATGAGTTGGCATAAGCTGTCACTCACGGATTTGCTTAACTTTATACCACCTAGATTTAGATCCGAAAATCTAGAGTCACGTAAATGATTCAAGTATTAGTTGATTACAGTTACAATCCCTAACAGCACCAAATTATTAAAGCAAGGTTTAAGAAAAGGAAATATACAAAATCATCGAAAGATGTCTGGGAAACAGAAGTAAAAAAAAGTTTAAACCTCTTCAATGTAGCAAGCTTGCTCAGTAGACTAATCATCACATTTCCAGAGATTGGGTTGTTGTGTGCTGCAAGAGAGGCATTTTGTTAAAAGATGGCGTAAATATTAGCTAATCTGCTGCGAAGTACCAATCATTGACGAGATTGTGAGCAATACCTATTGAGAGATGAGACAGAACAGAACCAGAACTTATTGCCTCTGCAACCTTTTGAATTGTTCTAGATGTAATAGAACATCGTTCTATGTTCAGGCTATAAAGGGCTGAAGAAGATAATATCAGAATATGAAACATACAGTGCTTTTGGCATAAACACCAAAGATGCTAGAAATATAAATTGCATTTTTTATTTTTTTCCTATACGACTTGCTTTTGTGAATGTAATTGATGTTCAATAAATAAACCAGGTAACCAACAGTCGACCATACAAAACAGCGGAATAGTATCATACCTTTGCAGCTTCCTAAGATGGTTGAGAGGTATTCCCCACATCCATCTGTTAGCCGATTCCCTGAGACATTTAGCACTTCTAATCGCGCAAACAGCACAGGGCATTCACAGATCTGGTGAAGAGAAATATGGAAATGCTGTCATGGAAGTGATTGAAGAGCATTTGGTATTTTGGTCACTAGGAAATAACTTAAATAAGTGGACTTTCCACCTGGTTTTAATACTATTAGAGGTGCTTTGACATCTTTAGCCATATGTAACAGGGACATGAAACTAATCCGGCTCTCTAATGCGCGAAGATTCTAAGAACCAGGGGTAGCCAGTACTTGCCAACACCGACACTCGTGACCGACAGATGTTGACACTTCAAAGTATACTTGCACAGATATTCTAGGCATCATGTATTTGTGTGCATGTCTTGTGATGTAGAGCATAAGCGTGTGAAAACATGATATTAGTAACTATAGCTTCAGGTTCACACTACTGCATTTGATCTTCTTAAAATTTGAATAATGATCAAGTAGATCTAATAAATACGAAATAGAAAATGCATGTGTGAAGAGATGGAAATATGAAAGTGAGACGAATTAAGATCACAATCAAATAACCTGAAATAAAGCAGTTGGACCAAATCGGTTGCAGTGCAAGTCCAATGTCAAGCCTCCATATTTTTGGCTTGATGAAACAAAAATCTGCTGAAGTTTCTCCATTGTTTCATTTCCTGGAAATCATAAGCAGATGATAAATGGCTTATTAAAAACGTGAGAGACTATATGTTTCTTAGAAAACTTTGTAGCAAAGCAGTACGAATTGTGAAAAACAATAGAGAGAACCAACAAATAGAAATATAAAGATCAAACAGAAATAAAAACTTTACCTAATTGATTATGTGAAAGGTCTAACAATGCAATTGCCTTATGCTCGTTTAATGCATTTAATAAGGGTGCAACTGATATATCTTGCAGTTCACATTCAGATCCAAGGATTTCATCTTCTGATACCTGGGCAAAAATAAAACTCAAGGTAGAGACGTAGAAGTCAAACAAATAAACTGCATCATCAGTGTCGTGAGATTTCTCCATCTTGTTTGTTTATACCTTTAGTCCCACGGCAATAACTGAGAGCATATTTGTATATATATTAAAGGCTTTGAAGCACTAAGTATAAAATAGACTAACCTCTAAGTTGTATAATTTCTTAAGCAACTTGATACTGGGTGCCTCAGACAACTTCTTGCACCAATCAATATACAACTTTATCAAGCGTTTCTGGACCCATACTGCAAAACCAGATACATCAGATACACTCACTCCGGCAGCAACGACATCAGATCTATCAGATGCACTCAATCAGAAATACGTTTATAGTTTTATACAAAAGCTCAGTACGTGTAACTACGTATTTTATGCACCACTTAGAGATGCATGAAAACTTTAATAGGTCCTCGACATGATCAAACTTTCATAGATTTAAACAGCATGACATGAACCATACCGTCAATAGTTACTTCAATCCACCCTTTTCCCCATATATAATCCTTCAATGTGGCTGGTTCCAAGGATTCTAGAACTTTACCACCACACATCATATGCCGAATAACAGGCAATAGACCTGATAAGGTGCACACAAATTGTAAAGTCGAACTAAAGATGCTCCTTTGGCCAATTAATGTAAAGGAAGATAAAAATATGTCAAGAATTCAAATACCACGGGTCATATGCTGAAGATATGTGTAGAAGTAGCTAGTTATTTTCTTTGATCTACACATCTATTACTGGTTGCAACAATGGGTTATATACTTAATGAAATTTATAAAATGTTGGCTCAGGAATTATCACTTCTTCACATGCTAGGTAAAAATTGACTCTTTAACAAGTTTATGAACTAGCCAAGCCATGAGTCCATGACCATCGGAAACTAAAATAAAACAAAACTCTCCCTTTGGAGTTAACATCAAGCTTTACTATTTGGAAAATAAGAGGATATGAATGAATTTAAAAGTATAGAACTTGTACCACTGGCGTAAACCTCTACCATCTAGTTGATCAATCTAAATCATTCTTAAAATATTCTGCCACATCCCATTCTATCTTTACTATTTGGAAACCCTCTGCCTAACCTTTTCACTTGCTAGCTTTACATTCTTAACTTCTCTGCTTCTTGATCATCTGTCTCCTTGTAGTGGTAGTTTTAATGTCATCATATTCTTTTTTTACCCATTGCTTTCAGTATTTCTAGTCACCTCTTAGTCCCTTCTTGTGACACGCAGATAACAAATTTTGTAGACACAAACACAATAATGGCAATCAAAAGAGCTATTTTAATAATCTTGAAGGCGGTGATGAAACTTACAACATT
The DNA here is from genome assembly GCA_023531105.1 of Papaver atlanticum. NCBI lineage: Eukaryota > Viridiplantae > Streptophyta > Magnoliopsida > Ranunculales > Papaveraceae > Papaver > Papaver atlanticum. The sequence continues at coordinate 1,414,143 of JAJJMB010007708.1, forward strand.
CTCATAGAAAATGAAAAACTGGATAATAAGCATACCTTTGGACCTCTTCTCATCAGACAGCTGTAAATAATATAGACAGGCAACTTCAGATTTGATAGATTCAATGCTTAGCATCTCACCAACCATGCAAGAGAATGCATCCAGATGTATCACTTTATCATCAATTCTAAATGTGATATTATGCTGCAATCAGATCAGAAAACAGAATCTCAGAAAAGTCTAATGCAAAAGTCTGGAGTGAGCATCCAGGAAGTAATTATCAATTACTTGTTACAACTTACCAACAAATAGTCATCAGAAAAATCTGCAGGATTACGTTTTTGAAGAAGGTTATCAGAGATATGATCACCATCAGCTTTAGACCCACTCGTAGCAAAATGTGAAGCATCATCAACTCCCTTGTCGCCGAAAGATCTGAAATATGTGTCATTTCTAACCACGAGCTTAGAGCTCCCCAATTTGTAAGAAGAATTACTTTCTTCATGATTTATAGGAGTGGAAACACTATATATGTCTTTGGAGGCAATCCGATGGAAGCTTGCCTGGCAGAACCAAATCAGCTTGTCACTAATACAACAAATAAGTTGCTCCACCCTCCTTAACTCACACGAGAAACGACACAGGTAGAAGCATTGTGAAATGTGGAGCTTGGCTTAATTAGCTACATAATTGTTACCTGAACTCCGTTGGCAAATTCAGACTCTCCATCATTCTTCCTAGCTGTGAGAAAACAAGTCATGAAGCTCACCAAGTTATGTAGACAGTAAAACAATTTAAATCCCAAAAAATAGCAAGAGGTGATATCTGTTAAAAGAACTAACAATCATAAGAAGTTGGCAAGTTCTCATCTGGGATATGACATTTTTCTCTTGAATATTTGGACTCGTCCCCACCATCACTTTCATCATCAGAAATGACTAAACGTACACGTTTGCGACCACTGAACATCTTCTGTTTACCTGTTGAATTACTCATACTTTTAGGGGAACTTTCAGTTGGTTTTTCTACCTGGGCAACTTTTTGTTTGGACAATGTTTTTCTGGGTCGAAGTAATGAACTCAAAGGGACATCATCTTCAGTGGTATTGAGTGATTTTGATCTTGTAGAGGCACATTCGCTGAACTCTGGTGAATTGCATTCATTAGATGGGCAATCATACTCTTCTGTATCAGTTTCAGCACACTCACTAAGTGGATCTTCTTCTTCATGGTTTGCATTTTGAGGCTTTTTCATTTCTTGAATTTTGAGCTGCAACTTCCTGGAATATAGAATATTTACTTAAATAGAGTACAACATCGTGTGGCCTAAACTGTGAAGCCTTAGCTAGTCTGTTAGCAGCTTAGCATGAAGCAGAATTACCTGGCCTCTTCAACATTGTCAAACCTTATCATGTAGCTATAATGCATATTTTCAAGTGCAGAAATCTGTACTTGACGCACTTTGGATTGAACTGCAATTCTGCAAAGTGTTGAATGTGAAAAAACAATGTATAACTTTTGAACCATGAGACCGCTGGTAACATAACTTGTTCTTGCCAGTGGAAGTATCAATTCTCGAATAAAAAAGAACTAAGAAAGCTACATATAGAGTGAAAATAATTGCCTATAGCCTTCTTTAAATGCCTCCAGTGCACCAATCCAATCACCCTGTGAGTCCAAGACATCTCCAATGTTAATCTTGGCTAGTGCTTGCACCTGAAATTACTAACATCGGATAAGAATCCACTAAAGATTAAGTTAATTTATGATATATTGATTAAGCATAGATAAAAAAAAAGATCATTTGATTGGACTGTATTTAAACTTCAGACTATATCTGGACTGTATTTAACCAATCAAATAAACTTCAGACTCACTAACCTCCAAGTTCCTAATAGACTTGGATGTGTCCCAACTCTTTCTGTACCATTTAAGAGCTTTCTGGAAGTTCCTGAGCTTATGGTATGATTCGCCAATGGCCAGAAGAGAGTCACTCAGCATTTCCTTATCACCGAGATCTCTTGCTATTTTTTTCTTCTTTTTCGCAAAATCTAGATGCTAGAACACAAGAAAATGACATCAAATCAGGAAATTCTGTCCCCGGAAAACAGAAATGCTTACAAGCCCCCAGTGTTGCCGTACTGTAATTATCCACAGCTTCTTGAGCTTCTGAGACTGAGAGGAGGAAGAGAAGGAGGGTCTCCTCCAGGAGAAACAAAGACTAAAAGAGAAACCAAAGCTCCAAGTTGTTCAGATCAAAAAAATTCACTCCAAGGATTCTCTAGCTTATTCTTAATCTGGGCTTCAAGTTAAGATTGCAACCAACCAAATGCTTAAGTTGCTTAAGTTTTATGTATAAGATATAATAGAGCATCTTGGTTTTAAAGTTAGGCTTGCACCCAAACAGATGTTACTTTGAATTATATTCATAAGCTATACTAATGCAACTTGCTTCAGGTAAACAGGCAGGCGAACAAAACGAGTTAGAAAGTAAAAGTAAAACTTACTTTGTCCCATGAAAAGATTCGGCTGGAATTTTCAATGAGGGTGTCGAGGCACTTAATCTGCTGGAGAAGACACTTTCTTTCGTCGGGTTTACCTCTAGCAATGGCTGTGCCTGTGTTTCTGCTCAGCTTCTTGAGGTTCTGCGCTTCTTTCCCCATGTCATCCCACACTCTCATAGCAGTCTCAACAATGCAAAGATTTTCTTGAATTTGATTAACTAGAGCATCCTCATCTTCCATGGACCTTGCAATGTCAAGAGCTTTTTGATAGCAGAGTTTAGTATCTTCAAATCTCTGATCTTGATAATATAATTCCCCTAGATTAATATATCCCTTTGCCTCTCCTTGACGATGCCCAATATTTTTACAGATAATAATGTCCCTCTGTATATGGTCTTTCGCTTTTTCCCACTTCCTCAGCTGAGTGTAAAGGTACCCAAGGTGGTGGTGAAGCCGGCTTCGCCCATCGTCATTTTCAGCTACTTCTTCCTCATCACAAATCCTTAAGCCTTCCAAAAGGATTCTCTCGGCTTCTTTATAGTTATCAAGATCCATTTGGAGCATGCCAACGTTGTTGTGAGCATTGATAAATTCCTTCAGGAAGGATGAAGATTCGTTTGCTGCTCCGTTTTCCTTCAGAGCTCGGGCAAGTTGCATGGCTAAATTAAAATATTTCTTGGCACTCCTACGTGATGAATGGTCATCATCAGATTTCATAAACATTTCATGATAAGTCCGACCAAGTTGGGTGCTTGCCCTTTGTTGCTCAATAAGGTCACCAGAATCATTAGCCAGCTCTAAATGTTTTTTCTGCAATTTAACACAATAAAAACTATACTTAACGGAAAAAGAATCAAATGAGCTATTTTCTTAGTTTAATGTTTGCAATCACATGAGCGTTAAATTGTATCTCAACCTTCAGTTTCTCAAAACTTCCTATTTAATGTTAAAAAGCATTGGTTGTTACTTAAGTGTGCACATAAAGATTTCATAAGTTTGCTCCCTGTACCATATGATTGTTGTATCCTAATCAACATTTGAATAGTTAACCACTATAACTAAATTCCTTGCACCAAATAATCAAGCAATTCAACCAGGCATTGCAAAAGTAAGCTAGGTCAAAATGTTTGAGATGATGAACTAGAGAAAGTTTAAAAGCCTTCGCGTTATAATTTTGTGAAATACAGAAACAATTTAATGATTGCAGTGCAAATTATTATGTTAAGAGGAGATTCACAAATCACCCCCATATGGCTTACTGAATCTAAACCGAATTTTATGGTTTTACCTGATAAACCTTGGCTTGTTTGTAATCTTGAAGACGGAGATAAATTTCACCAAGCGATTGACAAGTAGGAAGGAGTTGTTTTTCAGGAAGGTATTTCATAGAGAGTTCGTAATCGATTCGAAGCCATTTTAATGCTTCAATGTATTCACCTCTATTCTTTAAAATGTCTCCTATTACATTTGCCCATCGAGCTTCCTCTTGTCGGTTTCCCACACTTGATGCTTGTCTGTACGATCTCTTTGCAGAACTGAGTTTTAAATCGTCTTTCGCCATCTTCAATTTCTGGAGAAGGTTCGAGTTTTTTCACCAATTGAAAAACCCTAGAACTAGAAATGTTTTCGAGGGTTTTAAACTACCCCGCCCAAAATACTCTCTTTTCGACTATTTTCCCGCTTAGGCAGGACCTGGGTTTTTAGATCAAGCCGACGTCAACACACGAGATTTTTGTCCATCTCGAACCTGAATCTTGTCCTTTACCAGGCGGATGAGTCCATCTCGAACCTAAGGTCTCGACGTCTCGTCGTGAAATTCTTGTGGACCGTAAAAACATATAAGAAATACGGAGATACAGCTACAGGTGAAGTCGGACGTGACTTCACGGATCCTAAGTGAAGTCTTTAAGTCGTAAACCTAACCATGTTTTTTAGAGAAAACCAGGGTTAATAGAGGACGACTCTAATATGCAACTAGGACACAGAATTGTGGGGGATTGATTTTCCCGGTTGCTTGAGTCTCTCTGTGTATAGACTTCCAAGCTAAGATAACTTGATAATCAAGCAAACACGTTCTCAGTTCAGATACTCTTGTTAGGAGTTCATGTAAGCATGTGAGAAGTTCGTCTTGAAATTACATAGAAAAATATACACTATGGTCCAGGGTACCGGAACCATGTATAATGATAGTTCATAGCAAGTATGTCATATGATCGTATAAGCAATATCGTGTTCATTTAAACACATAAGACTTGAACCGTGATGCACATACACACGGTTTTTTAGTGATCAAAGATGTCTTAGAGGTCTTCATGAGAGTTGTAGCAATGCCAAACATATTTGTGAAAATAGTTCATGAGCGTCTGCTTAATTCGTACTGGGTAGGTATGCGAAAGGGTATGCGTACCTATGAACCAGTTCGTGAATTCAGATAGCCACGGTAAGAGTACTGGGTATGCATACCCTTAGGCTATTCACGAACCCATCCCCCCCCCCCTCCTCATGAATTCAAAACTCATGGTACGCATAGTGGGAATGCGTACCTACGTTCCGGAAATTCATATATCTATGGTAAGCGTACTGGGTATGTGTACATACCCTGAGTCCAAATTTCAGTAGTTCTGAAAACTCTTTTTTGATGTTTGAAACATTCTCAATCGCTATAGAAATTTCCAAATAATCCATTTAAAACAAAAATAGTTCTTGAACAATAAATTGTTTTGAACCAAGATTGCTAAGAATCCATGAACATACATTGCTTGAATCATATTTCGAGATATTTAACAAGACAAGCTTGACTCGAAAATTCTTATCTGCAATATTAAATCTATTAAAAATCAAACGGCATGGTCTCCGAAAAAGCGGGGGTATAACAACCACACCCAATAATTCGTTCGGCAATCTGTATGGACTAACTCCAACGAGAGCACCAGCTAATAAAGCGAGATCAACCAAGAAAGATATCAAAGAGTTATATATCTTTTTCTCAAATCAATCAGCAAATCAAATAGATATAAATCTATGAGCCTGATTGATATGAGAAATACTTGGACGGTACCAAAGACCAATGCCCAAGTGTCAATCAATTCCTATCCAACAATTAAGGTCGGATTTACCAATTGATTGAACCACGCACAACCTGTGATATTTCAATTATATAAATAAATATAATGCAGAAAAGAAATAACACAGACACCAGAAGTTTTGCTAACGAGGAAACCGCAAATGCGGAAAAACCCCGGGACCTAGTCCGGATTTGAATACCACATTGTATTAAGCCGCTACAGACACTAGCCTACTAAAAGTTAACTTCGAACTGGAATGTAGTTGAGCCCTAACCAAGTCTCACACCGATTAAGGTACAGTCGTGTTCCTTACGCCTCTAGAACCACGCCGGATTTTGCGCACTTGATTCCCTTAGTTGATCTCATCCACAACTAAGAGTTGCTACGACCCAAAGTCGAAGACTTATACACAAATCTGTCTCCCACAGATAAGTCTATTATGATAGATAAATCTGTCTCCCACAGAAATACCTACGAAGTTTTTGTTCCGTCTTTTGATAAATCAAGGTGAACATGAACCAATTGATAATCCGGTGTTATACTCCCGAAAAGCAGCCTAGAAATATCAATCACCTCACAATAACTTAACTATATGGTAGTAGAAGAAGTTATTTTGGAATCACAAAGAATGAGACGAAGAGCTTTGTGATTACTTTTTATATCTTACCTATCGGAGAAAAATCTCGAGCAAATCTTAAAGAAGATAGTACTCAAAACGATAGAACAAGTAAGATCAGAATACGCAACTACAGAGAAAATAGTTGGATCTGGCTTCACGAATCCCAAATGAAGTCTTCAAGTCGTTAACCTAATGTGGTTTTGGAAAAACCTAGGTTAAAGAAGAATCGACTCTAGTCGCAACTAGGACACATGAAAGTGTCGGGATTAGGTTTTCCAGTTGCTAGAGTTCTCCCTTATATAGTCTTTCAAATCAGGGTTTGCTTACAATCAAAGCTAAGATAGCTTAGTAACAAAGCATTCAATATTCACCATTAAATGAAATCCTGATTTAAGATTCAAGCTAAGTTTTCTTAAAACCAAAGCAGTATCTCTCCACCGTTAGATGGTCTTAGCTTGTTACACACAAATGAAATATACCTTCATTTAGATATAGGTAACCGTACCTAAACGTGTATATTGAGTTGGCTCAATAACAGTTAACCGAAGTTAGCCATATGAACACTTTTGTCTTAACTACATTCATCTAACACCTCTAGATCAAATATGATGATCGATCAATCAATCATGAAAGATAATCAAATGAATTTAATTGTGTTTCACATAGAGTTGTTCAATTGTTCACAATCTCATAGAAATATATATGAACCAATTGAAACAAAATCGGATTGATTCGTAATCGTACAAAGTACTTATATAAGAATTAATTGCTGATACTGTCCAGGAATTGGGAACTCATAGTTCAGAAAAATATGTTTGTCAAGACACTCACATGAAGCCTAAGAGGGCGTCATAGATAAACCCAGTTGTCTTGCAAGAAAGTTTAGATCAGGTTGTGCTCCGTCTGTTAATTTTTCTAATCCTGTGCAGTTTCCTCATATTAGTGGCAGTGCTATTTGGTTCTGATGACCCACAGTTATTTCGACTACTGATATATGATTTGAAAGGTAAGTAGCCATTTTATGGTACTTGATGTCTTGCTGAAGACTTTAAACTTAGCACTTCTTGGGAGGTAACCCATTCTCATGCAACACGGTAATATCTTTCCTTAACTCTTTTTCTTCAAATGGTAACAGTTTCTCCTTGTTCATGCTTTTAATTTCATCTTTAGAACATTGAGGACAATGTTAGATTTAAGTTTGGGGGTATGGGAGAAACTATTTAGTTGCATAATAAACTCCAGAGCCTAGAAATTTATGCCTATTAAGGATGGCATTAACCAATCTAAGTGGATGGAAGCATTTTGGTTGTAGGAGTTGAGGAACCAATCTGAGTGGATGGAAACATCTATATAGAGTCTATTCATAAAAGCACAGAGCTCAGGTTTTAGAAATAACATGATAGTTTCGTCATATCTCGTTGAGTCCTTTTCACTTCTGTTTTTATTTTATTTTCTTTTTAAAATATGTTTCTCTAAGTGATTAGGTGGGGCTCACGATTCAAGTTGTTACCACTGCTAGGGTGAAATAGAGTGATTGAGATACAAAAAAAAAAAAAAAAAAAACCAGACCAGACCAATAGACCAATCGGAATAAAAATTAACACTTGGATAGCAATATGTGTGTGTTCTCCCTGTCTCCGTCGCCTAAACAAGCATGGAACGCAGGATCCACGGGAATTACCCTGTAATCTTCTGACAAGAAGCATGCGCTTGGACACAAAAGATCTAATCATGTCATTAAAATAAATAAATGTGTGTTCAATAAATCGACCGCTGGTTCCCTTGTATATGCCAGACGAGTTGATCTAGAATTAGGATTATCGACCACTGGTCCCCTTGTATATGCCAGTTGTGTTGATATTAGTCAGACCGGTATCTTAGTCCATTAGGATAGGTTCATCTTGGCAGAGGCCTTCAGACAGATATGAGAAACACTGTTCACCTAGTCAACATCAAAACCATCTATGTTTTTTCTATATCCATCTCCTAATCTATCCATGTGATTTGTTGATTCCGAATATTGATGTCCATAGTACGACTATCTGAGTAGAGCTCTGTCACTTATATATGAATTTTAGTATGCTTGAGTGCAAACTCGTATACAACAATTGGAATTTCGCATCAGGGTACTTCCTCCCGTAATCAATAAGTATGCCAACCAAGGAGGTTCTTTAGTGCATTTCAAGGTTCTGCGTAGATAGCTAGGGTCTGGAGTAAAGGTTTTGTGGGTATATCTCTAGTAAACCCTCCCGAGACTATAACTCGTCCACTAGGGCCACCTAGGGGTTTAAAGGCTTGTTGCACATGCTAAGTGCAATCGACGATGCCTGCGACAGTGAGTTAGGATTTTATTTTCTGTTTTTAATTTGCTCGGGACTAGCAAATAATAAGTTTGGGGGTATTTGATAGACGCATTTATGTGTCTATTTTCATCTCTATTGTGTATATTGTTAGTACCCATTTTTGTACTTATTTTGGTATTTTATCCCTTTGTAGGTGTTTTTGGAGAAATAGGCTTTTGCGGCGAAATTGGCTCGAAAAGTTGTTAAAGACACCTAGAAGGACATTTGCTATTCGGACTCTCACTTTGGATAAGGGGTAACCCATTTCCAAACAGCTACTAAACACAGACTGGGACTGGATAGGGGGACTCCACTTCTTCACGTTTTAGAAACAAAATTGGCGGGAAAAATGGTTTTCACAGACAGATTTTAGGGTTGGAGTTTTGATCGATTTTTATGGAGATTAAAGGGCTGAAATTGATTGGGTTTACTCCTTAGGACTACACAGGCCTGGTAAAGTCTTTGGATTGAACCCAAATTGGCTAGAGATCGAATTAGAGCAAAACAGAGGTGATGGAAGTTTCGGGTCTTTGATGAATTATTTTAGGAATTTCAGGGAGACTAAAGGCAAGATTTTCTTCCCAAAGCTTGATATCTATCTAAGGAAGAGTTTAGAATCAAAAGGAAAGCTCATATACGCGTAGAAATCCTAAAACAAGAAATTGCCGCAACTTTGCCGTGAAAAGAAAGGAAGAGATTTTGGAGAGATTTAATCGGTCTTTTTGATATAAATAGGTTGGTTGGGTCATATAGAAGAGGTGTCGAAAGTTAGGGGAAGTTTAGAACACCACAGAGCCGAGAAATCAAAGTTAAAGAAAACCTGCTGCTGCTGCTGCTGAAGAACACGAAGAACTTCGACCCACACCGAACCGTCGCAGAAGCAGTCTTATATTCAACTACAGAAAGTTGTTATCGTTTCTAACTGTAATCGCTTTAAACCTTCAGCGACCATTACTTCCCTTACAAAAAGCTTTCTGTAACTACAGCTCGTCCTTTTTAATAAAAACACCTTATTTGATCAATGAAATCAACTTTTGAGCATATTTCTAATATGAGGAGCTAAACCCCTTAGCCGAGGCAACGGAGGAAGCCATTGTTCCATGAAAAGTGGTATAATTCTATTTTAATTATTTTTACAATCTTTTACATGATTATTTGCATAGAACTAATATTGAAAAATTGATTTTTATTGAGTGGTTGTGAATTGTTTTGATGGAACATGCTAGGTTTTAAAACTTTTGATGTTTCATGCTTTATGTTTACAATTATTACTTCAAGAATCCATTAGAGGCAAAATATTAGAATCACTTTAAAAGAAAGAATTGCATGAATATTGATTAGATTATATCACTTAATTAGTCAATGGTGGAATCCAGAGTCTCGGTGTCTTTTTATAATTTGATACAATTTTATTTGAGTTATTTAATTTAATTTAAGTCTACAAAAAAATCCTTCACAAGTTCGAGAAACGAATCTTTTTACCACTATCTATAAATCACACCAGTTATTGCAGCTCTGGAATGGGCAGTACTCAAGGCTAAGGAAAAGGTAATTATAAACTCTGATTCCACAACTTCAATCACTGCTTTTACAAAGAACAAACTGCCATGGTATGTCTGGAACAAATGGGAACTTATTTGCAGGAAGATTAAATCAATCAATTTCAACCATGTTTATAGATAAGTGAACTTCTCTGCTGACTTCTTTGCCAAAAAAGGAGTATATTGAGGAAGGGTCAGGTATTGAAATTCAATGATAGACCAGCATCTATGCACAAAATGGAATTCCCAGATACAACCTACTACAGGTTTTGAACTAGGATTGAATATGCTATTTTGATATAGGCTTGAGACATGTTGTCTAATTTAGCCTCTGAACTTATTTTTGATTTACTCTTTTGTTGTAACTTTTTTGTTTTAATATTAATAAATTGAGTTGGTATAAAAAAAAAAGAAAAAAAAAAGGAATATTAGGAATATTCGGCATGGCTGGTACTTACAATTTGTTGTTTATATATACGGCAGAACTTTCCCCCACCGTTGTTAGGAATGCAGCATTAGGATGTGCAAACAAGCATCACAGATGGGAGCGATTTTGGCACCGTTAGTGGTGGTTATGGGTGGTGGATTACCATTTGCAGTGTTTGGAATTGCGGGATATTTGGTGGGTTGCTTGTATTCTACTTGCCAGAGACTCTAAACCAGCCACTCTATGATACAATTGGTGGGATGCAAGATGGAGAGAAGGCAAGACCGGTTGTCTAAAACATTAATTAGTTCAAATGTTTTTAGTTTTGGTTGTTTTGATTTTCTCTGTAGCTTTCACTGCAAATGATGAAGTATTGTAGAACTTTTCAGAGATTTTTTTCGCTGGAAAATTGGGTTCTTCTCATTAAAAAAAAAAAGTCTCATTAGGAGATAGAATAAAATAGACTTTTGAGTGATAGACAAGTTCTAGTCTCTACATACCTTTTGTTGATGAAGTTCCTCCAAGCTCTCCTCGGTAGATCTTCGTCTTCAATCGATAAACGCCGTGAAGTCTAAAGCTCAACTACACATTCTATCCTAATCCGAGACATAGCTAAGTAGACTAGAAATGAAGACTTATAGTTTTGATCAACTAAACTTAACAAACAAGCTTGAGATAGCAACGCTTGCAAGTTCAACCGAGCAATGCTATAACAGTCTCATATAGATAGAATGGTAATGTTGTGAGTAAATAAATTGGTTCAGTCTTCACATACCTCTTTGTTGATTAAGTTCTATGAATGCCTTAATTTGATCTTCAATCTTCAATCTTTGAGGGTTATTCAGTGATGTCTGATACTCAACTACCATACTCTAATCCTAGTCCGAGACTTGACTTTAGTAGACTATAAATCAAGATATAGTTTTGTGCATCTATAACATTGGCAACAAGCTTTAGATAACAATTTTTACGAGTTTGACCGAGCAGTGTGATGTAATTTTAGATAGTGGTAAGAATGGGTTCGTTCAGACTTGTGAAGATTCGAGTTTTTAAAATTAATAAAAATTATATACAAAAATATTTAACAATGGGCGAGAGGTACTGGAACTAAGGATTCGGCCAATCTCCATAACATAAGGTAAACATGGACTCTATTTTTGCCAAGGTAGATTCTCAAAACATTGATTGTAAATGTTAAGCATGGGACATCAAATCACCTAAGCTAAGCATGACCCATCTAATCAAATGACAACCAATTTAATCAAATCATATTTCAATTAATTTTAATGCAAAAGTCATAAAATAAATAAAATAAATTTACCCATGTATGAAGTTCGGCCTCCTCCGTCGTCCCAGTGTTGGGGTTTACCTCATCATGATGAAAACACGATCAAAAGATTTATTTATAGCTCAAATGGTGTTTACAATGATGAAATGGAAGAAAATGATTACAAACAGGATTTTGTGACGCATATAAAGTGTTGGATAATCACTGTTGTAAAGAACGATACAAGTGTAGTGCTGCTTTTACTGTAGCAATGCGACCCTCATCCTATTGTCGCTGTCACTGTTGAAGAACGACAGTTACGCTGCGTCTTATGTTCTTCGCATTCATCAGCAGCAGCAGCAGCAGAAACCGAATTCTGCAACTTGTGATTTCTTCTTCTCTGGCTCTCCTAAGCTCCCCAAACTCTCGACCCCCCTTCCTTGTACCTGTAGAAATCTATTTATACTCCTAATCCTCATTTAATCCGGCCATATCTCCCAAATAATCTTCATTTATCAATATTATTCTCCACGGCTAAAATTTCCATTTTTTGATCTTCCACGCGTTCTCAGCTGTCAAACTTCGTTATTTATCTTCTTCACGAATCTTTGTAGTGCAACACACTCGAAACTCATGCATTACATGCCTCAAACTCGTGTCAAATTCACTTGAACCCGTGAAAACTTGTGTCCACTGTTTTGGATTGAAACACGTTATTAAGCCAAATTTGATCGGAAACAACACCCATACCAGCTTTCTACAGTCATATCACGTCTACCCATTAAGTTTCAGGGATTTAATCTCACTAAATCACGTCCAAAAATCGTTCGAAAATCTGACAGTGAAATGAGTTTATTTTCCCGCCAAAAAATTCTTTCAAACGATGAAGAAAGGTGTAGTGCCTTGAATCCAAAACGCGGGTGCCTTTAGCAGCTCGGCTGCCTTGGGGCGCCCTTATCCATTTTTAGGGTGCCTTTAGTAATTTTGGTGGGTGCCTTTAACACTTTATTTCTGGGGTGTTTTCAACATTTTTTTTCGGGGTTCCTCCGGTGTATTTCTGGGGTGCTTCCGGTGCATTTCTGGGGTGCCTTTAGTACTCTATCCTGGGGTGTAAAGCACCACTTTACGAGCCAATTTCGTCGCAAGAGCTTATTTCTCTAAAAATACCTACAAAGACATAAAACACCATAATAAGTATAAAAATGGGTACTAATAATATATACAATAGAGATGAAAATAAACACATAAATGCGTCTATCACAATGCTCTAACAATCTCCCCATTTATCAATTTTAGTAACAAAACTAATAATACATATGGATTAAAAATAAGTAGATATTTCAGCTCAATATTCATTGTGCTTGATCTCCTTGGTTATTCAACACCGTCTTGAATTTTTCGTTCTTCAAGTTCTTTTATGGTTCTGCCTATGATCGTTTCAGCTCCTTTGTTGTTGAAGATCCGTAGCAATAACAACTTACGACAATACTTGATTAGAGATTTTTTATAATGATAAACCACTCATCTCAATGGTTGTTATACTAAAACACAGTATTGTTACCTTCCTCAAAATTCAATTGCACCACAACTTTGAAACAATACTGCGGTGATATATTCTCCCCCTTAGTCATTACTTACTTCTTTTGCATAATAGGTAAAACCTATAGATTATCATTCACTCCCCCTTATATAATGCTTTGAAATTCCATATGTTGTAGTAGAATAATACTAAATAATTCTCCCCATTTTTGGCAACCAAATTGGCAAAGGCGAAAAACAAGGGATCATAATGAATTAAACGAAAGAGTTATCAAGACTATATATAACATACCAGCTTCGATTTAGAAGATTTCACCAAGTAAACTCAGCGTCTTCATCAAGGATATATATAGGTACAAGCATCTCCTACAATTCCACAGCGGCACTCCCCATAAAGATATGGCAATTAAGCACAAGTTCAATTTGAACTCTCCCCCATTTGATGTCATCCCCAAAAGAACAACATGAGCGACCTTTTAGGAACTCTCCCCCATTTGATGTTCATGTTGTTCATGAACAACATGACACAGGTGTATCCCTACTCCCTTTAAGGAACTTATAAATCCTCAAGCTAAGTTGAGGGTAGAATCCTATACTAGGAAGGAGTCCCTATGTAGGCAAAATTCCTAGTTTAGGAAGGAATACAAAATTGGGAAGTATTCTTAGTTTAGGAAATAGATTCCTATGAGGGTTGGGAAACCAAACCATAATAGAAATCCTTGTCGGTTAAGTACGACAAAATGTTATATATAGGGAAGTTTGACTTATAGCTAAACACACAGACCTAGAGAAAGTTTGTAGACAAACACCCATGCTATTGTCAAAACAAGCTTAGCAAACAGTTTAAAGTTATCCACTGTTTAGAGAGATTGTGAGAGTAACAAAAATAAAATTGTAATAGTTTTCTTGCTCATAATCTAGAGAAGATAATTTTCTTCGAATCTGGTTTTTTGGCGTTTTCTGTTTTATAGTTTTTGTCTATCATTATTCTGAATTCCTCTTTTATAATAACAGTCACCAAAGTATAGAGACCATAAGTATCACAAGAGAAGGATTTTTTTGGACATTAACAATTTTTACTCGCTAACTGCGAACAAAGTAGATTTGTATACCAAATTTTTTTCTCTCTTCTCGCCAGTTACGAAAAAAGAAGTTAAAAATAGCGATCTTAATGTTAGAGGCACTAAGATACATTACTTTCGTGAGAAAAATAATCATCGTCAAAAACTATTATCTAGGCCAGTTATGAACAAAAAGGACATTAAGTTATGCGATATGACTCAATATAAGAATTATATCTTCAATAGCCATTAATTTACGGATGTAAATATTAAAGTTTTCGATCTTATCCCCTGGAAGTTACGGATTGAAGGAGAAAATGCGACAACTACGACCTTACGAAGTCCATGCAATATATTCATAAAAGTGTAATCGTGGGAAGATCAATATTGCAATTCTCATAATTGTTTACTCCTTTTTTAGCCAGTGACAAAAACACAGAGTTAAGAGCTTAATTATATGAGAACATATGACATATTCGTTCTAATCACCATAAATATGATAGAAAGTAACAAATTTTACAAGATAATTAACTTCTATGAATTTGACACATTTAACATATTTAATTGAAAGATAGGATCATTCAAGGTTAAAATACCATCAAGTACACACAACCATCAACTGAAAATAATCCAGAAGAAGTTCATCAGAAGTTAAAAGACAACAAGGTAACATAACATAAAAGAAACCACTCATGCAGTAAACCCTTCAACTTAGTTACACTCTTCAGCAATTTTGGACATTCCGATGACGAGATCAGGATGCTCGGAAACCGCGAAGTTGACTTGATGTTCAAGGCAGGCCACTTTGCGCTGAAGTGCTGCAATTTTAGGGTTAACTTGATAAAAAAAACGAGAGTGATTTTTCTCTTCACTTTGTCGATGTTTTCTTGAGTCAGACACTTTGGTCATCCAATGCAGGATCCAAAGGGAGCAATGCCAAAATTACTACAAATCCTAGTGATGAGACATGGAAAGCCAGGATTTTTTCTTAACAAGTTCATACCAATCATTTGACGAAATGATGAGGCCAGAAAAGTTAATGTTTGGTCCTTTAAGTAGTTAACAAACTCAGCCACAACTCTGGTCCACTGATTAATTCTTATTAATGGTGCTGGGAATCAGATTGTCCACGACCAGTTTCCCGAAGGCTTTTTGAAATAATTCAGCATCAACTTAGATGAGGTTGGAATACTGAATGGAGTGGTTGTTCACTCAACAACTTAGATGAGGTTGGATTGATCTTTCCAACAAGATCAAGTCCCCGGGTATGAAATGCTGAGAAACGCTTACTGACTAGGTAAAAAGACATGTTGAACTTCCCATCAATGATCTGTCTCTTCTACTAATTAGTCTTTTGGAGATAGTGTCTCTTTTAACGTATTGGGGAAGAGAAGTCTCATGTCAACGTCAATCCCCAACTGTATCTCACTTGGGATCCATAACTAGGATAGGCATGAAATGATTTGATGGAGAAATTAGGATTCTAACCACTTGATTATGTTACATAGGACAAGGGAGATATCAGGTTGTTCTTATATTTTATTGTTGGTTGTTGCTGACACACTAGGGATAGAGAAAGAACTTGAAAATAAGTTAGAGTGGAAGATGGTGAGGTATCAAGTGTTTGAGTTGTTAAGAATGGTGAGATGGATGCCTGCTTTGTACTTCATAGATGGTTGAGCACCGAATTGTTTGTTGATGAGATGAGAGATTTTTCTGTAGTTTGATTCTTTGGTTTTAACGAGTAGATAATTGCCAAATAAATTATGAAAGTTTTAAAAATAATGATTTTTGAATTAAAATTGAGATTTTGATTGCTGAACACAAATGAATATTGCATACATTTTAGAGGAAAGGAAATTACAAAGAATTGGGAAAATAATTGGACGTAGATAGTAAGATAACTAGACGTTAAAGGCTTTGAGCCACTTGCCATGTATCATCACTTCTACTGGATTGTTACCCATAATGACTAGCTTGTAGTATCCACCAAATATAGTCTTAGCAATTATATATGGCTATTCACATAGTAAGAAAGACTTGACATGGGCGACTGATTGAGTTTGGTTGCCTTGACTACAGAATCTCCAACATGAAATACGTTGGGCTTCCGTATACATGGCTCTTCATTCTTTTCTGAAGTATCATCTCAAGTGTCTTCATATGGGCAGACACCAATTGAGTTACATACATTTTTCATTTACCTATTTTGTATTCAGAGACAATTCCTTTCCATTTAATAAACTGCTCAAAAGGAACAACTTCTCATTCACATCTTCTAGTTGTAATAGAGTTAAATTTTTCAGTATCATCAAGTCCCCAAGCATGAGAGGAATGAGGTATGCTTAGAGATAAATGGGTATGCTGAGTGATACCTGCTTGATCACGGTACTTCTCAACATATGATTTTATATTTTCCCTAAGCTCTTGTTGCACTGTCATAAAATTTTGAGATTCTTCTGAGTACAAGAGAGGGTTATCTACCACAATTTCTGTGATAAGTACAGATTTGTATGCTTGAAGAAAGTATGTTAATGAAAATGTCTGGTGCGCTGCCATCTTGTGGTCATGTAGCAATGGGCGTCCCAAAATCATGTCATAACTTGGATCTTACTTGACTATGTGAATTTTGGTTGTAGTATCAGAACCCATCTTTAATTACTTCAAGATGATGTAACCATAACCATTATATGGATTTCCCTTCAGGATCCTAGATTGTTGTTGGAACATGGACAACCGCACAACGAGTTATTCTTACGGCTCCGAGTGTCTTGACAAGGATGATGTTGACATACATGCCTGCATCGATTAGTGTCTCACCGTATATATCTTCGAGAAAAGTGGTGGTGAGCAGTCACACTTCTGTTTGTCTTTACCCATCTGAGCAAGTCTAGGGCGTATTTCAACTTCATCAGGAAAAAACAACCATCTGCCAGACAACATGATTTAGAGTGGTGAAGATGTCTTTGCGTTGCGCCTTTGAGAAGTAGAGAAGTTCACATATGTGTTCCATCAAAATTGAACTGCTTGATTGGTAGGTTCTCCAGACATGGTGAAAATCCTGCCAGGGAGGGGATTTATGTACCCCTTCAGTCCGCATGGGCAATTTCCGGTTTTTTTTTTTTTTTTTTGATATATGTTTCAAGCTATTGCAATCACTTGTGGAGTGGTTAACGAATCTGTGAAAATGACAACATTTGGGATCTTCCATTTCTTGTTTTGTTGGTGGACATTGAACAGGAGGTAGCTTGATAGCGTCATCATTTTCCCATACTTTAAGGAGTTCGATCACCTCTTCTATATTTTGGAAAAGGAAAGTCTGGAAAAGTTGGAGTTTCACTTGTCTGTTGATGTTGAGCCGGTTGTGGGGCTGCAACTGCTTGATTGATCCTCATGGGTGGTCGAACTGCTTGTGGTGCTGGTGCTGCATGCTTGGGTTGTTGCTCTTGTGCCGAAGATTTAATATTGCCTTCTTCAGTCACAACACTCACATACGGTTGAATGTTTACTGCTTATTGACAAGACGCCGGTTCCACGAGTCTCACGTGTTTTTTCATTTCTGAAAGGTCTGGTTATGCCCAACAAGGCAGGTCCTATTGTAGCCGATCGTTTGGTAGATTCATGAAGTTCTGAGAACGTATGGAAGTGCAAATTTTCCAGTAAAGCACGATAGACATGTATCATGCCATTGATGCACATGTCCACCAATTGTAGTTCAGTTACATTTGGGTCATGACAATCTAGAGCTTGAATCCTGAACCGCTCCACATAATCGTTAGGATGGTCGTTGTTCCGTTGGAACATCCTCCCTAAGTCTGGCAAGGTGATTTTCTCAGACACAAAAAAGTATTTTATGTAAAAAAACGTTCATCACCTCACACCAACTGACAATGTTGTTTAGCACAATATTGTTATACCACATATATGCTCTCTTGGTGAAGGATTTCGAAAATTCCTTAAGGCAGAGCACGTGGTTGTACTCATGTTCCTCTATTGACTACAGGAAACGTGAGACATGGTCACAAGCATTTCCAGTTCCATCATATAGAAAAATGGAGGAAAAGAGTATCCCCTAAGAAAAGGAATTTTCTGCACTTTAGGAGGGTAAGGAGGCTGGTATTGATGGACGATAGTTGAGCCTTCATTTCCTCAGTTTTGGAGAAGTCGCTCCAAACCTTCACGTGTGATTAAGTCAGATTGTTAATTTCTTTCCCGTTAACTACCAATAGTTACATGAACTTCTTCATCTCCTTGAGTGCGACCCCTTGAAGTACTAGCATTAGCAGCCAATATGAAAGTGTTTCTTGCTTGTTCTGTTTCATGCTGACACTGCTCTAGTGATAGTTGTCCTGCCATGGTCTTGAGATAGGTAAGCACCTCTTTATGAGTATTAACCATGTCTTGAGTCTAAGCAAGAACCTCTCTCCTCTGCATCAAATCAGGTAAAGTAGATGAAACCTGATTATTTCTGACTTCTTCAGCATTTTGGCCAGAAGGAGGAGTGTTGGTAGCGTCGGCGTTTGGAGCAGGAGGAGTGACACCAGGAGTAGCATCACTAGTGGTAACGATTGTTTCAAATCATACCGATCGTTGCAAAATAATGATTTCAAATCATTTTCAAAATCAGAATGTATAAGTCTAACATATCATTATCAGTTCAAGTCGATTATAACTAATAATTGTTCGATTTTCAAATCGATTTCTGTTTTATTCTTCTACTGTTTTATATATAGTTATTACGTGAAAAATGTAGAGGAGTAACTCAACTGACTATTGGGGTACCATTAGTATATCTAGGCATGTGAAGGAACAACGCCCTCTTGGAAAAAACTAAGGGAAAACTAGCCTTCCGTGTCCCGTTATGTCAGTGCAACCGAGATCAGAAACAAACTAGACAAGTTAGTTAAAGTTAAACTCTATTGCGTAGAAAGCTATTATTGGGGCTTCACATTCCAATAGAGGGGCTTCACATGGATTCCTAGTGACTAAAAAATTGGTTATAGGGTATCTTGATGCAATAGCAAATATCTACGTTACCCTCCAACTAAAATCAAAACTCAATTCTTAATTCAAAAAATTTGATCCTGTCCTTCTTCTTCTAAACTTCCACTTCTTCATCAATCGTAAATCGTTCCCTATTTTTTTCAATTAAATCATATCATTATTTTTGACAAACCTCAATTACAATTGTCTAAGCACATGTTCTTCTTCTCTTCTTCTCCTCAATCAAATTATTTTAGATTCAAAAAAACCCATTATTTTTTTTCTCTTTTTTGTGTTTGAAACGGGTTAAATTGGTTGAAATCAGGAAAAAAAATTAGGGTTGCAGATTTAATTACGGTTAGGTATTTTTAATTTCCTTACCGTAAACTTTTTTTCTGGAGCTGTTACGGTTAGGAAACTAATAATTCTTAACCGTAAATCAAAGAAAAATAAAATTATAAATGTTGTTACGGCTAGGTTTGTAACCGTAAGTTGATTTACGGTTAAGTTTGACTCTCCTAATATCTAACCCTAAAATATTCTGAGTAAAATATTTTCGGAATTTTTTAGATAGATGTACGGTTGGGTTTTAATTTTAGATAAACCAACCAACCCAACCGTAATTACTTTGTTTTTATTGTTCTTTTACCTAAACTACCCCACGTTGCAATCTCCTATTCTACTTAATTAGTGCCAGTGGGGTCTTTCGGTATTTGATTTTTTTTTAATAATGGATTGTGTATACTTTTAGCAAATAGGAGAACAAGTTAAGATACAAAAGATTTTGTTTCTCCTAAATTAAAGCTCATGCCACGCTCGGGAATATATTTAGTTATGAGTTGGGTCTTGAGAAACCTAAACGTAAATTTTCCAAATATTCTTTAAAATTTATATATGAAAATTGAGTTACAGTTGGTTTCGAAAACTTAAAACCCAACCGTAACTGGTTCATAATTATTTTTTTCCCAATTTTAATCGGTTACGGTTAGGAGTTCATCATCACCTAACCGTAAGTTGGTCTTACGGTTGGCTATAGGGAGAAACCCAACCGTAAATCAGTCTGAAGACCTAAATTTGCGAAAAAATCCTTTTTTTTTCTTCTCTCTGGTTTTTCTTGAACACGCGATTGGGGGATACTTAAACTAATTGGGGGATATAAATTACTCCCCCCAACCAATAGTGTCTGCTAAGGGGTGTTTTTGGGGGGCAAAAATACTAAAACACCCTTCCCTCAAAATAAAAATCAAAAAACAAAATCATATCCCCATTTCCATCTTCACCTCTTATTAATCTCTTTTAGGGTTAGGGCTTTGAAACCTAAATATTCCCCACTCCCTTTCAAATTCTAAACTCCCTTTCAAATTCTCTTCTCCTTCTCTGCCGGCTCCTCACTTTGAAATCGTTTTTTTTTTACATTCGGAAGTGATGAAGACCATGCCGGTAGTGATGAAGACCATGCCGGAAGTGATGAAAACCATGTCGGAAGTGATGAAGACCTTGCCGGTATAGATGAAGACCATGCCGGAAGTGATGAAGACCATGCCGGTAGTGATGAAGACCATGTCGTTTTTTTTTACATCGCCGGAAGTGATGAAGACCATGCCGGAAAATGGTGTCGGCATTCTTGGTAACTAACATTCAATGCCGTAACTAAATGCCGACATGCCCGATAGAAATCTATCAATGCCGGTAGTGAAGTGAATTTTTTTTAAAATTTTCTGGATACTTTACATCATGTGCCGGCAAAGAAATTTAAGCAACATACTATGCCGTTAGCAGTACCGGCATGCTCGGGAATTAACTAACTTTGCCGGCAGTTGACTGATTAAAACCAGAAAAAATTCAAAACGGAATAGGTTTTCCCCCCGGACCCCCCCAGACCCCCTGGATAGCGGTAGGGAAAGAACAACTTTTGTATCGGCATAGTTTTTTGGTTGAATACTATGCCGGCTTGAATTTCAAAATGGGGGATAAGCTCGGTGCCGGCATGGACGTGGTATGAATACCATGCCGGTATGGCTGCTTCCGGCATTGTATTCATACCACGTCCATGCCGGCACCGAGCTTTTTCAACTGCAAAAATGGTGGATTCAAAGAAAAAAAATCAAATTTTCAACCTCTTAGCAGCAATTCTCTCTTCACAATCATCCTCAATTTTCACAAAAAAAATTCCCTCTCAAATACTTTTTCCCTCCTTCTACTCTCACCTCACTCACCCAAATACAAATAAAAGTACACACTAATCATTTAACAAATACTTAAGATTTTTCCTAATTATAATTAAACATTAAACCTGATTAGTGAGGGGTAGATTAGGAATTATATAAAATACTTAGATAAGGGGTGACCCTGATTTGATATTTAAATCCAGTTTTTGTCCTTTTCCTCTATCCCTAATTAGTTTTAGTATCCCCAATCGCGCTTTTTTTTTCCCCACAAAAACTTACTCCCAAAATTCACCAAGTATATAACAAATTCAATTTAATCATTAGCTAATTAAATAAAATTAACATTAACTAAATAAGGGTTATTTAGTCATTACAAAATTATTTTAGATAAGGGGTTTTGAAATTACTTATGGGTAATCCATTTTTATCCTATTAGGTGACGACACTTTATTGAAATGTGACGCCCTAATAATAACTTTTATTGCGTATGGGTATGCGTATGCGTGTGCATGATGAGCAATCATTCGTCCCTCTCAGCCTCAACTGAAAAAAAAAACTGAAAGAGACTGTCCAATACATACCAGGCGCAATATAGCATTACCTTACCTTGAAAGCTGTGTCAAAAACTTAAAAACTACATATTCCGAGGTACATAGAAGATTACACACAATTAATGGAAAAAACTAGCTCATCTAACAAAACCCTAATTTCAGGTACTATTTGTCCCAAATTCAAATTAAACATCAAATGGAACGAGTTTCTTTTTTGGGTTCAATTTCTTTGTTGTTTTGCTTACACATATTTGAACGTTTCAAAATCTTGAATTCGCAGGAATGTTGAAGGTAGAAGAGAAGAACAAATCTACGATATCGTTATCGTATATCGCTTATCATTTTGGTTCAAGTGGAATGGCTGTTACTACCGCAACAGGCTTTACTCATCCGCTAGGTTTTATTTTCTGCAATCTCTGTGTTTCTTAATTGTTCATACCATATTTTGCTACATTACTCAATCTTCGTGCATTTTGAAACGATCACGGGTTAAAGGGACCCGAATCTTACAAAACAAAATAGGAAAACGAGAACAAAAATGACTGCAACCGACAGTGTATATTCTGATTCCTATCGCCATTAAGAATTGTCTCAAAACCATCTTTACGCATATTCATAGGATCAACCACACATGAAGGTTATTAGCTAGCAAGTACCTGCCCTGTTATACTCACCATAAACACAGAGTAAACTAAATTTTATTAAATTTCTAGCTCAGAAAATGGACAATCTGTCTCAATAATATGCAATATTCCAAGGAGAACTAGGATTACTACTGTTAAGACGAGTAACAGCTCCCATTGAGTCGATGCACACTTGGACTTTCCTAAACCTTCTTCAGAAGGCGTTGGCATTCCAATATCCCATGCTGCAGCTCATGAGCTAATATAGAACAAGGAGGGAGGAGTAGCCCTAGTAGCAGCAGCAAGACATATACCATGATTGTCCCTAATAATAGCACCGTAGATTTCAGATTCATGTTTCGACGACCCATCAGTTAAGCATTACTTCTCCCTTAATAGGAGGCATCCAAGTACACCTTTTCTCTTCACTAACATGGAAGCTACATTGAACATTCCAGGAGTAGACTTCTTGAGTGGCAACTGTCACCAGCCTTTGTTTGATGGGGGTGTCAGTTTGAGATTGATGCCTTTTTTCTCAGGCAACCCAACTGACTGGTATTAATCTTTTCTTAGGGGGTTCAAAATGAACAAAATTATGAGTAGTAAGTTACTAAGTCAGCTGCCTGTTATAATCGTATTTATGTGACCTTTAGGTGGTTGCAAAGGGAAAATAGGGGGCCTTTATGAACGATCATCTTATCCCTAGTTGTAATGCTCAAATAAGTTGGTAAGATTATATAATCATATTATTCTTTACAATTTATAATGGCAAAATGGTCATTGGAATTGGCACTTTAATCTATATTGTTGAGTTGTTGCAGAGCTTGAATGTTAATCAATACCTTGCAAGTTAATAAAAGATAACATTAAGCGGTGTTTAGTGCAATTTTAGTTTGTGGGGGTCTTAAATGCCTTATCGATGTTAAATTGTAGTTTAAAAGAGGTTCTAGATGAGGCTTTCATGTTGTTCTCCTGGTGTTAACTAAAATCATCTGAAGCAAAAAACAAAAGAATTATTTTTTATTGCAGTCTAGTTCTTCATTCTTAGTGATTTATTTCCCTTGTAATCTTCAGATCAGGTGAGTATTTACGTTATGTATATTTGAACCTGCAGATGTTCTCAAAGTTAGACTACAAATGCAGCTTGTCGGCCAGAAAGCTCCCTTAACTGGATTGGTATTTTTCTTAAAGACTATAGATATTTCTTCCTTACGATAAGATTCCTTTTGTTTAATGCAGTTTATGATCCTTCGAAGTTGTGTATTTGCAGGGAAAGATTTGTTCTCAAATGGTGAAAAGTGAAGGGCCTACTGCGCTGTATCTTGGATTGACACCTGCACTGACCAGATCAGTGCTATATGGAGGTCTGCGATTGGGTTTGTATGAACCGTCCAAGTATGTTTGTGAATGGGCTGTTGGATCCTCCAATGTCTTGGTGAAAATTGCATCTGGTGCATTCTCTGGTGCCATTGCAACTGCACTGACCAATCCAACCGAAGTGTTAAAGGTAATGCTTTGACATAACTCCTCATTAATTAGCTAAATTATCTCTTTTCTACTGATCAAGGAAAATGCTGTGGGTGCTTCTGTGTATAGTTACTGTTGAATTTCCTTCTTTCACTCTATCTTACAGTTTGACTTTCTTTCATCAGGTACGATTACAGATGAACCACGATTCAGGAAGAGGAGCAATCACAGAAATGCGAAAAATTGTTTCAGAAGAAGGATTACGGGCTCTATGGAAAGGGGTTGGCCCTGCTATGGCCAGAGCTGCTGCTCTTACTTCATCACAGCTAGCAACTTACGATGAAGCCAAGCAGGTGAAATGTTAACCATGTTATTAATCAATTTGGATGTTTATGTAGTTATTTCTACAGATCGTCAGTCGCTTAAGATTGTGTAGTGTGTACCACCATTTTTTTTAAGGTTTCTTATCTTATGCCCTTATCCCTAGATAGGCTTTGATTCGGTGGACACCTCTAGAAGAAGGATTTAATCTGCATCTCATGTAAGCTATATCTCACTCTGTCAACTACTTCTGGAACGGTTTTGAGAACATGGATGGTTTGCATGTTCAATTTTTTTCACTGTTGTTCAGTACAACAGTACAAAACATTACTCCAGTTTCTTTTTCAGGAATATTAACTCTATATATTTATGCATAGTGAAGCTCAAGTACCATAGCAGGAACCATAAGCACTCTTGTTACTGCACCTGTGGACATGATTAAAACCCGTCTCATGTTACAAAGAGATTCTAAATCCACTGGAAGCTACAAAAATGGATTTCACTGCACATACCAGGTATCGTACTGCAACGTCATACTTAATCTGACACAAACTGTTTGCCTAGAAAGCAGGATAAACTCTTTGATAGTTTCTTTTATTTTATTTTTCAGTCGGATGTCTATTTATATAAATCCTCCGGTTTATGGTTTCAGGTTATGAGTACAGAAGGCCCTCGTGCCCTATATAAAGGGTGAGTATATAGTTGACATTTTAGCTGGCCATTTCTTCTTGACAATGTGCAAGAGTTTTGATGCATTCTAGTTTTTCAGGGGCTTTGCTATGTTTGCGAGATTAGGCCCGCAAACCACAATCACGTTCATTGTTTGTGAGAAGTTGCGAGAACTTGCTGGACTAAAGGCTATTTGACACCCTAGGTTCCACCCATTCTAAATTTATCTCTATTTGTCATTTAAGAACAGCCTAACCGGTACGTTTCCAGTTACACAGAGGAAGGAATTAATTTTGATATTGAATGGCTTCAAGTGCCAATGAAAGAAGTTACCCTTCTAGATAACATAAAATAGGTATATTTTTATTCCATATTTTTATGGAATGAACATTTCATTCAAGGGGATTACATTGCCATCCCTACACTTACTTTGTTCACTAAATTTGTTGTAACATAAAGATGTAAACACGATGAGGGGAATTTTGGTCTCGATCATTGTTGATTGTGATACATTCTCATCACATTACAAGTGCATTACATAATCAAAATAAAACTTTAAACTTCATACTTAAACATTTTCTGGTGAGTTGTTCGTCTTGTTTACATTGTCTGAAAACTCAGGGGAAGAGGTTCGACTTGAATGGGGTTTTAGGTTTGCTTCACTGGAGTTTCACTTTCCAACTAGTAGTTCAAAGAGGTTTATAGTTAGGTAAGTGTATGAATATGAGTTATACTATATGAAATCTAGGTTTTAGGTACAACCAACTCTTACAATTGATTGTTTTTGTAAACAACTACTCCTGCAACAAGATTTATTAGTTCTTCTAAAATTGGTTATGAACTTTTGCAGGTTCTAGTTTTGTTCTACTTTTTAGACTACTTACTCTATTGAGCTTCTGTTACAGGATCAGTAAATGTACTGGCTCTATTAAACATTTGAATCCTTGAATGGGATAAATTTAGAAAATTCTCACATTTTTGGAAGGAACAAAATTCACCGAGAAGAAATGAGAAACTTTCAGATTTCTTTCTTTGTTTATCATAAAGGACAGGTTTTCAGATTAAGTGGGGCAGAAGACAAACTGTCCCATTCTCTTTCTCTCACTAGAATCCCTTCCTTGTTATCAGGGAGCAACATATGCTGCTCATGTTGGTGATCATCCCTTATGGACCATTTGCAAAAAAAAAAAAAAATCTTGTAGAAAGGAAATGATAGAAGCCCATGGTAGAATTTTAGCGAAGTTGCCAGCTTGTTGCTACTAGCCTGACGTGACTGTTATGATTTACGGTCTAATTAAAGATTTGGAGTCTACATGTGACAATCGCTAGCTATTTTGCTTGCTTCCTGGCACAATTAACAATTTTCAAGATGGAATTTGTTCTGTAAAATTGGTCTTTTTATCTACATGAACCTGTCTTTCTTCACTTAGTCTTCATCCAAGTAGACCCCAAAAAGATTCACAATATCCAGTTGTATCCATTGACACAAAATTGTGTGTGTGTTTTCTTTTTTGTTTTAATAGCTTTAGCTTATGGATAAATACATCATTTCCTAATACTTTACAAAAGCTAGAAAAAGTTTGACTTTACAACATAAATGTATTATCCACGTAAGAAAACTGAATCAAATAAGTTGATTATCATGAACAAATAATATAATACCAGGAAAAGACTATCAGGGCAAGTTGGGAATAGTTAGTGATTAATTATGTTTAGTTGATATGATGAACGTAAAATTAAGAGTTGATTAGTATTGTCGTCGGTGACTTTGGTATAACCGTGTAATAAAACGTGTTATAATTTTACTGTGTATAATAGCGTGTGAAGACTGACTCCTCCAACTGTGGGCAAGATGTTTTGGATAGATTGGCGGGACAGTCTGGCGTTGCTATACCTTAACCTCAGATCGAAGTTTTAACTACGAAAATGCCACCTTACGGTCTTACCCTTTGGTTTTTGTGTAAGACGTAGGCAGGTATTTTGGCTTTTTGTTTGCATGTCTGCTGCCGCAAGTCTTGTAATGTCTTCACGTTGGACCAAGGGTCCCATATGCTCAAGGAAAATATGAATCTTTGTTAGTTCTAACACAAGGGCGTGTTTTTAACACTCATTCACTGCCAAAACCAACGAGAGTCTAACTGAAGGAGTGATTCACTGATTGTGGGCGAGCAGATTTATAGACTAGGAGGCTGAAGTTCAGCCGTTTCGAGAGAATTTTTCTCCCCAAGCGGCTCAACATGTGCCTCCTATGTTTTTTTATTATAAAACTCTAATGGGTCCCGCATAAAAGAGTTTAAATAAAATAAAAAAACTAGAAAATCTCTTCAAACGGTAAAACTTCAGCCGTTTTTGGTAAGTTTTTAATGAGCGACACATCTTTAGTCTCCTAGTGAGGACTTTCGGACACTCATTCATCTGAATGAGTATATGAATGATTTTGGGTGTATGGGTGAGAGCTCTCATCCAACAATAGCATCAAATTTGATCTATTTTGATCAAACTCTTTCAAATCCAATGAGGGCTCTCACTCCACAGCCCTTGCTCTAACGGAAAATTGCTTGACTGGATGAATAGTACGGGCTAAGTGGATCCAGTAATTCTGGACTGATCATGGAATTAAACGACACCGAAACCGTCGTATTCACGTGAAGTGGGACTATCTCTCAAAAGTTACCAAGAGGCTTATCTTTGGACGGGTTGGGTCCCATTCAATGTGAGAAGGCGATATTAAACGATTTGTTAGGAATTTCCACTAAACTATTATAGGGCGCTCTATCTATCTGGTTTCCTCTTTGCTATCTGTAGACTCTCTATAATTGTTGAAAAAAATCACGGGCGTTCGCTCATCAAGCAATGCTCTGTTCTTCTGCTCACCAATCAAACGAGAAATTCAGATATTAAACCAATAGGTGGCTATTTAATGCCCGTGATCTCAATCTTATAACAAACATTTGCCGCCCAAAATGACCTTTATGTTATGGGTTGGAGGTCACAGCTCTCTTCCACCTTTGAAAATGGTTCGAAGGAAGGGAATTCCTTACATACGGATCAAAGGAAGGGCATTCTAGCGTTAAATATTAATTATGATAGACTTTGTAACTTCGAAAAGTAAAGTGTAGAACACTTATTTATTCGGTTGATATGGAGCTATTTCTCATCAGCGTTTAAGGTCAAGTGGGTGTTTTCTAGTTTTATTTTCCACATTTTTTTGGTTTAAAGGCATAATAAAATGAGGGACAAGAACAAGGTTATCCGAAGCTTTTTACCTTTCGTCGTTAGTCGGATTATTTGGAAAGAATGGAATAAGGTGGTTTGGAGGATGAGCGAGATTTTGGGAGGAAATTATTCAGAGAATTAAGTCCGATATTCTAATTCAGATATTTTTATACATACATTTTTCAGTAAGAAATCTTTCATTGAATAACGATATTGAGTTTATAAGGATTTTTGAAGTCATATTTTCTTTAATATATTCATGTTTTCTCTTTAAAAAAAAGAATAAAAAAAATTCCCGTACAAACTATAACACGTTTATATAATTGTCATGGTCTATAGTTCGTGTTCTTAATTAAAGTTCACCATTCGTAGCATATTTTTTGCGCATTATTCCATCCTTAATACAACAATCATATATTTTCAAATTTTTTCCCTTCAAATATTATGTTTTATTTATTATCAAAATCACATAAAATGTCTAAGTTCTTTCTTTGTCGGAGAAGATACATGATTATGAAAAACACAGACTTCAAGATGACGTACCATATATATGGGTTTCTTATTATCATCTAAATTTGTGTCACGTTCTTCCCCATATAAAAAAGGTGTAGAATCAAAATAATTATTGGAAGCTCCGTTACATGATTAAACTCCCATTCGTCCATAGTTGTAGATAAAGTATTATCGAGTTGTAGATAAAGTATTATCGAATGTTAAATACTTTCAAAGTATATTTTTCATAAAATGGGATAATGTAGTTTTAGAATTTAATAAACCTTCTACGTATTATTGAGATATTTTGCCGGACTAGTATACAATATTACGAAACATAAATTCAGGTGAAAAAATTGCTTGATAAGGATAATGGTGATGGACAATGCGATGGTAAATCTCTTTAATTGATATCTATTTGCATAAAGGTTGTAAGCATGTATTATTAACAATCCACGGTTGCATATTATTCATTTTCTGCAATTAATCGGGGATGAGGTGGTGGGAAGCGTTGCTAAATTAGCAGACATTTCACACATCACAACAGGTTGAATATTTTTTTTCTTTACAATTATGATTCATTATCCAATTTTCAATTTTCTTTATTGTGGAGATAAGAAATATATATTGATTACAAATGATATCAATAAAATTTCCAACATTAATCAATTATGTAATTTATTATTATTATTATAAGATACCGAAAAATAATTGACGGAATTCAGATTTTCATTTATTAAGTTTATATAACCTCATCAATTTTTATCAGTTTTTGTCATTTTTGCTATGAAGAGAGATGTAAGGAGATTTGGGTGAACCTTCATTTTTTTTTATATATATTAAGCTTGCCAATTTATTCATCCCAAAAGATAGTTTACACGGTGGCTTTCAAGAGCAATTACATCACATAACAAAACTCAAAAAAAAAAAAAGGTACAAAGAAAGATAAATAAGCAAGTAAGTCAAGAAGAGAAAGATCAAGATACCGCGAAAATCGTACCAAATTCTTCCCTGGAAGGTAGAGAGAAGGAATGGTGTTAGGAATTAAATTCAACTATTTTGGATGTTGTTTTTTTTGGAAAAAGAGATGCTCTTGTGAAATAAGAGTAACTTGCCAAATAACTTGTCATATTGCAGAGTGTATCCGAGAGAAACCCCTAACAATGTCCACAATACTTAAACCCTAATCATCGAACCATAAACAAAACTTCACCGATAAACAGGACCCCATAAACATGGGAGGCGAGAATCACACAAAAACGAAAACCTAACAAAAGAAAAAAACCTACAACCACTAAATCTAACAAAACTTAAAAAAATAGAAATCCCTGCTCAGATGTATCCCCAAATGGACTAGATTTGAGCAAGAGGTTGAAGGAGGCTAGAGTTTCGTTTTTCTTTTTGGAGACAAGGGGAAAGAGAAAGTTTTTTCTTGTTCTTTTTTGTCAAGGAGAACCTTCATTTAGGTGTATTGTGGCACATTCGAAAGGAGACGAATTCTAGAAACTTTGGTGCTAGACATAGAAGTGCGTCTAAGATTGTTTTGCTTATTATACAAACTTTTCTCTGGTTGAAAGTGAAACTTTTAAGGACATTCATATCAAGTCCATTTTGTTTAACTGGGTTCCTCTCTTATGATGTAAGTGTTTGGACCCTTCTCTTAATTCTTTCGTACAACCTTTTTGAATTAAAAAAAAGAGGCTCTTAAGGGCCTTTCCAAAAAAATCAGCATGGCACCATAATGCTGACTTTATACCGTACTATGGGAGGAATGACTCCTTCAAAAGAACCATTCTCTTTCGACCTTTATTTTAGTCGAAATAGTGCTTAGAAGAAGGAGTTGTATAACAAGAAGAGTCTCTCGGCATAGACGACACTCTTATGGTCGTCCCCTCCCAGACGACAACAGTTTGCCACTAGGGTTTGGTTTAGTATACAATTTATAGAATCAATAGTTTTCCCAACAAGCAAATTATTTATCTTCTACGATGTTATTAATATAAAAATTTCTCAGTATCACAATTATAAAATTATTGAATAATTATAACAACGACCTGAATTCAAAATTCTATCTGAAAATTTACGAAGGAAACTTCAGCATGTTTATCTCAGAATGCACATCAACGGACGTAGCCTTTTTTTATTTATTTTTTGTTTCTTTCTCCCCCACAGATCTTCATATCCATCCGAGCAAAATGCCCAGGATGTACACCAGTGATGCAGCAACGATCTTCATATCCATCGGAGCAAAATAAATAAGACCTTTATATCCATAATTTCACATCCATTATGTCCGAAAAGTAGAGGTGGAGCCCCAAAATTTCTGAGGAACCCACTATGGAGTAAAGACCCCCGATTTGACTTCACATCGACAAAACAATTCAATCACACCACGGACATTGTCTTTCTTTCCTAGATTGTATGGTTCAGATACCACAATAATCTCCCCACTTCCAAACAAATCTCACCACGTAAACATATGCTAAAGTTGTCATCCACTTCGACACCTTAATTCAAATCTAATCCAAAACCAAACCTTCAACTGCCAACCCAGCAAAATTACGGCGCTTTACTATAAAGGACCAAGTACATTATTGTCATTTCACGTAAACAATCCAACCAAATCTAAGCCATAGATTCACCTATCTTTGTTATTCACGTAAACTCATGTTAAAAAGAAGTACAATGTCACATATTGTAATAAAACTATAATTCATGGGCAAACACAACCATTTAATTATAATAATATCATCAAGACCCAATCTTACCCTCCCAAAACACTTCATTTTCCCCAAAATTTACGAAAATTAAAATAAAATCCAAAAAAAATTTCAAACAAAAAATTTTCAAGAAGAAGAAGAAGACTCCAAAAGATCGATCGACTGAATTTTCTCTTTCAAAATTTAGAGAGACCGAGGGAAGAGAGAAAGAATAGGCAACAATGGCGGAATCAACAACAAATAACAATAATCATAGTGGAGGAGGAGGAGGAGGAGAAAGTGTGAAATTATTCGTTGGTCAAGTACCAAAACATATGACAGAAGTTGAACTGATTACTATGTTTAAAGAATTTTCTTTGGTTGATGAAGTTAACATTATTAAAGACAGAACTACTCGAACTTCACGAGGTTCGTTGTTACACTTTTGGAATTTACTTATATTATAATTTTTGTTTGTCGATAATTTTGGATTACAAGTGGTGGTATAATTCGTGGATCGTGAATGTGGGATCTGAAACTATGGTAATTCAAAACCCTAAATTTTGTGTGTAGGTTGTTGTTTTTTGATCTGTCCGTCGAGAGAAGAAGCAGATAAAGCAGTTAATGCTTGTCACAATAAACGAACGCTACCTGGAGTAAGTCATTGATTTTGTTTATCTTCATATGATGACTCGAGTTTGGAATTGAACTTAGATCACTGTAGTATTCGAGATAAATTGATTTGATTTTTTTTTCCAGTTTGCATGAGTGTATTTTTAGCTGGAACCTAAGTAATTTGATGTAGAAATTTGTACGAATCGGGATTGTGTATAAGAACTTTTTGATAGTTAGGCACGAGGTTTGGAGAATTTTTTTTAAGTTGACTTTTGATTAGTGTTGGGTATGTATGTTTAATTGTGAAGTTTACATTTGAAGAATTAAGATTAGAATCTAACGCATTAACGAGCCTAAGATGTTGAAATAGGACGAAAAAGAGTGAATTTATGCTGATTTGAGTATGTAGTCTCTTGTGTATCTTCACATTCACAAGGAAGATAGTTTAGAAATCTACGATGTTATTTAACAATCTGTGTGTTGTAGCCTGAACTGGGAGATCCTGTCTGATCTTCTTCAACAATTGCATTTTTTTTCTTAGAATTTTCTTCGTAAAAACATTTTAAATTTTAAGTTAATGTAATTTACAAAAGCATGTCAGATGTCATACAAGTCTAATAATCACAGAGTTCTACTGCATCAAAGTTTCTTATCCTAAATATGGTATCCACCTTATCATAGGTTAATTGTAATGAAAAAGTTAAAATGAAAGTAAATACTTGTTTTTCTTCTTTAGTAGTCCAAAACTGTGTGGCCAAAATCCACCAGGAATAGAAATATTTGATTATTGACACTTGGTTGGCTGCTTTACTTTCTTCATTGAGAAATATGGGTTTGGTTTGTTTGAATTCTAAATATAAACTAGAAAGCCAAATTGCCTTTTCTGATTAGAAGAGTCTTACATGCTTTTAACCTTGTTCCCTTTTATAGTGTTTTGTTAATATTTGCCTTTCTTTCTTTTATTAAAGTGTATTCTGTTGTTTCTATTTAAATCAGGCATCTAGTCCCTTGCAAGTGAAATATGCAGATGGCGAGTTGGAAAGACTAGGTGTGAGAATTGTTCATATGTGTAATTATGTTGTTCTTCTCTCCAGTGGATTCTCTTTACGTGCCTGGTCTCATTTGTATTCAATGCTGGTGCTTTTTACTAACTACTTATAAAGCTAAAAGTAGCCTTTTGATTATCTTTAATACTTCGGCAAAGTTGTGATTTTCTCTATGTTGTATTTGCCTAGAACACAAGCTATTTGTTGGTATGCTTCCAAAGAATGTCTCTGATGCTGAAGTTTCTGCATTATTTTCTAACTATGGAAAGATAAAAGATTTACAGATTCTGAGGGGTTCTCAACAGACTAGCAAAGGTACATAAACCACCCTTTTAGCAATTTATATTTCATTTTGTATTTTTCTCTACTATCAACCTTTGAGGGATTCAGTATTCACAACTTTAAATAGACAGTCATATAAACTTTTCTTACAGAGTCTTTGTCCATTGTGCAGGCTGTGCCTTTTTGAAGTATGAGACAAAAGAGCAAGCTCTTTCAGCCCTGGAGGCCATCAACGGAAAGCATAAGATGGAGGTTTGTGCTTTTAAAAAGTTGTGTAACTAGATCTGGTTTAGCTACTGATTTGCTCAATTGGTGCTTTCATTCTATTTTGAAGTTTTGATTGAAAGCACCCCCTCCTATTTGTCTTTTTTGATTTCCTTTCTTCAATATAAGATCTCCTTGTTGGAATTTCGCCAAAAGAAAAGGTTGTGTAGCAAGATGACCTATTGTTCCAAAATGTGATTTTACATGATTACATCAGAACCGCTGTAGAATTAAAATAGATGTCATATTAGAATTCAATGCCACAAGTACAGCAACATACTTTTGTGATATTTCAAGTTTTCAAACTGTGCTGATTTTTGCTGCCTTTTGATGGTATTGTTGGCCGAAATTAAAATGTTGTTTCTATGCATTGCTGTTATTGTAGGGTTCAAGTGTTCCACTAGTTGTCAAGTGGGCTGATACGGAGAAGGAAAGGCAAGCTCGGAGAGCTCAGAAAGCTCAATCCCAAGCTTCTGGAGTGCCTAATACTGATCTGACACAACAACCTTCACTGTTTGGGGCCTTGCCAATGGGTCACATTCCTCTATACAATGGATACGGGTACCAGGTTTGGTTCATTAATCACTCTTGACTATACCTCAGCAGCAAAAGGATATCTCCCTCATTTGCATGGCATACTACTTTCCTTGCAAGTTGGTAGTTGAGTTTATTTATTATACATATCGTATAATCTTGTTTCAACATTCATTCATGCATGAAACTTAAAAATGAGACTTGGGTTATATTTTATATCCTTTTTTGTAGGCACCTGGAACTTATGGGCTCATGCAGTACCCACTACCACAGATGCAGAATCAACCTGGCTTCCAAAATATGGTTCCACCAGTCAACCGTGGGAGTGCAATCCGTGGACTATCACCTGATCTTGCTCCTGGTTTAAGACCTAGAGGTTTTTCTCCGGCCAATTATATGAGGTCTGGATATCCTTCTATTCCAGGTCTTCAGTATCCTATGTCCTATCCTGGCGGAGTGATAAATCAAGGGTCTCACAATAGTTCCCATGCTACATCCCCAACTGCAAATAATAACTTAGCAGCGTCTTCTAACGTCATTACAAGTTCTGGGGCTCAAACTGAAGGTTGGTGATTGTTTTTTCTCCAAGTTGGTAATTTGTTTTGAGGTCCTCATCGTTGCTCCATCGCTAACCTTCCTTTAATGTGCTGGTGAACTTATAGGTCCTCCTGGTGCTAATTTATTTATCTATCACATCCCTCAAGAATTTGGAGATCCAGAGCTTGCAAATGCTTTTCAGACGTTTGGTAGAGTCTTGAGCGCTAAGGTTTTCGTAGATAAGGCAACTGGTGTTAGCAAATGTTTTGGTAAGTACCCCTCTATTCTCTCCTAACTTTTGAGGTGATACATATGTAGTTGTTCGATCAACTAAAAACAAAAAGAAAGAATTGGATTTACCAACCATATTGCCTTCTGCGTGCAGGCTTTGTCAGTTATGATTCACCAGTAGCAGCCCAATCTGCAATTAACGTCATGAACGGCTACCAATTAGGAGGTAAGAAGTTAAAGGTACAACTTAAGAGAGACAACAAGCAGAGTAAACCATACTGAAAGGTAAGCTAATAAAGGATACAAACACTCTACCAATGTGAAAGTATGTAACCTTGGAAGTCGGGGACTGACTGCAGTATCAGCCAAAATCTGGAAATGGGTGGAAAGATGATGAAAGTTCATGTATGTTGCTCCATCCTATCATACCTTAATGCAGGAAATCATTAGATATCTTGTGTGGTTGAAGTCCCTAAAAAAAAAACTCTCATTGGTGCATTCACACCAGCTCAATTTGTAATTTATGTACCATGGAAGTTCATTTAGACATTGATTATTAATTTAATTGATTTTTCCCTTCAGAGCAGATGTTGTCGTATATTCTCGCATTCATATGCTTAAATGCTGCCCTTCGCATTTTCTTGTTGTTGTATATTTCAGTGAATACAGTTATTCCCATTTTGGTTAGAATTTTTTTTCAGTTGATGTAAGCTTAAAACCGCACTCCTTTCCATTGTTTTCTCCCTTCTCCTTGTTGTCCTCTAAGTGAAGTTAGACATTTGGTGTAGCCACCAGAGATGTTCTTCTCCGTTCTTCTTGTCCAAGGAATGCTCATAATTTGGTCTTTTTAAGTCCAAAGATGTGTGAAGTTCTTTATTTGTGTAATTTCTGCAGAAGACTTATCAAGTTTGCAGTGAGACATTTCAGGTACTGTGTGTGATGCCTTTTGCTTGTCTGTTCTCCCATGTTTTTGGTCCTCACTTGCTTCTGATTGCAATTGAACATTTTGTTATATGCATTTCACTGTTTAAAAGATATATATAATATGATAATATCTGCTGTCCATTCTCCACTGCAGGATTCAAGGAGCCGCTCCTCTTTGGAGTTAATCTGGCATTGACTCTTGCACTTCTGTTTGAGGTAATAAACTACTCCCTCTGTCCATGTTATATAGGCGGAATATTAGTTTTTGGTTGTCCACCTATATAGGCATAGTTCTAATTCCTAGATGACTTTTTTCATATATGCCTTTATTTATGATTGTAATACTGCACTAAAACTAATTTAATGCTTTTAGTTTTCATCAAAAGGTAAGGGGTAAAATAGAAAAAAACATAGATATTTATTAAATCCATATATTTTTCTTAATCTATGAGATTTGCCTTCTCCACCTATATAACTTGGACGGAGGGAGTAATAATGTCTGCGTTCCCTTTCTTATCAGTTTTTGAATTGTTGTCTTACTGATATGAACAATAGAACATTTTTGTTTCGTTACTTCTAATCTTTGTTATTGTGTTAATACAACGTAAATAAAATAACGTACTTGGGAAATAAACGCAGAGTTGCCTGAAAGCTGAAACCAATAACAGAATGAAATAACACGAAGCCAATTCTTTACCCTACTCATAATGTACTTCCAGTACCTCGCATATATAGGTTTTCTTTATTATCTCTCATATAGTCGTGATTTCTAAGAAAGGCTTGTTCTTTGGCGAGCTCGGTAGGTGTCCACATCAATGTTTTCTTTCTCGGCAGGTGAACAGAGATACTCTTGCGAGCTGGTTTCATCAGTTGACAAGAGATTCATAGGGTTGAACATTGATAGTGTGGTATGTCTCAACAGGTATATTCATTATTGAGAATAGTTGCTCAACAAGAGGGTAAATTCTCATCTGAATTTATAAATTAACCTAGAAGCTTAATTAGGCTTAGCTTATACAATCGCATCGTTTATACGGATAAGCTTCTCTTTATGATGAATATGTTTCATTTATCCTCAAATGAGATCATCTTTCTTTTTTTTAATCTTGCATTTACTCTATGAGACTATGGATGATATCTTACAAGTCTGCCCTAGCTACAAGGCTAGTGTCACATGTAATACATGAACTGGTCTTGATTTTAGCTGTGATGGTATTTGAACGGAACAGGTTATTAATGTGGAGAACCATAATGACGTTTTCCAATTCTTGGTGGAGGATGAGCTCCATTTTTGCTTGAAGAATAAAGACCATTTAGATGAAGGATATTGTCAGATCAGTGATACAGCAGGATAGTGATATCAACATTACATTGAATATACACGATTTGTGTAACTATTTGCCGTAAATACCTCAGATCAAGTCATTTTTATTGGATCTTCCTTTATAAACTTTTATAATCAAATTGAGCCGTACAAGAAACAGCAAATTTTCATGAATAATATTACTGAAGACTAAGTAATAGAGGACAGAGCCACTTTTTCATTTAGCCGTCCTTAACACAATATTGCACGGTCACACCTCAAACGGGTGATGGTAATGACCCAACAATGCATTTGTGTGCAGTTGAGCACTTGCTTCTGTTGCGGTTACCGTATCCCAACTAGTTGTAGGCTTCTTGTTGGAATTCTCTTGTGGTTTGCTTTAGTTGTGTTTTTGCCCATTTTTTTTAGTGCACATCATTTAGGATTCCCTATTATGTGTAAAGTTGGTCACGCAGCAAAATACTTGAGAAAACCATATTTTATCAGAATTTGCAATTCTTTGAGTGTTTGCAAAACAGCAATCAACCAATAACAAATCCACATGACATGACACATGTGCCTGAAATCCTTAATTTTAAGTTGTCAAAATCAAGTAACACATTGAATTTACAGAAATTTCAAGAATAACTGAGTTGCAGAATAACCGAAACCAATATAAATAAGACTGCTTCTTTTATCTCAAGAGAATAGAAAAGTCACCATGAGTTGGAGTCACGCTACCTTAAATATTTTTGTAGCTTCTACGAATTCACCCGAATTGAGTGAAACTGGACTTCCAACAAAAGTAGTCGCAGAAAAATATTTTGGTGTGCTGGGGATATCCAAAGTTCCAATTATTCGATTTTTCGGGTCGCAGTTTGGCAATTCCCATTCAAATAACCCTGTAAGAGAATCTCGCGATCATTATTGAGATAATGCAGAGGCCGTAATGAATCATAACATGTTTTATCTTTCGAGAGGCTGAAAATTTTGGTCCAAGAATCTATAACTCCATAATCTTTCATCACCCATAGATCGATATTACCCTGTCCAGATGTAGCATTAACCGATAGGTAAAGGTCCTCTCCCAGGACACCCACTTCCATATCATGAAAATTATCGTCCAGATAGCAGCTTGGCATTTGGATCTCCTTGATTCGCTCTTTAACCAAATCGAACGAAACAATAACTTTAGTGTTTCCTATCCAAATCCAATGAATGATTCCATTTAAAGGCTTCATAGAGACATTAATATGACTTAAATTGTAAGGTATGTTTCCAATGCGATCCCATGAATTTGAACCTAATCCACGAACCCAAACTTCTGAACAGACATCGCGATTACTGGGTACTATTTTGAACAACCTGTACCCATCAATTTTCCAATCGTAACAAACCCCATATTTGGTAAAGACGTCACGGATATTGCTTTCTTTACGATATGATGTTGTTGATATTTTCTTGTATTCTCGAGTTAATGGATTCCACAAGGTTGCTTCCCCGTAACGAAGACTGTTGGATAAGCCGATTAGACCATCACATGAAACAACACGTTGAGAACCAGATACAGACGTATTAGTTGGGGGATTAGCTTCAACAGCCATATGGTAAGATGGGGATGTTACATCAAAATCTATAATATAAGAGTCCGTATTTGAACCAAGAAGGACACTAACTAAACTTATTGTTTTGAATAGAATGGTAAAGGTGCGTCTTAATAAACTTAGTGCTTTTGAACAATTCATACCAGATTTTGCATACACTTGAGCCGAGAGATCGATTTGACTGAAAACTTTGAAAGTATATCGATGATAATATCTTCAGAAAGGCTCAGCAGTTTGCTTTTCTGTTCGTTTTTAGTTCCCATGATGCAGTTCGTTTTCATATTTGTACATAGCTATTGCAAGATAATGAAGGCATGGTGTTGTGCATCTGTATATATATATTTGCATTTCCAAATACGTAACTTACCAAATAAGGGTATGGTTTCCTTATAAAACAGTGCCCGCCTTCTTTCCTCGGATTCCAAAACAGATAAGAACTTGCATAATAACAATACCCCCTGTTAAGATATCATAATATCTTGATAGCTTTGGTGTGTATATATGCAGTTATAAAGTATATATTCTTGTTATCTAGGTGTTGTACGATCAGTTATGGTCATATATCTTTTAATATTTTCCTTCCTCTTTTATCTGTTGTACTCTTTTATAAGTAGGGTGCTTTTGCACATCGAGAAATATACAGAAAGAGTTTATCTCATACACCGTTGTTATCTTCCTCTATGCTCATGTTTATCATGGCATCAGAGCCAGCAACGATCTGAGAATCCATTCTTCTGCTGCATAACCTTTGAAACAACCCTTTCCTTAGTTACTTAGAGAAAGATATCTTCCAATCCCTCAGTCTTTTCCTCTTTTCAGTTCTAAAACCCTAAAATCAGAAAATCAAGCTACTCCTTCAAATCTGTTAACATGTCTCGAGAAGATTTCAACCTATCACTGTGAGATTAAATGGAACAAACTATACTCATTGGTCTTTTCTTATGAAGAGTTTTCTCAAAGGAAAAAGTATGTGGAAATACATTGATGGTACAGAGAAATGTCCTAAAACAAGCAGCTCCACCAGCAAAAACAAGGAAAAGGAATCAAAAGTTGATCCCAATGAAACCTGGGAGATCAATAATCACAAGATTTTAACTTGGATCGGCAACACTGTAATCACCTCAATCAGTATGCAGCTTACCAATTTTGAAGTTGCAAAAGATGCATGGGATTTTCTTTCAAAAAGGTACACACAAATAAACTTTGCTCAAAGATATAAACTTGAACAAGATATTTGTTCCATGAAACAATCACATGATCAGTCTATCTCTGATTTTCATTCTGAAATGCCTGTAATCTGGAATCAATTGGCTCTTATGGAGCCAAAATGGACAACTGATCTAGAATTATGGGAAAAGTATAGAGAATAAACAAGAGTGGTGCAACTTTTGATGGCAATACAAGATGAGTATGAGTCAGTTAGGGGTGCTATTCTTCATCGTTCACCCCTTCCATCTGTTGAGTCTACATTGTCAGAGCTTATTATTAAGGAAACACGGAAACATATCAAGCTAGAGCCTTCAGGAGTGTTTGCCATGCCTTCTTCCCGGCCAACTTTCAACTTCCAGAGAAGTAATCCAACAAATAATCCAACACAGTGTGACATGTCTCAGGTTCAATGTAATAACTGTAAGAAGTTTGGTCACATAGCAAGAAATTGTACTTCTCCACCAGTTGCAGTGCCACAAGATACACCTACAACTCAATGCAACTACTGTAAGGAACTAGGACACTCCACAAGGAATTATACCTCTTCATCATCCAGGAACATGAGAAGGAAGAATTCATATGGTGGACAAACAAGATTTGGTGGGCAAACCATATTCACTGCTGCACCAGCTTCATATGTTACACCAGCTCCATGTGTATCAACTCAAACTGCACAACCAACATCTAATACAAACTGTGATTTACCAACTCTAGTGCCAAATCTTGCTGAGATACAGGAAATGATCAAGCAGGCACTCTCAATTGGTAACAACTCTGGTGCTGCATCTGTTTTCTCAGCTCCATCATGTATTTTCTCAACTGGTTGGTATCTAAACTATGGAACATCAAATCACATGACTTATGACTCAAAAGTATTTGATAATTTTCATCCTATTATAGCTCCTAAGATACATACTGCTGATGGGTCATTTGTTACGGCAAGTCATATTGGTGTGATAAAAGTCACGAATAACATATGTGTACCAGAAGTTTTACTTGTTCCTAAGATCACAATGAATCTTATGTCCATTGGACAATTGTGTAATCAAGGATTTGACAACATTTTCTCTCCTATTGGTTGTGCTATCCAGGATCTCAAAACAGGGAAGCTAGTTGGGATAGGCCGTATAGTTGGTCGATTATATCTACTCCAGTCTCTAATCATTCCCTCAAAGGTTCAGAACCATGTCATTGCTGCAACTACTACTCCATCTCACACCACCACATCTCAGTTCATGTCTTGGCATTCTAGGTTAGGTCATGTTTCCTTTTCTCGTCTTTCATATATGATCAATAGGGGGTTTACTAGGCGATACTCAGTTAGATAAAGAACCAAATTGCATCTCTTGTAAACTGGCAAAACAACCAGCTCTTTCTTTTAACCTTAGTACTTCTACCTCAATTGAACTATTTGCTCTTATACATTTTGATGTCTGGGGTAAATCTCCAATTATGTCAAAGGGAGGTGCTTTATATTATGTCAGTTTTATTGATGATTATTCACGTTATACATGGGTATATCTATTCAGCTCTAGAGCAGATTTTCTTAAGTTGTATGTTGATTTCTCAACCATGATAAAAACTCAGTTTGGTAAAGTGATCAAAGTCTTTCGTGCTGACCAGGGTCGGGAATACATTTCCAATCCATTCAAAGAATTTTTTAAAACTCAAGGCACCATTCTCCAATTGTCTTGTACTGAAACTCCAGAACAAAATGGAGTTGCAAAACGTAAACACCGTCATATTAGAGAGACAGCTAGAACTCAGTTAATCTCTAGTTCAGTCCCTTCTAATTTTTGGGGAGAATCAGTCCTTACGCAGTCTAAACTATCAATAGAGTCCCAACAACCGTTATTGGAGGTATATCACCTTGTGAGCGTCTCTATGGTGAGAAACCAAAATATTCTGAACTTCGATTCAACTTGTTTTTTGCTTCTGCCAGAACGTGAACGTCATGAACTTGGTCAAAAGAATATCTTGTGTGTCTTTCTTGGCCATGGTATTGAACAAAAAGGGTATCGTTGTTATGATCCAGTCAATAGAAAGCTTCGTGTTTCTCGTCATGTCACATTCTGGGATAAAGTCCCATTCTGGTCACTTCCAAGCAACAAATCATCATCATTTGAGTCTTTCACTTACTTTGATCCATTTCCTAGTGAATCCAATCCTAGCACTTCCATTATATCTATTCCTGAGAGTCCATCTCCTCTAGTTGCTGATCCACCAAATACTGATGATCAAGACCACTCTATGACTCATCCCAACAGTGCAGACCTTGCAAGAGATACTAAGGGTGATGTTTTGATACCTAGAAATCGAAGACCACCAACTAAGTACTTAGATTATCATTGTTCCTTGTCATCTATTATGTCATTTTATGAACCAAGAACTTACAGAGAAGCTGCAGTTATACCTGAATGGCAAGATTCAATGAAAGAGGAATTGACATCACACAGAGAAGATGGTACATGGGACATGGTAGATCTCCCACCTGGAAAATCAGTTGTAGGAAGTAGATGGGTTTCAAAGTTAAAACCAAATCAGATGGCAATATAGACAGACACAAGTCTCGTGTGGTTACTCAAGGTTATAGTTAAGAATATGAGATTAACAATGAGGAGACATTTGCTCCTGTTGCTCGTATGGTCACTGTTCATACACTTATTGCTGTTGTTGCTGTTCGACAGTGGAACCTTCATCAGATTGACGTCAAAAATGCATTTCTTCAAGGAGAATTACAAGAAGAGGTATATATGCAACCTCCTCCTGGTTTACCTCAAACTCCAAATCAGGTGTTTAAACTTCGTAAAGCTCTTTATGGACTTAAACAAGCACCCCGTGCCTGGTTTGAGAAGTTTAGCAGTGCAATCCTTGAAAATGGTTTTACACAAAGCTTTTACGACTTTGCAATGTTTACTCGATCATCGACCAAAGGGATTGTAATTCTTCTCCTGTATGTGGATATCATGGTTATTATTGGTAGTGATCTTGAAGGAATTTATAATATCAAAACATATCTCAGTTTTTGTTTTCATATGAAAGACCTTGTCTCCTTGAGTTACTTTCTGGGCATTGAAGTAGGCAAATCCAACAATGGATACTTTGTATCTCAGGTTAAGTATGAATCTGAAATCATTCAACGTGCTGGTATCACTGATACTAAGATTGTGGATACTCCTCTTGAAGTTAATGTGAGACATAGTCCAACAGATGAAACTCTATTATCCAATCCAACATTGTATCAGCAACTGGTAGGAAGTCTCAACTACTTTACTATTACTAAGCATGATATTAGTCATGCAGTACATTTAGTAAGTCAATTTATGTCTGCTCCTCGCTCTACTCATTTTGTTGCTGTTCTACTTAAAAGGGACTTTATATCAAGGCCTTCAGTTTCCATCTAAGTTTGATCTCACCCTAAGAGCTTATTCAGATTTTGACTGGGCAGGATATGTCACTGATCGACGATCAATTACAGGATATTGTGTGTTTTGGGGAGATTCTCTTATATCTTGGAGAAGTAAGAAACAAACTATCGTTTCTCGTTCTACTGCTGAAGCAGAATATCGAGCTCTTGTTCATACCACTTCTGAAATCATATGGTTACGGTGGCTTCTTAGTGACATGGGAATTCATCTTCATAATCCTACACCTCTGTTTTGTGATAACAAGGCTGCTATACAGATCACTCACAATGATGTTTTTCACGAAATAACTAAGCATATAGAGATTGACTGTCACTTCACAAGGCATCACTTCAAGCATGGCACAATTACTCTTCCTCATGTGAAGTCTGAGTTTCAAATTGCTGATCTTTTCACCAATTCTCATCCTGCACCTCGTCTACAATTCTTGGTTTCCAGACTCAAGATGTGCTCTACACCACCTTGAGTCTGAGGTGGGGTGTTAAGATATCATAATATCTTGACAGCTTTGGTGTGTATATATGCAGTTATATAGTATACATTCTTGTTATCTAGATGTTGTATGGTCAGTTATGGCCATATATCTTTGTATATTTTCCTTTCTCTTTTATCTGTTGTACTCTTTTACAAGTAGGGTGATTTTGCTCATCGGGAAATATACAGAAAGAGTTTATCTCATACACAGTTGTTATCTTCCTCTATGCTCATGTTTATCACCCCCTTCTTTCCTCGAATTCCAAAATAGATAAGAACTTCCCTATGGGCCAACTCTTAAATTCGTGTACTTGCAAAGAGAAAGGAAAAAGAAAACTCATAAAGACAAGAGACCTACCCTGAACTTTTAGTTTCCTTCTGAGGAGTGGTAGTTCCGTAAAAGAAATTTTGACTCCTTCTTGGTCGAGCACTTAGCGAAAATGATTAGTATACCGTGAGATCATCCCAAGATGTTTTCCTGCTTGAGAGGGATGGTGGGACCCCCTCCACCATTCCCAATCCCAATGGTAGAGTCATTTTATTCTCAATGATTGGATCTGTCACAGGTTCGACTGACCGGTCATAGGATCCCTTTATGGGGTATCTCACGGGATATATCCGGTTAACATAGAATCATTCAACACTAAAATATCTTATGTTCTGGAGCATGTAGGGTCTATACCATCCATTATATTTCTGGGTTCTTTCAATTACGCATACTCAACTTTCACTTGGAGGGTTATATTTCCTAGTTTCCTCAATCTTTTCTATAGA
This sequence comes from Papaver atlanticum, assembly GCA_023531105.1. Classification (NCBI taxonomy): domain Eukaryota; kingdom Viridiplantae; phylum Streptophyta; class Magnoliopsida; order Ranunculales; family Papaveraceae; genus Papaver; species Papaver atlanticum. Next base: position 1,458,897 of record JAJJMB010007708.1, read on the forward strand.
TAGGGCTAAGATTGAATTTTGTTGTTGCCGTATCAAAAGAAGTATTTTTTTTTTTGTAAATCTATCCGATAAATGTTTACTTCTAATGTAGCAAGAAGAAACTATTTTCCCGTTAATAACATGGTTATAATTTATCTTCTTTGGCAAGTGTATCTACTTTACTTTCTAACCTAGGTGTAAATCGGAATCCCAAAAAATTGATGCGTTGTTCAATAACTTTCTGAACTACACTTATCAAACTAAGTGCTTCAAATATCTTCTCTCACACTCTAGGCTTCTAACTAATTTGTATTAGCTAAGTTGCAATAAATCGGGTGACAAACTGAGTCCACTCGGTTTTTTCAAATTTCTACCTTGTTCCGTCATTTTTCTTGATCTAATCTTGCAACTCTTATGTTGTTCGATTAGATTTCAATCATTCTTTCTGATTATATGATCTATTAGATTGGTTTTTGAGGATTGTTTATGAATTCCAATTATTTTTTTCTTATCAATTAATTGCTTTCAAACATTCTATCCATGTTATCTTTTTAAATTGCCGTTCTCTTACTTATGAAATTCTAATTTTCTTTTGCAGATTTTCGTATTGTTCCTGATGTGTACTTGCCAGTAGTGGTTACCAGTAGTGGCTGATTTTTCACCATTTTATTCCTGAGTTAACGCAGTATTGCTCAATCCCCATTTTAACAGTAGTGTTACCTTCAATATCCATCTCTTGGCGTTCAAAGTAGTTTGAAGTTGCTCTATCGATTGTGATCGCTCCCTATTCAACTTTTCTTTCACATTAAAACCCAATTTCTCATTTTAATCCCATCATGATTATTCCCAAAATCTTCAGATCAACTTAATGGTTCAAAATCGGTAATTACTCTGTTTTCAATACCCATAACTATAACAAATATTTTAGGTATTCTTCCCCCATTTTGATTCTCAAAATAAAATGGTCAAATGTTTCTCATAGGAAAACCAGAAATTATATTTTATGTTGAACTATTTTAGGCAACTGAAACATACTCCAAATCTTCTCCCCGTTTATAATATGATAAGATACCCTAATCCTTATTCCACACCTATCCAATCAAAAAACTTTGTAAGACGACAGTGACTCCTAAAAAACAAAAGTCCTCTAATGCCTAATCAATCAAGTCAAATTGAAGTGTTATCCTCAAGAATGCAGTCCACTTGCATTGGTAATGGATCTGGTAGACCTATTAGAAGAGAGCTTCTACTCAAGTTGATGAAGCTGCAAATAAATGGTCAACAAGTTTGTTGGTTAAATTCTTTGCCAGAGATGAATTGGATTAAGAAGATGTTAAGAAGGAAATCAATCTGCGATGGAGAAAGTACAAAGGGATGAAATTATCACTGATTTTTTTTTTGTTTATGTTCAGATTTGATAAAAAAATTGCGATGGGAACCTGTTATCACTCCAAAAATATAATTAAAAAATTACCTATTTGGAATCATATTTGTCACAAGGTAAATATGGTGTGCCAAGCCTAAATCTGTAGAAAGTCTTACTAAACAAAAATCTGGTAGATGAAATTGGAAAGGGTATCGGGAAAAAGATCACTCTGGATGCTAAGAATATATAAATTACCAAGATATAGTAACTTTGATACCTTGTATGTTGACTAGGATATGACCCGTGCCGTAACGGCCCGGGTTTTGAATTGGCGTTGTTGATGCTTAATGTGATCTAATTAACTCATTGGATGCTTTTTCTATATATTTTTGTTTTTTTGTTTATGGCAATACTGATTCCCGAAATTTCACTTCCTTGTTTAGTTCAAGATACACGTCTTACCGATATTATTACTAATACATTTGGTTTTACTTCTATTTATTTCCTAATTACACATCAAATATTTAACTAAAATGCACCAAAACCTATCAATAAGTTTAATGACAGATTGCAAAATTTGTTTGTGAAGTGACTTAATCTTTCCGGTTCCTTCTATTTAAGTCTAATATATATAAAGTGAGAAATTTTAAATTCCTATGCTTAGCGTGAAGGAAAAAATCATAATGCTAGCTTCTTAGAACAATGTCCTATCAGAAAAGGGTACCCTTATACAAGAAAAAATACTATTTTTCTTAAACCCTTAGCCACATATATAAGGAATTCGATAAGGAATAGAGGAACATAGCGAATGTTTAAGACTGTTTTATAATCATTTTATAAGAATTTATTTAAAAAAGGCTTATAGCTAAATCCTTTAGTTATGGACGGATGCTACGCCATAACATTTTTTTTCCGGTAAGGAACAGGGAAAAAAAAAGACCTTAAGAGGTCATGATTCCTAGTCGAGAGATAAACATTTTTAACTCACCGGCTTTACCAATAGGAAACTATTACCAATATGGCAATATGTAAACTATTTAGCTATCTCGGTGAATTGTGCTTCCGTCTACATGGTATATCTCTACTGCTATACACGTCAAATAAAAAAGCTGCCGCACATATAGTTTTAAGGGAATTCCCTCTACCCTTGATATGACATGGTCTTGACGTCGTTTGTTTGCTTGCTGTATATTTATAGTTGTATTTATAACTGCGTTTTTTTTTTTTTTTTGGTAATAAATTCTTATAGGCAAATACTCTGCTGGCATTCCTCCTAGATGTTGGTGGCCAGGACTCACTGACATAAACCCGCTTTCCTCTATCTAAGACCGAGGAAAAGCCATAATACATGCTCTCGCTTTTTTGAAAAGAAATGCTATCAATTTTTCGTTAAACACGTATACATGCTCCTCCAAATAGATGGTGACGGGTGTACCATTCAACAATTTTAAGATTTTAACATAACCATCTCAATTTGATTTACTTTTAACATAATAATAAAAATGCATTATAAAAATTACCACGATATTGCTCTGGTTCCGAAAAAATAAAAAAGGTCTCCCAGCTTGTACTATACAAAATGAACTAAAAAACCAATGTAGGTTCTTGGACCCGGAGGTCATGGTGGCAAATCGTTGTTTCTAAATTCATTTCTTCTTGAACCATCGAGGTCAGAAAAAAGGGGACATTTTCATCAAATCCCATTCCTCCAACATCAAAACTTCATTTTTATCCATTATGGCAAACTTTTCATAATCCATATGATCAGATAATTCAATTTTTTATTCCACATTGAAATTCCTGAATTCACAGGAGAGTAGTACCCCACGGTCCTTCTCTTCTTTTTCTACTCATTCTTTAGTATCCACATCCATACGTTTATTACCCATAAAAGACTTCCTCATTTTCTAAAATGCTTCACTCCGTATATAGTTGGCGTGGCACAATGATGATGGTAACTTCCCATACTCTATATGGTAGCTTCCCTAAAAAAAGCTTCCATGAACAAAATTAAAATGAATTGACAAAAGAACTGACTTTAACATAAACCGAAAATGCACATTTTCAGAGCAATGATAAAGATCACTTAAGATGCCAGGTTAAACGGTAGTGCTCCTTTGTATCATACCCTTACCAAGTCCAATTATGCGTTTCGCTCGGAAAGTATAATTGTGATACAAATTTAGAGTTATAAACCAAAGTAATAACTATCATGTTTCTTCAAGTCGGGGATGTCTTTTGCTTGGAAAATTCAGTCATTGTATCAATGTTCCAATGATTCCAAGTACCTACAGTTCCTTGTATCTTTCATAGGATCACAACAGAAACGACAATAACTCAAGCAGTAAGTAGACAAATTTCGGTGTAGGTTTAACAATTCACAACGTGAGTCCGTGACCATTTCCTTAAAATGGTCGTAAGGAAATGTAAGACCCAAATGCGAAAGCAAGCTAACAAACATCTAAGCTAGAAGACCCAAATGTTATAGCAAGATCACAAACCATGTCAGTTAGAGCCTACAGTTTCAGGAATATTATCTCGACTTGGTGAGTCCATGACCATCGGTAACTCAATTTCCTTAAAATGATCGCAAGGAAATGCAAGACCTGAATGCTAAAGTAAGCTAACAAACATATAAGCTAGGAGACCCAAGTGTTACACCAACCTCACAAACCATGTCAGCTAAAGTTTCAGGAAATATTGCCTCAATTTGGTCATTCAATTTTCTTTGTACTTGAACTTCCATCTATTGTGCTTTGATGATCTGAGCACCAATATGAAGATAATAAATAAAACCAAAAAATACAATCAAATAGAGCATTGGCCATTTCTACAACCGTGACCCTTCTCGAAAGATATATGATATCATTCTAACTTAATCGCCATATATTATCAGCAGAGTTCAATTTTTATATGTTGATTCATTTCAATCTTTTTTCAACCTTTTGTGTCATTAGTTCTCATGCCTCTCAATGCTCTCATTACATTCTATGATTGAGAACAACACACTTGCCATGTTTCCTTAGTAGAATCTGATGAGGCCATTATTTAACAGAGCTGACTCTTATTACTACAATCCTCGCTAAAAAATATGTGATACGTAGGGAAGCAAAAAGTACCATTGCAAAACAATGATACTTTTTTAGCAGGTTAACAGTAACAGTAATAAAAAAACAAAGTCTATCATTTTATTTAAAAAGCATAAGAAGAGAGAACCGACCACTTCTAAAGTTAGGGCGACAGCAAAATCGAGTTCGTACATCTCATAATCATCAAATAACCATGGACATGAATTTCAGGATTCAGCAAACTAATTTTTGAATAAATTTCTTAACCCACTCAAGAATTTTTGGAACCTTAGTGATGGCTAAGTCATCGATTTCAGGTCATCACTTTCTTTGCCGTTAAGAAGAACATAAAGATAATCATCAAGGCAGTGTAGGCAAGAGTGCTAGGATCCTTTCGAAAAAACATACAAAGCTATTAATTACCTCATGGATCTGTGCACTTTTCCATGATGAGCCATCTCCAGTTCTAAGGCATTCCTTAGCTGAAAGTGCGGAAAAAAAAAAATCAATCAAGATGATTTAACCACTTGTTCTTCGATTCAATATAAACATATACCAACTCAATATGAAGTATGAACAGAAAGACATAATGATGATACCAATAATAATACTAACTTGAAAATTATATTGTTCAGCACTAATGAATTCCAGCAAAATGATGCACAAATACAAAGTTACAACTAAGATTCATAATCAGATTAAATTACCAGTATTATGGAAAACCAATCGAGTAAATTACCATTTAAAATTTGATGTCAGTACCACTTTCTACTGCTTTACTTAAAATTTGACCTTACCAATATAAAAAGTAGTCGGGAGTTACCAATAATTAGTAAAGCAGTAGAAACCAATCTATAGAACTTGATGTCAGACAGACACTCGTGGAAATGGGAACTACCGCGCAGCTCTACCAGCCACTACACTTCAAAAATAATTTGTAATTTATTTCTATAGAGACTGAAAAATGAAAAAACGAAATGAAATATACGGAAAAACATGATTACCTTTTTCTTCATTATAAGCCCTGGATGTGACCATTTCATTTTCCTAAGAAGAATACGCATGTCATTAACCTAATCCTTACTCTCGTGTACCCTCCCTTAGTGTTTTTGGGTTGCTGTGTCGGACAGACAGACACTGATACTCCTAGTCCTTCCATTTTTACATTGTAACTAATAGTCTATCATAGGAAAAATCATTTATTAGGAAAAATTGAAAAAACTCAACAGATAAGGTAACAAAGAAAGTTGTACTGACACCAAGTTCAACAAATTTTAGAGCTCATTTTACTGTACGAAGAAGTATATGGGTAAGAAAAGGGAGATATAAGCATAAACAACCAAGCAAAACATAACTCACAATCATAATGCAATTTTTTAGCGTAATGCAAGTAGAAGCCACAAACAACAAATATATGGGTTCTGGATATTCACTTTCACAATCTATGATTACACTTGTGTTTGACCATAGATATGAATAACAGGAAGGTAAACCTCAGAAAAATTACAACGGGTTAAAAGCCTATATGAGCTTCATATTAGTCGCATTAAGACCTAATACTCGTTTTTTGAAACTCATTTGAATTAGCATCAATTGACAATCAGAACATTCAAAGAATAACAACATATAAATAGTTGTCACATTGGCATTATAACAAACAGTTGACATGAATGATAACCACTTCAAGCAAGAAAAGCTACAAAAGCCTCACGTTTACCTGAGACCGATGTTAGTTTGTCTACAAATCTGTCGTTTACCAAAACAACAACAAAATTAATCAGAGAAAAAAGCATCTCGGAAGGTAAAAAATAAAAACAAATATAAAACCAACAAAAATATGAAATAAACAGTATCAAAATTATAGAAACTTACATGAACGAATGAATTTTGATAGAGAATTTTTTTTGGCAAGCACTGAGAACCTGTGCAAAGTAACATTTTGGGGGGTTTATGTAGCCGAACGTTTCAAGGATTGGTTGGCAGGAATAATGGTGGTGTTAATGGCGGGGAACTTTTATTCTGGTAACGTCAATTGATTTGATTATTCGGGTTTGAATCAAAAGGAATAACGGTGGTTTTAATTGATTCCCTTTGTTACGGATGAAAAGCTGGAGCTGAATAAAATATTAAAATCGTAATAATGGCAGCTTACTTTTGATAGGCGTAACTGAGGGAAATTAAAGGAGAGAAGCAATTCGGAACGTTGGATGAAGGCGTAGGATGGGGGTGTATAATGAGCCACGATTTACCTCATTCACTTTCTTGAGTACACAGGGACAATTAGGTATATTGAGTTGAGAATTTTGAAAAAAAAACAAACTTAGATTCGGCAGCAGCTTTTCCTAATTGTCCCTGTGTACTCAATCTTTCAAAATATGAAAATTCTTAGTTGGAATGCTTACTGGTTTGGAAACAAAATATACCATACAACATTTAAAAGAGCTCACTAGGTCTAACAATCCATACATTATTTTCCTCAGTGGGACTAAAAATTAACCCAGAAAATTGAAACTTTATGTATCGCATCTTAATTATACTAATGTTGTTTTTCGTGTGAACCAATCGGTACTGCAGGTGCTTTGCGGTTCCATTGGAAGGATAGTATAGACATACAAGTTATTGAATGTAATTTGAATATAATCAATTTTATATTAAAAATGGATGCTAGAACTGACACTTATTTATGGTTCCCTTGATTAGATAATTCTAATAAAGAATTCCATAGTCTGTAGTTGAAGATCTAAATTTTATCCTAAGTACTACAAAAAAGGATGGAAGTAATCATGTTAGCCAACCTTAATTAGATAATTCTAATGCCTTAATATATAATGTACGCATTCACTTCTTATCTTACATAGGTGCTGATGATGGATTTTTTACGAAGGTTATATTCGTAAAATCGCATAAAAATTATGTATCTCTGACATCATCAAAATCATAAGAAAATTTATATTTTCACATTCCACAAGAGAAGTGAATTGCAATCTGTAACCTCATCAAAGAAATAATACATGACGGCAGTCTCCGAGGCAAGAGTTTTCAATATTCCATGTATTTTATCATTTATGCTAAGTGGCTCAATATCTCTTTCAATATTCGGAATTCATTTGAAAGATGTCTCTGGTGCTGAAGAAACTCATCCCAAAATAATATAGCAAATATGATGCTATAATCTCATATCCGAACCAACTAAATGCTCCTAGCTAGACAGATTGCCTGCTAGTATAGAACGACTAATTAACTGAATCTAGTGTGGTATTCATCGGATGAATTTCTAGAAAAATATACTAATTCATCCTGATATTTATTTACTTCAATTCATGACTTTTCTTAGTTGAATTCCATGGACTAATAATGACTTATTCAATTTTTGGGCATAAGGGGCACCCCCGAGTAAAAGGCACGGGTGTATTTAGTAATAATGCTCCAAAGAGCATAAAAAAATATGGATGAACAAGGATATGAAAGTCTATTCGAATAAGGAAATGAAGAGAGAGAAAATAATAATAAAAAATAATAAAAACCGCACTGGTGGGGCCCGCATGGCCGACCATCCCACCAGTTTTGGCTGGTCCCCCACCCCTTTTCCTTTTTATTTTATTATTATAATACTATTTTATTATTATTAGGGTTTCCTCTTTCAAGGACTTTTGATATAGTTTTTTAAGTGGTAAATAAAAGTTCGTTCAAAGACTTGTAGAGATTTGATTTCAGATTTGTATTATAAAATTAATTAGCAAATAAAGGAAAGATTGTAACAAAGTTGAGAGATACTGGGACTCAGGATTCCACCAAAATTCATGTTCATGTGAATTATAACTCCAAAAATAACAAATATTGACTTTGTTTCTTTGCCAAGGTATATTTTTGAAAACAATGACTGTAAATTGAAAGCATGAGACATCGAAACACTTAAGCTAAGCACGACCCATCAATTGAAATCACAACCATTCAATAAAAATCATAAAATGATTAATAATTATGCAAAAAGTCATAAAAGAATTAAATATAATTACCATATGCATGAAATATGGCTTTCTCCGTCATCCCACTGTTGGGGTTTAGCTCATCATGTTGGAAACACGCTCAAAATATTTATTCATGGCTCAAAAGGTGTTTACAATGAAGAAAGAATCAGAAAGAATAATTTGTAGTTGCAGAAATCCTTTTGCAAGGAATATGATGTTAGTCGCTGAAAGAGTATTGTAGTCGCAAAAGGTCTTTTGCAATCAAAATAGTTACTAATGAATTACGACAATTCTCTATGACTCTTCTCTGCAATCCGCGACTGAGTCTCTGTTCTTCAGCTTCTTCCTCTCTCTCTCCTGCTACTGCAACTTTCTCTGCAACCCTAATTTCTTCTCTGCAGCCTCTCCACTAACCCCTAGACTCTCGATACCCTTTTCTGGGATTCCTATCACCTCTTATATACACCACAGATCCAAGTATATCGTGAAAATATTCCAAAATAATCTTCTTTTTCCCTTCCACAAGTTACGGGTATTTTTCTTTTTCTTTCTCTTCTCTTACGCGTCTATGTAAAGCCTGAGTTGTTCAAAACTCTTTCCAAAGTTGCAGTTAGATCAACTGGGAAGATTCTTGTTTCCTAACCTGCACGTACTTTTTTTTTTAAACCCAAAACAAACCCGAGAAAAACCCTCCACTGTTTTATCGAGAAAGCCATAAAGACTTCCTTTTCTTTCAAATCCAAGACACATAACTTTCCTGTTTTAGTGAAACAGGGTCATATCAATCCATACACGGCAAGAAATCCGACTAAATATCTCCAGTTCTTCCCAAATATAAACCCGAGAAACAACTTTCCCTGTTTTGCTTCAATCGATTTATCCAGCCCAACTGGATCGAATCCAACAACCGAACCTACACTGTTTTGCCCAATAAAGTGAGCCCAATCAGTTTCAACGATTGAATCTCACTATATCACCTTCAAATCTTCAACCCCAAATCTGCCGGTAAAGAACAAATTATCCGTGGCTGGTCTCCCTTTAGTAATCATGGGTACAAATAGCAATTCCCGGGGCGCAACTAACAATTTGTGGGGTACAAAGAGTAATTTTGGGTTGTAGATAGTAAAACACCTGGGTGCCTTTATCAACTTCTCTGGGTGCCTTTAGTATTTATTTTTTCTGGAGGGTCAAAAGCCACTTTTCGAGCCAATTTCTCCGTAAAAGCTTATTTCTCCAAAAACACCTACAAAAACATAAAATACCAAAATAAATACAAAAATGGGTACTAACAATATAGAAAATTAAGATCAAAATAGACACATAAATGCGTCTATCAACTTTCTCTTTTGATCGAAACTCCTTATTTCCATATCTTTTCAAATCTTGCTCCATGAACCTTATGGTTTGCAACGCAAGTGGTCCCGTAACCATCACGATTTTCTACCATAAAAAATATTAAGATAATATTATTTTAATACTTCCAAATACTGGTCTTTCAAGCAAAATTAAGAGTTTCAGCCAAATTCAAATTCTTCTAAAAAGACAAAATAATGCTCGATGGACCATCAGAATACCAAAATTCTCAGAAATGGTTCATGGATGACTTGCGACACGGGAACGTCACCATGGCCGGCCATGGTCGATCAATTGGCTACCGAAAGCTAGTCCCATCCCTTTCATTGATTAATGACCTAATTAATCCTCTGAAGTCCATATTTGGTTCAAATTCTCTCCAATAACTTGAACCATCATCCATACACCATCAGTTGGTCCCATTACCACCAATGGCCGATTCCGACACCCCTTGGTTAGTCCCTCTCCCTTCCACAAGTTGAATCTGTGCAGTTGAAGCTTGCAAATTGTTGTTACAGGTAAGCTTAGATTATGACTATAAATAAGTTATAAAATTCTGTTTGAATGAATGAAATTATTGAACATAAGAATTATAGCTATGGTGGGTGAAACTTAAAGTGGTAGATGGACTGGCGTGAACTATTGATGAGTTTCAGGTTTGATGAGTGAATTGCAGAATAAGCGTGGAATCAAGTTGAGAAAGAAATGTAGTTGCAACTGAATCAATGGCCTGTATCCATTGATTTGGATTGAATCTATCAGTTTAAATGACTCGATTCCGATTCATCTGAATCAGTCAATCTGGCTGAGTCATCTTTATCGACCTTATCGACCTAGTCCGCTGACTGGTTAATATGACTCACTTGAGTCAGCTTATCTGTGACGGACCATAAAATTACGCCTGGCACGCCTGGACCCACAAGCCATAACTTCCACGATGCGCCATGATGAAGCTACGGTCCGGGCCTTAAAGCTAGAAAAATGCACGTCCATTCGCCCTTGCAAGCATGCTCGTGGAGCAGGATGCATCTAACTTAGCTTCCACATCGTTCCAAGTTACCCTTGTTCTGCAAAGGGTTTGAAGCATTGAAGGCTATGACCGATGCACCTTATGCATCACTGGCTTCCGAGTATTGTCCAGGCATAAGGAAAATGGCTAGGACTTAGACATAGGACGCTCTAAGCCTATCGTCATTCCATTACTTTGATTACCAACGTAGCTTACTCTATGTAGCTTGATAGGTAGTATGAGAATCCACCTGGTTGCATGCAACTAGCCTCATCAAGTTTGGCCACAATCATCTCTTGCATCGAGCTACCGAGCTTGGACGATATGAGGGGCCAACGTGCTGGACCGAAAATGCTGCAACTCACTGCGGATGCCTATGTACCCTTCCCTACTCTAAAGGGATCAAGCATAGACCGTAGTTCATATACGAAGGGACAGAAAACTTAAACCAACTCGTTTGCGAGGCCGTGACCAAGAAATAATGGTAATGGCCTAGTCCGTGTAGGCCGTTTCATCAAGATGCATATAGGATTTGCATTATCGAGCTCGTGGCATGGCATAGTAATTCCAATGCTTAACATGTTCCATTGGCAATCTACGCAGCTATAAATGAGGCCCAAGCATCATTTACACCGTTCTGGCTAAGCTATAAAGATTACTTGGTGCATGGTCCGCATATGCACCTTTAACCAACTAGCCCTCCCTATATATATTAACTTGCAATTTCTACAACTTTGGAAAGGGGAATAAAATGACTTCACCAAGTTCCAAGGCTGTGATGGCTGCACATGACTCCCCTGGCCAAATGCAATGTACGTCCGTGATGGCTGTACATTCAGTTCTGGCTCACAGGCCAGTTCCAATATCCGACCATAATAGCTGAACACTTCTTGAGCCAGGTCCCGTGAAGGGCCGTGATGGATGTATTTCTGGCTTTGGCCCATAGGCCACTCTAATGTCCAGCCGTGATGGCTGTCAATTTCCAAGGCTATCTTACTTGGTGCATGGTCCGTATATGCACCTTCAACCAAGTACCCCTCCCTATATATGTTAACTTGACATTTTTACAAATTTGATTAGGGGAGGAAAAATCATTCACCAAGTCCGACTTTTACTATTTATGGCCGTTGCCATATATTTCTGAATAACCGGCCAAGATGGATGTTCACTGCCAATGCCAACTTCGATGTTCAGCCATGATGGCTGTCCGCTGCTAACCCGATGTCCAGTCATAATGGCTGTCCGCTGCCAACCCGATGTTCAACTATGATGGCTGAACATTGTCAACGCATTGGCCAAGGGCCAATGTTCCTTTTCCTACGCAACGGAAGCTTTGGATGAAGCTTCATCTCGGGCCATGACACATCTTTTAGCATGCGCCATGCTAAAAACACGGGGTGTTACAATATTCACCCCTTTAAAGAATTTCGTCCCCGAAATTCAAAACTAAACTATTGTGGACTTGTTAGAGCACTTCTCGGTCGAACTCGCAAGCGTTGCTATCTCAAGCTTGTTTGTCAAGTTTAGTTGGCAAAACTATAATTCTTGATTTGTAGTCTACTTATAGCTAAGTCTCGGACTAGGATAGTAAGTGTAGTTGAGCTCTAGACTCCACGGCGTTCATCATGCGAAGACGAAGAACTACTCAAGGAACTTGTGGAACTTCAACGAAAAAAAGGTATGTGGAGACTTGAACTTATCTATCACTCAAAAGTTTATCTATTCTATCTCCTATTTTGAGACAAAAGTCGTATTGCTATATAGACTTCAATTATACACATGTGCTATTTCGAACCGAGTTTAACTCACTTATCTATTTCTCGAAATATGTGTTGGTAAGCTTTCGCTTTGGCCAAGTTCATTTTTACTAGTGACGAAAGTCATGTTGATTTATAAACATAGTGTGTTCTCACATTTGTGTAAAGTCCAAAACCGGGAACCCAAAGTATGCGTACCCGTACGCATACTGGCAGAAAGTTCATGTCAGTGAATTTTTGCTGGAGTTTGAAATTGAAAAACAAACTCGTCCAGTTACTTAAGTACGCGTAATTGTTCGCATACTTAGATAGGTTACTTTCTAAAATCGGTTTGTTCATGAACTAAAACATTTATATAATAAGGAATGCAATCTTTGCAAACCGTGGCTATAATGTTCATGAATTGATTCGAGTGAATCAAAATCGATTTTGCTTCAATTGTGTCTTGTATACTTCTATGAGATCTAAGCAATTGAACAACTCTCCAACTAGTTTATTTGAGTCACTTGAACTAGTTATGGTGAAGATGAATAAGGTTGATATGAAAGTGCTCATATGGCTAACCACTGGTTAACTATTGTTGAACCAACTAAGTGTACACTTTTAGGTACGGTTACCCAAACCTAAATGAAGTTACATTTCATTTGTGTATAACAAGCTAAGTTCGATCTAACGGTTGAAAGATATTAACTTGAATCTAATCAGGTTTTCATCTAACGGTGAATATTGAATGATTTGTTACCAAGGTAACTTAGATTGCAAACCCTGATTTGGAGACTATATAAAGGAGAACTCTAGCAACTGGGAAACCTAATCCCCAAACCTCCTGTGTGATACTAGTTGCATAAACTAGAGTCGATTCTCCTTTAACCTTGGGTTTCTCTCGAGACCCTGTAGGTTAACGACTTAAAGACTTCATTGGGATTGTGAAGCCAGACCCAACTATTTTCTCTATAGTTACGTGATCTGATCTTGTTGTTTCTATCGTGATTGAGTGCAATCGTAAGATTGGCTTAAGATTTATATCTCCGATAGGCAAGATAGAAAAGTAGTCACAAACATCTTCGTCTCATCGTTTGTGATTCCACAATATCTTGTTTTGCTATTCGATTAAGATTATTGTGAGGTGATTGATAATTCTAGGATGTTCTTCGGGAATATAAGTCCGGGTTATCGATTGGTTCCTGTTTACCTTGATTTATCAAAAGACGGAACAAAACTCGTATGTATTTCTGTGGTAGACAGATTTATCTATTCCTGTATACTTTTCTGTGCGAGACAGATTTGTTTATTAAAGTTTTCGACTTTGGGTCGTAGCAACTCTTAGTTGTGGGTGAGATCAGCTAAGGGAATCAAATGCGTAGTATCCTGCTAGGATCAGAGACGTAAGGAACGCAACTGTACCTTGAATCAGTGTGAGATTGATTGGGGTTCAACTACAGTCCAGACCGAAGTAAGTTTGTAGTAGGCTAGTGTCTGTAGCGGCTTAATGCAGTGTGGTGTTCAAATATGGACTAGGTCCCGGGGTTTTTCTGCATTTGCGGTTTCCTCGTTAACAAAACTTCTGTATCTGTGTTATTTCTTTTTCGCATTATATTTTGTTATATAATTGAAATATCACAGGTTGTGCGTTGAATCGATCAATTGGTAAATCCAACCTTTGGTTGTTGATTGAAATTGATTGATCCTTGAACATTGGTCTTTGGTACCGTTCAAGTTATTTCTCTTATATTCAATCAGGCTCGCAAATACCTATCTGTTTGAGTGTGGATTGAATCGAGAAATTGAGATATAACTCTTTGATATACTTTTATTAAGATTGAGTCTGACTGTCTAGTTGATTCTCTTAAAAGTATATTAGAGTTAGTCCATACATATTGCTAAGCGAAATATTGGGTGTGGTTGTTATAGCCCCGTTTTTTCAGGACTAACTCTTCGGTTTGGATTTCCTGAGCAAAAGTCCCATACCAGATGCTCAGAAATCACGAGTTTCTTCAGTTTGTCATGGAGCATCAATTAGGACCTTTTGAGCAAACATCCCATACCACATACTCAGGAATCCAAAAAGAGTCCACAACTTTACCAAGAATCTCAATTGGCCAGTTGCCAAAAGGATATCTCAATAAGGTATCCTAAATGTGCATCCCATACTACACACTCAGGAGTCCCTAAAGTTCACAAAATTGGTGTCTACAAACTGTAGTACTGTGTGGAACATGATCCAGTTGCCCACCATCCCTGATGGTCATCCAGGTTGCAACTCATAAATGGGATGCTAGCTGGGCCTGACAACGCACACCATTGGCCAGTTGCCAATGTGTGGGGATGATCAGTCCCATTGTCTACCCACCGTCCCAGACGGTCTTCTGGATTTCCACTCGTAAGTGGGGTGCCACTTAGGCCAGGCAAACTCACAGTATTTAGACAAGCTCAACTCGATTCACAAAGTAACTGGCCTAGCAGTTACTAATTCTTTCCGTGCAAAAGTTGGCCTACTCTCCAACTTTAAGTTTCCATTAAGGAAAATACTAGCTTTGACGAGTCCATTACTCACAGTCCCTAGAGTTTTCTCGGAACTTGCTTTGATACCAACTGTGACAGACCGGAAAATTATGCCTGGCACGCCTGGGCGCATAGGCCATAACTTCCACGATGCGCCATGATGAAGCTACGGTCTGGGCCTTAAAGCTAGGCAAATGCACGTCCATTCGCCCTTGCAAGCATGCTCGTGGAAAATGATGCAGCTAACATAGCTTCCACACCGTTCCAACTTACCCTTGTTCTGCAAAGTGTTTGAAGCATTGAAGGCTATGGCCCATGGCTTCCGAGTATTGTCCAGGCATAAGGAAAATGCCTAGGACTTAGACATAGGCCGCTCTAATCCTATCGCCATTCCCTTACTTTGATTACCAACATAGCTTACTCTATGTAGCTTGATAGGTAGTATGAGCATCCACCCGTTGGCATGCAACTAGCCACATCAAGTTTGGCCACAATCATCTCTTGCATCGAGCTACCGAGCTTGGACGATATAAGGGGCCAACGTGCTGGACCGACAATGCTGCAACTCACTGTGGCTGCCTACGTACCCTTCCCTACTCTAAAGGGATCAAGCACATACCGTAGTTCATCTATGAAGGGACATAAAACTTAAACTAACTCGTTTGCGAGGCCGTGGCCAAGAAATAATGGTAATGGCCTAGTCCGTGTAGGCCGTTTCGTCAAGATGCATATATGATTTGCATTATCGAGCCCGTGGCATGGCATAGTAATTCCCATGCTTAACATGTTCCATTGGCAATCTACACAGCTATAAATGAGGCCTAAGCATCATTTACACCGTTCTGGCTAAGATATAAAGCTTACTTGGTGCATGGTCCTCATATGCACCTTCAACCAACTAGCCCTCCCTATATATGTTAACTTGCAATTTCTACAACTTTGGAATGGGGAGGAAAAATCATTCACCAAGTCCCACTTTTACTATTCATGGCCGTTGCCATATATTTCTGAATAACCGGCCAAGATGGTTGTTCACTGCCAACGCCAACTCCGATGTTCAGCCATGATGGATGTCCGCTGCCAACCCGATGTCCAGCCATGATGGCTGTCCGCTGCCAACCCGATGTTCAGCCATGATGGCTGAACATTGTCAACGCATTGACCAAGGGCCAATGTTCCTTTTTCTATGCAACGGAAGCTTTGGATGAAGCTTCATCTCGGGCCATGGCGCATCTTTTAGCATACGCCATGCTAAAAACACGGGGTGTTACATTATCTGACTGAGTCGACTCAGTTTAAATCCTAATTCAACTCACTCGTTTGACTTGGACCTTGACTGGACCTGGTACTTGACCATTGACTCGTTTCCATGAATTTGACCTTGGACCTGGACTTGATTGTTGACTAGACGTTGACCGTTAGTTGACCAATTGACTGTTAGTTTGACCGTTGGTTGACCGATGCCCGATAACTTATCTGGATACAATGGTTATTATGTATTAATAATGGTAGAACACAATATCTTATCCCTTGCTCTTTGAATGTGATGTGTCTATTGGTTGAATGTTGATAGTAATTTGGCATCTATTATTGATGATCATGCAAACTTTTATGATTAGATTATTAATATGTTTACTATTTCTATTCCTAGTACGATGCAGGGATCACATCAGCATTTGCAGAAAGCTGGTGTTGTCTTGTGACATATATGGAAATTAAGATGTTCCATGGTCTTTGATAGACTACAACCTCATGTTGATGCTCTAACACATACAATCAATAACAATTATAATAACTGAATTAGCTCTTGCCATAAATCGCATAACCTCAGTACAAGGAACGAAACACATGAAAATAATCTTTGGAAACCACCAGACTATAATGTGTTGAAAATTAATTTTGATGCATCGTTTATTAAAGAAACAATGACTGCAGGTTTGGACTGATTGTGAGAGATTGTGCCGGTAATCAACATGGAGATAGATACTGAACTACAACATCACTAAATATTAAAAAAATAGAGGTAGAAGTTGTACTACTTGCAGTAAAATTGGAAAATGAGAGAAGCTTCAAAAATATTCAAATTGAAGGCGACTGCCAATGTGTAGTGGACGTAGTGAATGGCAGCGGAAATACAATTAGATGGACAACAAATAATTGGATTAAAGACACAATTTTATTATTAAATAATAGTTTTGATAATTGAAAATGTACCTTTGAACCTCGTGATGCAAACAATGTAGCTCAGAAGCTCGTAAAACATGCAAGTACTTCTTTTAATAGGAATGTCTGGATTCATGATTTACCAGATTGGGTTTAAGAGGCTCTTAACCAAGACCTCAATGTTGTAATCCATTTTGATTAAGCAATACTATATTTATTTCTTATTAAAAATGAAGTAAAATTAGATTTATAACATGAGATAAATTCCCCACCATCGACAATTCATTTTTGCTCTTATCTAGTCCGTTTAGGGCTGGATCTGAGCAAGTTTCTTCAATTTTTATTGTTTTTCTTAGTTCAGTAGTAGTTTTACTTTAGTTTTATCATGTTTTGTTATCTACACCATTATGGTGGTTTTGTCTCCTCTTTTAAATAGACTTATTCAGTTTTAATGTTCGTTCTTTGTTACTTTATTAGGTTTTTAGATTACTAGTGATGCACCCCAACAACGGAACCTTCATCTTTGTTGTCCACCGTGACAAAATCTTCATCGATAACTTCATCTTTGAATCATCCCACCATGAAATCTTCATCAATGATGTTTCTGACGACTGGATCTTCATCACTGGTTCGAAAATATTTGATTAAATCATTTCTATTTTGGGAGCACATCTTTCTAAAGAAGACAAATAAACTAAATGGTTCGAGTAAAATCCTGAGAGAAAAAATTACTCCTCTAATTTATTTGGTTTTCGATCGTACTTTTATTTTTTATACTCAAGTTATACTTCTATTCCTTTTGTCGGATTTCTCCATATTGTACTTTTACGATGCATATCTTTATATTATCTTATTTTCGATCTTAAACCCATTGTATCCTTGAACTTTTATTAATGAAAAGGTATTTCATTCATAAAGATCAAGAAGCAGGGAATGGTTCTCCTCTCAAAACTTCAACATGGTTGCCAGTGTAGATACTAATAGATTCTTGTTAGAGCATTGCTCGGCCGAACTCAAAAGTGTTGCTATATCAAGCTTGTTGTCAAATTTAGTTGATCAAAACTATACCTTGATTTATAGTCTACAATTAGTCAAATCTCGGATTAGGATAGAAGTATGTAGTTGAGAATCGGACATCACTGCGTTCTACCGTTTGAAAGCGAAGATCGACCGAAACTTTTGAAGAACTTCTTCAACAAAAGGTAAGAGAAGACTGAATCACCTATTTCTCAAGTTATATTCATCCTTATGTCTATGAGATGTTGTCGCATGACTGATTAGACTATTGCAAGCATATCAAGAATTTCGAGTCAAGTTTATCTTCGTAATTCGTTCTCGAAATATATATGACTAAGCTTAATGAACATTTGTTCATACTTATGAATTTCGGTTAAGAAAAATTTATTATTCATAATCTAAATCGTGATTCAAGATTATCACTCGAAAATAGCCTGGATCAGTGATATATGTCATTGATGTTATTTGGGAATGTTTCGAATTGATTTAGAGACAAATATAGAACTACTATAAATCTGGATACATGACAGTATGCATTCCAGTTCACATACTGGAGAACTGTTATAGGTCCGGAGCCGCAGTACATGTACCTAGTACACGTACCGGCATAACTATAGGTCGACAAAAATGTTTTGGTACGTATACCTGGTATCCATACCGTAAAAAGTCTGTTGCTCGTGAACCAGGAATGGTACGCTTGCACAGTATGCATACCATAAAGGAACTGTAGGTTTTGAAACCGGTGTGGTTTCCATACCCGGTACGCAAATCAGAAAAGTTCTGTGATTCTCTGAACTCGTTTTTGTCTTAAGGGTTCACATACCTGGTACATGTACCATGAAAAAAATAGTCATGAACAAGGTAAAGTACACGTACCTGGTACATGTACTTGCCCTGTCGAATATTTTCAGATGCACAAAAATCATTTCTGTGAGATAATTGACATTTGAATAAATCTCTAAAAGCACTATATAGACATGATTATTCACATTATAACCTATGGTTGTGACTCAATCTTAAAGTCTTAAGTGTTATATGAAAATGATTAAGCTTATGGTTCAATCGGCTAGTCTTGGCTAACCGTCCATGAACAATGTCTTTATACACGGTTCGGTTACGGTCTATCCTAACCAGAGTATATATCTTGGTATGTTAATCTCATTTCAAAGATTCATCTAACGGTGGATATTGTTAGCTTGGTTCCAAAGCTATCTTACCTTAAACCTAAAGCAACCTATACTTTGAAAGTCTATATAAGGGAGAACCTCAAGCAACTTAGATTTTTGAATCTCTGACATTATTCTTTGTGTGTCCTAGTTGTAAACTAGAGTCGTCCTCTCCCTCAAACCCTTCAAGGGTTTAGCGACTAAAAAAATATCACCTAGGGATTCGTGAAACTAGGTCCAACTATATTAATATTGAAAGTTCGAGTATTTTGTGATTCCACAGGTTTAATACTTGTGAGGTGAATAATAATCTAGGTTGCTCTTCGGGAAGCATAAGTCCGGATTTTGAGGTTAGCTATACTTTTTCTATTGCTATCGATTTCAAGTCCCACCTTGATCTACGATCAAAAAGGCAATCACATATATGCTTATCCGTGGGAGGCAGATTGGTTTAAAGTCTTCAATAGAATTGAAGCAACTCTTAGCCTGTAAAGGACGTCAGCTAAGGGAATCATTTGGGCGGCGGAGTCCTGCTGGGATTCAAGAGGCATAAGGAGCGCGATTGTAGCTGAATTGGTGTGAGAGTTTAATTCGGTCTCAACTACATTCCAGTTCGAAGTTATTTATAGTAGGATAGAGTCTGTAGCGGTTTAATATAGTTTGGTGTTCAAGTCTGGACTAGGTCCTGGGGTTTTTATGCATTTGCGGTCTCCTCATTAACAAAATTTCTGGTGTTTGTGTTATTTCTTTTCCGCATTATATTGTTTATCTTAATAATTGAAATATCACAGGTTGTACGTAAATCAATCAAAGTAGATACATTCATCCTTGTTTGTTGGATACAACTTGATTGATTCTTGGATATTGATCTTTGGAATCGTCCAAGTACTCTCACACGTAAATCAGGTTCACGGACTAGTCTCTGTAAAATTTAAGATTGTGGGAGAAAGAGATATAACTCTGAATATTATTCCTTGATTGAGATTCATTAAGTTGAACTCTAGGAATTGTATTTAAGTTTGGTCCATACAGGTTACCTAAGAAAAAGTTGGTAGTGTATTTTGGTACCCCCACATTTTCAATTGGTATCAGAGCAGTGCAGGTATGACTGTAAATATTCTTTCTGTTAGTCAAATTTGTGACAAAGGCCATAAAGTTATCTTCAGTGCTGAAGGATGTGACATTGACGATGAGTCTGGAAAAGTTATTTTTCGGGGAATACGTGGAAAAAACAACTGTTATCTTTTAGATACTCGGTCTAATCTTTGTTGCAATATCTTTAACAAAGAACTTATCAGAGATGTTCCCAAAATCAATGCTAAGATCGATGGTGTTTGTGGAGATTGTCAGAAAGGTAAAAAAGTAAGAGTTCCACATAAATCTTCTCGAGAAACTACCACCAAGGCTCAAGTTTATTTAATTCATATGGATTTTTTTGGACTCATTCAACAACCTACTATTGGAGGGGAAAAGTATGCTTTGGTAATGGTCGATGATTACACCGGATTTACTTGTGTGGCGATCTTGGAACATAAGAATAAGACCCTCAGTGAATTCAAGATTATTTTTAATAGAATCCAGAATGAACAAGGTCGCAAACTAAAGAAAAATATGAGCGATCGGGGAACTGAATTCAAGGATACTAAAGTGTTCGAGTTCTGTAACCAACTGGGTATTCCATAATATTCACCACCTATAACTCCACAAGCGAATGCAGTTCAGAAAGGAAGAATAGAAATATACATGAAATGGCCAGGGTGATGCTCCACAACAAAAACTTACCTCTAAAGTTTTGGGGAGAATCTGTCTTCACAGCCTGCTATAAATCGTATGTATTTACGCTCACGAACCCTAAATATTCCATATGAGTTATGGTATGGTAAGAAACCTAACTTACACTATCTCTGTGTATTTGGAAGTAAGTGTTACATTCTCAAGGATCGAGAAAAGAGGGGGAAATTTGATTCAAAAAGTGACGAAGGTATTTTCCTTGGCTATGCATTTGACAGTCGTGGTTTTAAAGTGTACAATCTCAGAAACCATGTTATGATGGAAAAGGCAAATGTTATCATTGATGATTTGAAAGATATTCGTCATGATGACTCTCCTGCTGAGTTGCCTCCTTTAGAGACAACTGAGAAAGTCAAAGAAGTTCCAGAATCAGTGGAAGTTGTACGAACGGTCACCGATCCTGATGTTTGTGGTGACGAGGAGAAAATCCCTACTAAGGGTATTCCTGTTGAACGTGCCACTCCACGAAATTTATGGGTTCAAAGGAATCACGATGCTGATAATATTATTGGAGGTACGAAATCCACTGCTAAGACGAGAAATCAACTTCGAAATATTTGCAATTTTGGATGTTATCTCTCGCAAGTGGAACCCAGAAATGTTGATGAAGCTCTTAATGATACCTTTTGGGTGAATGATATGCATGAAGAGATAAATCAGTTTTTAAGACAAGATGTATGGGAACTCGTACCCTGTCCCTCTAATATCAGTATTGTTGGTACAAAATGGATATTGAAGAACAAGTCTGATGAATTCGCTACAGTAGTTCGAAACAAGGCAAGGCTTGTCGCTCAAGGTTATTCATATATTGAAGAAATCGACTTTGATGAAACCTTTGCACCTGTTGCACGCCTTGAGTCCATATGGTTTCTATTAGCTCATGCTTGTATTCTCAAGATTAAGCTATTTCAAATGGATGTAAAATCTTCATTCTAAAATGGATGCCTAAAGGAAGAAGTCTATGTCGCTCAACCTAAAGGTTTTGAAAGTCCAGAATATCCCGGTCATGTCTTTAAACTCAAGAAGGCATTATATGGATTAAAACAAGCACCTCGAGCATGGTATGAAAGACTTACTACTTCGTTTCTTAGAAAAGGTTTCTCAAGAGGTGGGGCAGATAAGACTATGTTTACTAAATGGAGTGGAAAGAACGTTCTGATTGCTCAAATCGATATAAACTATGGTTCTACATCTGAGGAACTTTCCAAAGAGTTTCAAACTTATCTTGGTAAGGAATTCGAGATGAGCAATGTTGGAGAATTAAGATTCTATTTAGGTCTACCAATTCAACAACATAGGGATGGAATTTATATTTCTCAAGAAAAGTATGCAAAAGGATCTTGTTAAAAGATTCGGTCTTGAGAAAAGTTCTCCTAAGCTAACACCACTGCCAACTACTGAGAAGCTACATAAAGATGAGAAAGGTGTTGATGTCGATCAGAAACTATACAGATCTATCATTGGGAGTCTTTTATATCTAACTGCAACAAGAACAGATATCGCCTTTAGTGTTGGTTGTTGTGGTAGATTTCAGGTTAAACCAAAAGAATCTCATTTTGCATCTGCTAAACGGAAGATATGTAAAATATACTATCGGTTATGGTCTTTCATATACTTTTGATACTAACACTGATCTTACAACGTATTCTGATACAGATTGGGCAGGTTGTGTAGAAGATAGAAAAAGTACATCTGGTGAATTCTACTGTGTAGGGCTAAATTTTATCGAAAAACAAAACTCACAATCCTTATCGATATGCGAATCCGAATACATCGCTGCAAGTTCGTGTTGTACTCAACTTTTATGGATGAAACAAATGCTTACTGATTATGGAATCAATACTGGAACACTGAAAATATTTCGTGGTAACTCAAGTGCGATTCGAAATCCCGTTGAGCACTCAAGAACAAAGCACATTGACATAAGATACTACTTTATAAGAGACCTCTCTGAAAATGGTATTGTCAACATAGAGTTTGTGCCATCAGAACAACAATTGGTTGATATCCTCACCAAACCTCTAGACACCGCAACGTCTCAACACCTACAACAGTCATTGGTGTTGTTTTGGTTCATTAAATCAAGTACTAAGCATTGCCCCTAGACTAATTCATATATTTTGGGCAATAAAACTTGAGTTCCAGGTAAGGAATTGTTGACATCTTATTAAAAATCATTCTTATTCATCAAAGTAAGGTCCACTCATGTTGTTCTCTTGGGAATGACATCAAATGGGGGAGAGTTCTTAAATGAACTTGTGTTTAATTGCTATATCTTCGTGGGGTCTGTGGCTATAGAATTTATAGGGGATGCTTGTATCTTAAATCTCCTAAATGAGCGTTAAGTATTTTTTTACTATGTGGTATCATCTAAATAAAAATTGAAATGTAATTCCTTTAAGTCTTGAAGTATCTTTTGGTTGAATTCATTACGATCCCATGATTTTCGTACCTTTGCTAATTTTTATTGACAAAAAAGGGGAGAATTAATTAGTAGTTTCGCACTACATAAATATGGTTTATGGATCATTATGTAAGGGGGAGTGAAGCAATATCTATAGGTTTCACCTATTATGCAAAAGATGTAAGTATTTATTAAGGGGGAGAAACATATCACCGTAGCATTACTTAAAAGTTGTGATACAATTGAACTTTGGAGAAGATAATAATATTATGTTTCTGTATAACGACGATTGAGAATATTTGTTTTAAAAGTTGTTATCGCTACGATCTTCAACAACAACGATGCTGAGTTGAACACGTTCAGAATCATTGCAACTTGAAGTAACGAAGAATTCAAGGAGTTGAAGAAACCAAGGAAATCAAACATGATGGATTCAAGGAGTTTTTGAAGATTTTTTTTTAATCCATGTGTATTGATAGTTTTTTCACTAATATTGACAAAGGGGGAGATTGTTAGACCATTGCTCGGTCGAACTCACAAGTGTTGCTATATCAAGCTTGTTATCAAATTTAGTTGATCAAAACTATATCTTGATTTCTAGTCTACAATTAGTCAAGTCTTGGATTAGGATAAAAGTATGTAATTGAGAATCGGACTTCACTACGTTTTACAGTTTCAAGGCGAAGATCAACCGAAGCTTTTGAAGAACTTCTTCAACAAAAGGTAAGTGAATACTGAACCACCTATTTCTCAAATTATATTCATCCTTCTATCTATGAGACGTTGTCGCATGACTGATTATACTATTGCAAGCATATCAAGAATTTGGAATCGAGTTTATCTTCGTAATTTGTTCTCGAAATATATATGATTAAGCTTAATATACATTTGTTCATACTTGATGAATTTCGGTTAAGAACATTTTATTGTTCATAATCTAAATCGTGATTCAAGATTATCATTCGAAAATAGCCCGGAACAATGAAATATGTCATTGATGTTATTTTTGAATGTTTCGATTTGATTTAGAGAGAAATATAGAACTACTTTAAATATGGATACAGGACAGTATGCATACCAGTTCACATACTAGGAGAACTATTATTGGTCCGGAGCCGTAGTACATGTACCTAGTACACGTACCGGCGTAGCTATAGGTCGACACAACTTTTTGGTATGCATACCCAGTATCCATACCATGAAAAGTATGTTGCTCGTGAACAAGGAATGGTACGCATACCCAATATGCATACCGTAAAGGAACTGTTTGTTTTGAAACCGGTGTGCTATCCATACCCGATACGCAAACCAGAAAAGTTCTCAGAGTTTCTGAACTCGTTTTTGTCTTAAGGGTACACATACCCGGTACATGTACCATGACAAAAATAGTCATGAACAAGGTAAAGTACACGTACTTGCCCTATCAAATATTTTCAGATGCATAAAAATTATTTCTGTGAGATAATTTGCATTTGAATTATTCTCTATAAACACTATATAGACATGATTGATCATATTATAACCTATGGTTGTGACTCAAGCTTAAAGTCTTAAGTGTTATATGAAAATGATTAAGCTTATGGTTCAATCGGCTAGTCTCAGATAACCTTCCATCAACAATGTCTTTATACACGGTTCGATTACGGTCCATCCTAACCAGAGTATATATCTTGGTATGTTAATCTCATTTCAAAGATTCATCTAACGGTGGATATTGTTTGCTTGGTTCCAAAGCTATCTTAGCTTAAACCTAAAGCAACCTATACTTTGAAAGTCTATATAAGGGAGAACCTCAAGCAACTGGGATTTTTGAATCCCTGACACTGTTCTTTGTTTGTCCTAGTTGTAACTAGAGTCGTCCTCTCCCTCAAACCCTTCTAGGGTTTAGCGACTAAAAAGATTTCACATAGGGATTCATGAAGCTCAGTATAACAATCTTTATCTTGATAGTTCGAGTATCCTGATCTTGTTTTTATTGTTGAGTTTCTCACTCAAACAAGATAGATAGAAATCGCAAAGTTCTCTTCGTCTTAGACTTTGTGATTCCACAGGTTTAATACTTGTTAGGTGAATAATAATCTAGGCTGCTCTTCGGGAAGCATAAGTCCGGATTTTGAGGTTAGCTAGACTTTGTCTATTGCTATCGATTTCCAGTCTCTCCTTGATCTACGATCAAAAATGAAATCACATATAGGCTTATATGTGGGAGGCAGATTGGTTTAAAGTCTTCAATTGAGTTGAAGCAACTCTTAGTCTGTAAAGGACGTCAATTAAGGGAATCATTTGCGCGGCGGAGTCCTGCTGGGATTCAAGAGGCATAAGGAGCGCGACTGTAACTGAATTGGTGTGAGGTTTTGATTCGGTCTCAACTACATTCCAGTCTGAAGTTATTTGTAGTGGGATAGAGTCTATAGCGGTTTAATACAGTTTTGTGTTCAAGTCTGGACTAGGTCCCGGGGTTTTTCTGCATTTGCGGTTTCCTTGTTAACAAAATTTCAGGTGTCTTTGTTATTTCTTTTTCGCGTTATATTGTTTATCTTTATTATTGAAATATCACAGGTTGTACGTAAATCAATCAAAGTAGATACATTCATCCTTGTTTATTGGATACGACTTGATTGATTCTTGGATATTGATCTTTCGAATCGTCCAAGTACTCTGACACGTAAATCAGATTCACGGACTAGTCTCTGTAAACTTTCTGATTGTGGGAGAAAGAGATATAAATATGAATATTATTTCTTGATTGAGATTCATTAAGTTGAACTCTCGAATTGTATTTAGGTTTTGTCCATACAGGTTGCCTAAGAAAAAGTCGGTGGTGTATTTTGGTACCCCCCACGTTTTCAATTGGTATTAGAGCAGGCATACACATGTAAGACCTAATAAGTCTGTGTTTGAAGCAATCTGACTATATGGACAGGAGTGCAATCTCGACAAACCTATCACAAGCTCAGATTAAACCAAATCCCGAGTGTGTTATAGAAACCATCGATGATGATTTATGTAGTGATCTGAATAAGCTGATCGAAAAACTTTGTCACGAAAAACAACGTTTGATAAGGAAAATCGATGGACTTCATTGTGAAGTGTATATTAAATTTTTTGACCTTCGTGAAGGATCTGAAAGAGAAAAAACTCTCCAGGTTAAGTTGGATGAACAGATTCAAATTGATAAAGAGATAATTGCAAGGTTAGATTATTCCAAGTCTGCTCTTGCTCAAACTCTTGGGATTTCGAACTCTGTTGAAAATTCTTCCAATCTTATTAAGGATCCGAGTAACTCTCTTAATTTTTGTCTTAAGTATTGTCGTCAGTCTGGAATTAAACGAGGTTTAGGCTTCGTCAAACCCGATGCGACTCAGTTTTATTCAAAAGAATCTAATAATATTACTTCAAATGTCGTTGGCTCCTGTATATTTTGTGGTGCTTTCAATCATTACCAATATATATGTAAGCTCTTTAGGAAGAAATTAAAGGTTGCTAGCACTCTTAACATGAAAGCTAGAAAACTTTTTTCTAACCTTATAATATTTACAAACCTAACAAGTCCTTCCACTGTGAAGAATGATGTTAGTATGTTAGATTTTGATTTAAAGTCAACTTCACCCTTTCAATGGTTTCTTTACAATGGATGTAGCCGATATATGACAGGTGATCTTTTTTGG
Organism: Papaver atlanticum; assembly: GCA_023531105.1. Taxonomy (NCBI): domain Eukaryota; kingdom Viridiplantae; phylum Streptophyta; class Magnoliopsida; order Ranunculales; family Papaveraceae; genus Papaver; species Papaver atlanticum. The sequence continues at coordinate 1,486,108 of JAJJMB010007708.1, forward strand.
TTCGTGAATTCGAGCGAATTTAATGGAGGACCTGTGACATTTGGATACGGGAGTTGTTGCTATATTAGCAAAAAAGGAACGATCAAGCTTCCTGGTGTGCCTGAAATCCATGATGTAGTTTATGTCAAAGGAATGACTGTAAATCTTCTTTTTGTTAGTCAAATTAGTGACAAAGGCCATAAAGTTATCTTCAGTGCTGAAGGATGTGACATTGAGGATAAGTCTGGAAAAGTTATTTTTCGGAGAATACGTGGCAAAAACAACTGTTATCTTTTAGATTCTCGGTCTAATCTTTGTTGCAATCTGACAAAGGTGAAATCTACGCATCTTTGGCTTGAGCGTTTTGGTCACATCAATTTTCGCCTTCTTGGCAAGATCATTAACAAAGAACTTGTAAGAGGTGGTCCAAAAATCAATGCAAAGATCGATGGTGTTTGTGAAGCTTGTCAGAAAGGTAAAAAAGTAAGAGTTCCACATAAATCTTCTCGAGAAATTACCACCAAGGCTCCTGTTTATTTAATTCATATGGATTTTTTTTGACCCATTCAACAACCTACTGTTTGAGGGAAGAAGTATGATTTAGTAATGGTCTATGATTACACTAGAATTACTTGGGTGGCGTTCTTGGCACATAATAATGAGACCCTCATTGAATTCAAGATTATTGTTAATAGAATCCAGAATGAACAAGGTCGCAAACTAAAGAAAATTAGGAGCGATCGGGAAACTGAATTCAAGGATACTAAAGTGTTCGAGTTCTGTGACCAACTGGGTATTACACAATATTCACCGTATATAAATCTACAAGCTAATGGAGTTGAAGAAGGGAAGAATAGAAGTATACATGAAATGGCCAGGGTAATGCTCCACAACAAAAACTTACCTCTAAAGTTTTGGAGAGAATCTGTCTTCACAGACTGCTACTTGATAAATCGTATGTATTTACGCTCACGAACCCTAAATACTCTATATGAGTTATGGTACGGTTAGAAACCTAACTTACACTATCTCCGTGTGTTTGGAAGTAAGTGCTATATTCTCAAGGATCGAGAAAAGAGAGGGAAATTTAATTCAAAAAGTAATGAAGGTATTTTCCTTGGCTATGAATCTGACAGTCAAGGTTTTAGAGTATACAACCTCAGAACCCATGTTATGATGGAATAGGAAAAGTTATCATTGATGATTTAAAAGATATTCATCATGATGATTCTCCTGCTGAGTTGCCTCCTGTGGAGACAACTGAGAAGGTCAAAGAAGTTCCAGAATCGGTGGAAGTTGTACCAACGGTCACCAATCCTGATATTTCTGGTGACGAGGAGAAAATACCTACTCGGGGTATTCCTGTTGAACGTGCATCTCCATGACATTTGTGGGTTGAAAGGAATCACGATGCTGACAATATTATTGGAGGTACGAAATCCACTGCTAAGACGAGAAATCAACTTCGAAATATTTGCATTTTTGGATGTTATCTCTCACAAGTGGAACCCAAAATTGTTGATGAAGCTCTTAATGATACCTTTTGGGTGAATTCTATGCATGAAGAGATAAATCAGTTTAAAAGATAAGATGTATGGGAACTCGTATCTTGTCCTTCTAATATCAATATTGTTGGTACAAAATGTATATTTAAGAACAAGTCAGATGAATTCGCTACAGTAGTACGAAACAAGGTAAGGCTTGTCACTCAAGGTTATTCACAGATTAAAGGAATCGACTTTGACGAAACCTTTGCACCTGTTGCACGCCTTGAGTCCATATGATTGCTATTAGATCATGCTTGTATTCTCAAGATTAAGCTATTTCAAATGGACGTAAAATTTGCATTCTTAAATGGATTCCTAAAGGAAGAAGTTTATGTTACTCAACCTAAAGGTTTTGAAAGTACAGAATATCCCGGTCATGTCTTTAAGCTCAAGAAGGTATTATATGGATTAAAACAAGCACCTCGAGCATGATATGAAATACTTACTACTTCGCTTCTTAGAAAAGGTTTCTCAAGAGGTGGGGCAGATAAGAATATGTTTACTAAATGGAGTGGAAAGAACGTTCTGATTGCTCAAATCGATATACACTATGGTTCTACATCAGAGAAACTTGCTAAAGATTTTCAAACTTATCTTGGTAAGGAATTCGAGATGAGAAATGTTGGAGAATTAAGATTCTTTTTAGGTCTACAAATTCAACAACATAAGGATGAAATTTATATTTCTCAAGAAAAGTATGCAAAAGGATCTTGTTAAAAGATTCGGTCTTGAGAAAAGTTCTCCTAAGCTAACACCAATGCCAACTACTGATAAGCTACATAAAGATGAGAAAGGTGTTGATGTCGATCAGAAACTATACAAATATATCATTGGAAGTCTTTTATATCTAACTGCAACAAAACCAAATATCGCCTTTAGTGTTGGTTGTTGTGCTAGATTTCAGGTTAAACCAAAAGAATCTCATCTTGCATCTGCTAAACGAAAGATATGTAAAACATATTATCGGTTATGGTCTTTCATATACTTTTGATACTAACGCTGATCTTACAACGTAATCTTATGCAGATTGGGCAGGTTATGTAGAAGATAGAAAAAGTACATCTGGTGAATTCTACTATGTAGGACTAAATTTTGTCGCTTGGCATAGCATGAAACAAAACTCACAATCCTTATCGATAAGCGAAGCCGAATACATCGCTGCAGGTTCGTGTTGTACTCAACTTTTTGGATGAAACAAATGCATACTGATTATGGAATCGATACTGGAACACTGAAAATATTTTGTGATAACTCAAGTGCGATTCGAATACTGAGAATCCAGTTGAGCATTCAAGAACAAAGCACATTGACATAAGATACCACTTTATAAGAGACCTCTTTGAAAATGGTATTGTCAACATAGAGTTTGTGCAATCATAACAACAATTGGTTGATATCCTCACCAAACCTCTAGACACCGTTGAAAATGCGGGGGTTCAACAACCACACCCAACAATTCGTTTGGCAATATGAGAGGACTTACTCCAATATACTTTCTAGAGAATCAACTAGACAGCCAGACTCAATCTAAAGAAAAGTATATACAAGAGTTTATATCTCTATCTCTCAATTCAATCTGTAATCAGCAAATAGAAATTTGCGAGCCCGATTGAATATAAGAAAAGTAACTTCAACTGTACCAAAGACCAATGTTCAAGGATCTAAATTGATCGATACAACGCACAACCTGTGATATTTCAATTATATAACAAAATATAATGCAGAAATGAAATAACACAGACACCAGAATTTTGTTAACGAGGAAAACCGTAAATGCAGAAAAACCCCGGGACCTAGTCCAGCTTTGAACACCACACTGTATTAATCCGCTACAGACACTAGCCTACTACCAATGAACTTCGGACTGGACTGTAGTTGATATTTAATGATGAAAGTATATTCATTAAGATAATTGTAAAACATTTATAATGAAAGATTAATAAAATATTTAATGATGAAATTTTTGCAGTGGAAATATGGGGAAGATAAAGAGGCAGAGGAAAGTTTCTATTGAACAACATCATCAGGTTACATGGAACAATATCTTATATATACGTGTAGGTGGAAAATCCTAGATACTATATTAAGCCGCACATCCATGGGCTACAAGCCCTACAACACTCCCCCTTGTGCGGTCCAGTAGAACTTCATATGTAGTGCTTCACATCCTAATTAATCTCACACTGATTCAAGGTACAGTTGTGTTCCTTACGTCTCTGATCCCAGCAGGATACTACGCACTTGATTCCCTTAGCTGATCTCACCCACAAGCAAGAGTTGCTACGACCCAAAGTCGAAGACTTGATAAACAAATCTGTCTCACACAGAAAAGTCTATTGGAATAGAAAAATTTGTCTCCCACAGAAATACCAATGAGTTTTTGTTCTGTCTTTTGATAAATCAAGGTGAATAGGAACAAATTGATAAACCGGTATTATATTCCCGAAGAACATCCTAGTATTATCAATCACCTCACAATAATCTTAATCGATTAACGAAACAAGATATTGTGGAATCACAAACGATGATACGAAGGTGTTTGTGACTACTTTTCTATCTTGCCTATCGGAAATATTAATCTCAAGCCAATCTTACGATTGCACTCAATCACGATAGAAATAGCAAGATCAGATCACGCAACTACAGAGAAAATAGTTGGGTCTGGCTTCACAATCCCAATGAAGTCTTTAAGTCGTTAACCTACAGGGTCTCGTTAGAAACCTAAGGTTAAGGGAGAATCGACTCTAGCTATACAACTAGTAACACACAGAAGTGTGGGGATTAGGTTTCCCAGTTGCTAGAGTTCTCCTTTATATAGTTTTCGAATCAGGGTTTGCAATCTAAGTTACCTTGGTAACAAAGCATTCAATATTCACCGTTAAATGAAAAACCTGATTCAACCAAGCTAATATCTTTCAACCGTTAGATCGAACTTAGCTTGTTACACACAAATGAAATGTACCCTCATTTAGGTTTATGTAACCGTACCTAAACGTGTATACCATGTTGGCTCAACAATAGTTAACTGAGGTTAGCCATATGATCACTCTCATATCAACCTTGTTCATCTTAACCATAACTAGTTCAAATGACTCAAATGAAACTAGTTAAAGAGTTATTCAATTGCTATATTCTCATAGAAGTATACAAGAACACAATTGAAGTAAAATCGGTTTGATTCACTTGAATCAATTCATGAACATTATAGCCACGGTTTGAAAAGATTGCATTCCTTATTAAATAAATGTTTAAGTTCATGTACACAACCGATTTTAGAACTTTAACCTTCAAGTATGCAAACGGGTACGCATACTTGAAATACCCGAACCAAGATTGGGTTTCGCCAGTACACAAACGGGTACGAGTACTTCAAATCCCAGCAAAAATATTCGGACATGAACCTTACACCAGTACGCGAACGGGTGCGCATACTTAGGTTCTCGGATTTCTTAAGCCAACAGGTACGCGTACGGGTACGCATACTATGGTTCCCGGACATGGATTACATATGTGCAAGAGTACAACACATGTCATATCCAATAATGATTAAGTGTTCTAAACTCTTATTTCAATCATTGAAACTTTCTTAGAGGATGACAATAGTCGTTTTCACACACTATTAGCATCAAAGCAATTTTCAAGTTATTGAAATAATCATAACGAAACATTCCAAGTCTACACCAAATGATTGTATCACACAAACCATGTAAGATGTTACTCGGCAATTTTCACATGATCATCTTTTGACTTGCGTCAAGAATATAAGATGAACTTGGTCGAAGCGAAAGCTTGCTAACACATATTCCGAAAAATATGTAAGCGAGTTAAACTCAGCTCGAAATCTCAAATGTGTATATAGAAAACTATATCGTAAGTAGACTACACAATAGACTTTCCAAGTGATAGTTGAGTCTCAGTCTCCACATACCTTTTGTGGATGAAGTTCCACAAGCTCTCCTTAGTAGTTCTTCGTCTTCAAATGATGAACACCGTGAAGTCTAAGGCTCAACTATACAATCTATGTCCTAGTCCGAAACATCTATAAGTAGACTAGAAATCAAGACTTATAGTTTTGATCACTAACATTGACAAACATGCTTGAGATAGCAACGCATGCGAGTTCGACCGAGCAGTGCTCTAACAAACGTAATGTCTCAACACCTACGGCAGTCTATTGGTGTTGTTTTGGTTCATTAAATCAAATACTAAGCATTGCCCCTAGACTAATTCATATCTTTTGGGCAATAAAACTTGAGTTCCAGGTAAGGAATTGTGTACATCTTATTAAAAATCATTTTATTCATCAAAGTAAGGTCCACTCATGTTGTTCTCTTGGGAATGACATCAAATGGGGGAGAGTTCTTAAATGAACTTGTGTTTAATTGCTATATCTTCGTGGGGTCTATGGCTATACAATTTACAGGGGATGCTTGTATCTTAAATCTCCTAAATGAGCGTTAAGTATTTTTTTACTATGTGGTATCATCTAAATAAAAGTTGATATGTAATTCCTTTAAGTCTTGAAGTATCTTTTGGTTGAATTCATTACGATCCCATGATTTTCGTACCTTTGCTAAATTTTATTGACAAAAAAGGGGAGAATTAATTAGTAGTTTCGCACTACATAAATATGGTTTACGGATCATTATGTAAGGGGGAGTGAAGCAATATCTATAGGTTTCACCTATTATGCAAAAGATGTAAGTATTTATTAAGGGGGAGAAACATATCACCGTAGCATTACTTCAAAGTGTGATACAGTTGAACTTTGGAGAAGATAATAATATTATGTTTCTGTATAACGACGATTGAGAATATTTGTTTTAAAAGTTGTTATCGCTACGATCTTCAACAACAACGATGCTGAGTTGAACACGTTCAGAATCATTGCAACTTGAAGTAACGAAGAATTCAAGGAGTTGAAGAAACCAAGGAAATCAAACATGATGGATTCAAGGAGTTTTTAAAGCTTTATTTTTTTTAATCCATGTGTATTAATAGTTTTTTCACTAATATTGACAAAGGGGGAGATTGTTAGACCATTGCTCGGTCGAACTCACAAGTGTTGCTATATCAAGCTTGTTATCAAATTTAGTTGATCAAAACTATATCTTGATATCTAGTCTACAATTAGTCAAGTCTTGGATTAGGATAAAAGTATGTAGTTGAGAATCGGACATCACTACGTTCTACAGTTTGAAGGAGAAGATCAACCGAAGCTTTTAGAGAACTTCTTCAACAAAAGGTAAGTGAATACTGAACCACTTATTTCTCAAATTATATTCATCCTTCTATCTATGAGACGTTGTCGCATGACTGATTAGACTATTGTAAGCATATCAAGAATTTCGAGTCAAGTTTATCTTGGTAATTCATTCTTGAAATATATATGATTAAGCTTAATGAACATTTGTTCATACTTGATGAATTTCGGTTAAGAACATTTCATTATTCATAATCTAAATCGTGATTCAAAATTATCATTCAAAAATAGCCCGGAACATTGATATGTGTTAGAGCACTGCTTGGTCGAACTCGCAAGCGTTGCTATCTCAAGCTTGTTTGTCAAGTTTAGTTGCCAAAACTATAAGTCTTGATTTCTAGTCTACTTATAGCTAAGTCTCGGATTCGGACTGAAAGTGTAGTTGAGCTTTAGACTTCACGGCGTTCATCGAATGAAGACGAAGAACTACTCAAGGTAACTTGTGGAACTTCATCAATAAATGGTATGTGGAGACCTTAACTCATCTATCTCCTATTTGAGACAAAAAGTCGTATTGCTATATAGACTTCAATTATACACATTTGGTATTTCGAGCCTAGTTTATCTCGCTTATCTATTTCTCGAAATATGTGTTGGTAAGCTTTCGCTTTAACCAAATTCATCTTTTGTTCTTGACGAACGTTAAAAGATGATCATGTGAAAATCGCCTTGTAACATCTTACATGATTTGTGTGAGACAGTTATTTGATGTAGACTCGGATTATTTCGTATTGATCATTCAATCACTTGAAAATTGCTTTGAAGTTAATAGTTTATGTGAGATAGCTATTGTCGTCTTCCAAGAATGTTTCAATGATTGAAATGAGGGTTTGGAACATGTAACCATGATTGGATATAAACATAGTGTGTATTCACATTTGTGTAAAGTCCAAAACCGGGAACCATGGTATGCGTACCCGTACGCATACTGGTTTGTTGTTAGAAGTCCGGAAACTAAGTATGCATACCCGTACGCGTACTGGCGGAAGTTCAAGTTCCGTGAATTTCTGCTGGAGTTTGGAAGTGTGAATTGGTATGCGTACCCATACGCGTACTGGCGTAACCAAACTCAGTCCGGCTACTTAGGTATGCGTACCTGTTTGCATACTTAATTAGTTTATGTTCTAAAATCGGTTTGTTCATGAACTAATACATTTATATAATAAGGAATGCAATCTTTTGCAAACAGTGGCTATAATGTTCATGAAATGATTCGAGTGAATCAAAATCGATTTTGCTTCAATTGTGTCTTGTATACTTCTATGAGAATATAAACAATTGAACAACTTTATACCTAGTTTCATTTGAGTCATTTGAACTAGTTATGATAAAGATGAATAAGGTTGATATGAAAGTGCTCATATGGCTAACCTTTGGTTAACTATTGTTGAACCAACTAAGTGTACATGTTTAGGTACGGTTACCTTTATCTAAATGATGGTACATTTCATGTGTGTATAACAAGCTAAGTTCGATCTAACAGTTGAAAGATATTAGCTTGAATCTAATCAGGTTTTAATCTAACGGTGAATATTGAATACTTTGTTACCAAGGCAACATTGATTGCAAACCCTGATTTGGAGACTATATAAAGGAGAACTCTAGCAACTGGGAAACCTAATTCCCACACCTCCTATGTGATACTAGTTGCGATTATAGTCGATTCTCCTTTAACTTTAGGTTTTTCACAAAACCCTGTAGGTTAACGACTTAAAGACTTCATTGGGATTGTGAAGCCAGACCTAACTATTTCTCTGTAGTTGCGTGTTCTAATCTTGCTGTTTTCTATCATGATTGAGTACTATCTTCTTTAAGATTTGCTCGACATTTATTCTCCGATAGGCAAGATTGAAAAGTAGTCACAAACATCTTCGTCTCATCGTTTGTGATTCCACAATATCTTGTTTCGTTAATCGATTAAGATTATTGTGAGGTGATTTATAATACTAGGTTGTTCTTCGGGAATATAAGTCTGGTTTATCAATTGGTTTCTGTTCACCTTGATTTATCAAAAGACGGAACAAAACTCATAGGTATATCTGTGGGAGACATATTTATTTATACAATAGACTTTTATGTGTGTGACAGATTTGTTTATCAAGTCTTCGACTTTGGGTCATAGCAACTCTTAGTTATGGGTGAGATCAGCTAAGGGAATCAAGTGCGCAGAATCCGGCGTGGTTCAAGAGGCATAAGGAACGCAACTGTATCTTTATCAGTGTGAGATTGATGAGGGCTCAACTACATTCCAGTCCGAAGTTAACTTGGTAGTAGGCTAGTGTCTATAGCGTCTTAATACAGTGTGGTGTTCAACTCTAGACTAGTTCTCGGGGGTTTTCTGCATTTGCGGTTTGCTTGTTAACAAAACTTCTGGTGTCTGTGTTATTTCTTTTCCGCATTATATTTTGTTATAATTGAAATATCACAGGTTGTGCGTTAAATCGATCAATTGGTAAATCCAACCTTTGGTTGTTGATTGAAATTGATTGATCCTTGAACATTGGTCTTTGGTACCGTTTAAGTTGTTTCGCATAATAATCAGGCTCACGGATTTCTATCTGTTTGATTTGCTGATTACATTGTGAAACAGAGATACAAACTCTTGGATATATTTTTCTTGAGATTAAGTCTGACTGTCTAGTTGATTCTCTCGAAAGTATATTGGAGTTTTTCCATACATATTGCTAAGTTAAATATTGGGTGTGTTTGTTAGACCCCAGCTTTTTCAATATGTGTCATCGATGTTATTTGAATGTTTTGATTTGATTTAGAGAGAAATATAAAACTACTGTAAATCTGGATACGTGACAGTATGCATACCAGTTCACATAGTAGGAGAACTATTATAGGTCCGGATCCGCAATACATGTACCTAATACACGTACCAGCGTAGCTATAGGTCGACAACAACTTTTTGGTATGCATACCCGATATCCATACCATAAAAAGTTTGTCGCTCGTGAACCAGAAATGGTACGCATACCCATTATGCATACCATAAAGGAACTGTTGGTTTTGAAACCGGTGTGGAATCCATACCCGGTATGCAAACCGGAAAAGTTCTCAGAGTTTCTCAACTCGTTTTTGTCTTAAGGGTACACATACCCGGTACATGTACCATGACAAAAATAGTCACGAACAAGGTAAAGTACATGTACTTGCCCTATCAAATATTTTCAGATGCATAAAAATTATTTCTGTGAGATAATTGGCATTTGAATAAATCTCTATAAACACTATATAGACATGATTGATCACATTATAACCTATGGTTGTGACTAAGTGTTATATGATAATCGGCTAGTCTCAGATAACCTTCCATGAACAATGTCTTTATACACAGTTCGATTACGGTCCATCCTAACCAGAGTGTATATCTTGGTATGATAATCTCATTTCAAAGATTCATCTAACGGTGGATATTGTTTGCTTGGTTCCAAAGCTATCTTAGCTTAAACCTAAAGCAACCTATACTTTGAAAGTCTATATAAGGGAGAACCTCAAGCAACTGGGATTTTTGAATCCCTGACACTGTTCTTTGTTTGTCCTAGTTGTAACTAGAGTCGTCCTCTCCCTCAAACCCTTCTAGGGTTTAGCGACTAAAAATATTTCACCTAGGGATTCATGAAGCTCAGTATAACAATCTTTATCTTGATAGTTCGAGTATCCTGATCTTGTTTTGATTGTTGAGTTTCTCACTCAAACAAGATAGATAGAAATCGCAAAGTTCTCTTCGTCTTAGACTTTGTGATTCCACAGGTTTAATACTTGTTAGGTGAATAATAATCTAGGCTGCTCTTCGGGAAGCATAAGTCCGGATTTTGAGGTTAGCTAGACTTTGTCTATTGCTATCGATTTCCAGTTTCTCCTTGATCTACGATCAAAAATGAAATCACATATAGGCTTATATGTGGGAGGCAGATTGGTTTAAAGTCTTCAATTGAGTTGAAGCAACTCTTAGTCTGTAAAGGACGTCAATTAAGGGAATCATTTGCGCGGCGGAGTCCTGCTGGGATTCAAGAGGCAGAAGGAGCGCGAGTTGGTGTGAAGGTTTGATTCGGTCTCAACTACATTCCAGTCCGAAGTTATTTGTAGTGGGATAGAGTCTATAACGGTTTAATACAGTTTTGTGTTCAAGTCTGGACTAGGTCCCGGGGTTTTTCTGCATTCGCGGTCTCCTCGTTAACAAAATTTCAGGTGTCTGTGTTATTTCTTTTTCGCATTATATTATTTATCTTTAGAACTGAAACTAGACTTTGTGCCCGTGCTACGCACCGGGCAGACCCGAAAACCATCAATCATATTTTTGGTTTGGTGTGACGTGACTTTGCCGCGCCCTGTGGTGCATTTTTGATTTGGTGTGGCTCGGCTTCGCCTCGCCCCATCCCAATGCATGCTTAGGATTTTTGATTTGGTGTGGCTCTGCTTTGCCTTGCCACGTCCCAATGCATGCTTAGCTCAGCTTCGCCTCGCCCCGTCGTGCATTTTTGATTTGGTGTGGCTTGACTTCTCCTTTCCCTGTCCCGATGTATGCTTATGAATTTTGATTTGGTGTGGCTCGGCTTCGCCTCGCCTCGTCCCAATGCATGTTTAGGATTTTTGATTTTGTGTGGCTCGGGTTCACCTCGCCTCGTCGCTTAGGATTTCTTATTTGGTGTGGCTCGGCTTCGCCACACCCCGTCGCTTAGGATTTTTAATTTGGTGTGGCTAGGCGAAACGGAAAAAGGGTTCTTATTACTTCGTGGCTTTTTATGTTTTTAAGTTCTAGGACTTGCTAATAGCATATTACTGTATCACACGTAAAATCAATCTCAACCCCGCCGCTTTGGTTTTTGATTTGGTGTGGCGTTGTTTGATTTGGGGTTTCAAGTTGAGATAATTTTGGTTATAAAAAAAAAATGTGGTTTAAATGTATATCAGTAAAACATGTGTGTTAATGATCGCCAAAGAACGAATGGGTCAGTGGATAGGTGGCAATTGTGTGACCTGTGGGTCTTGGGATCAATATTCCTTCCCTACGCAAAGTTTAGGACTTTTTTTTTAAAGTCTGTTACTAGTTAACGTTAATATTGTTCACCTCCTTAACGTACAGTTAAGTTTAGGTGTAAACCAAGTGTAAGTTATTATTTAGCTGTAAACACTCACATAAGTGTTGTATACCCACGTCTATGCTAACGACGTTATATCTGGCTAGTTAAATACATGATGTAAATAGAGTGTAAAAACGAATTTAAAGGTTCGATCAATAGAGTCTCGACACTTGTCGTCACCAGGATTGCTTTTTGTCAAAGCTTTTATCTCATTTAATTTGAGGGGGTGTCAAACTCACCGTGCGACGTGGGAGCGAATATGACTTAGCATTATAAATGAGGGGAGATATCACAGGTTGTATGTAAATCAATCAAAGTAGATGCATCCATCCTTGTTTATTGGATACGACTTGATTGATTCTTGGATATTGATCTTTGGAATCGTCCAAGTACTCTCATACGTAAATCAGGTTCACGGACTAGTCTCTGTAAACTTTCTGATTGTGGGAGAAAGAGATATAACTCTGAATATTATTCCTTGATTGAGATTCATTAAGTTGAACTCTCGGAATTGTATTTAGGTTTTGTCCATACAGGTTGCCTAAGAAAAAGTTGGTGGTGTATTTTGGTACCCCACGTTTTCAATTCTATTTGCTAGCCACGTATAAAAATGATAAGAAATATGATGACTATCCAATATTTTTGTCATCGTACTAGAGAACATGGTGATAGCAGATACTCCTTCTCCTTCATCAAATGGTTTTCAACATGTTTTGCGCAAGAAGAAATCAAAACAAGTAATTTACATGAAAGCTCCCGAAAAGATTTTTTTTCCGATGAAACACTTTACATGAACTTGGTAATGTAATTGCTTTTTCAGCTATTTATTTTTTATTCTCTCTTCCGCTTCTTTCTTTAGGAAGTTTTGGCTTTATGTTCCCTTCTTATTTTACTTTTTGTTTAATAACTTTTTGCTCTTGAAAAAAATAATAATAAAAAAAAAACTAACTGGAATTATACCCTCAAGATCGGTCACCTAGCATGGGGTAGACGCATGGCGAAGAGAAGAAGGAAAAGCCTTTACATGAAGATCCTCGCTAAGCAAGGATGAAGTCGGGTCACATGTATTTCCTCGCTGAATCAAGGATGAAGCAGTGCTGCATGAAGATCCTCGCTGAAAAAATGATGAAGGTAAAAAGGTGATAAAAGGCGCTGAAGCAACGCTTGGTGCATCGACCAAGGTAAGGTGATAAAGGCGCTGAAGCAACGCTTGGTGCGAAGACCAAGGGAGGTGATGAAAATGGCAGAACAAGCGTCAAACGATGGAGGCACTGAAGTATGGGTGAGGTCTTGCACGATAAAAGAGAAAAGAATTAGTTTGGGATGGAAGAGTACTACTCAAAGAGCTACCCCTTAAATGAACAGATGTTGTAAGGAAGTGAACCCTATCACATGCACACGGAGAAGATGTACAGACTTGTGAAAGGAGGCATGAAAAATACAGTGCATATCTTTAGATATTAGGATGATTTTGAAACGACCCAGCAATGCGCTCCAAAGTCAAAATTTTATCGAAGTCCATCTTTTTTCTTTCTTTTTTTTCTGAAAAGGAAAAGGAGGTTTAGGGAACTGTGAAGGATAATAGCACGACATTGCTAATATATCCCCTTAGCAAACGCTAGATATAATATGGAATTCGAGCCACTCCACTAATTGTCAATTGGTTTTGAGTTGGATGCCCATATATTTTATTTGGTATCATAGCTAGGCCCGTATGCGTGTAAGCCCAACGGCTACCCATATAACAAAGGTCTACGTGTTAGAGGCCTACAAAGAGTGTCATATATGTGAGGGGGCGTGCAAAGGATAATATTCCCACATTGCTAATATATCCCCTTAATAAGTACTAAATATATTATGGAAGGGTCACTCCACTCATTGCCAATTGGTTTTGAGTTGAATGCGTGCAGACTTTAACTATAACCCGAACCAACAAAAGAAAAGAAAAGAAAAGAAAACTCAAAGGGAACAGCTACAAACCAGCCCCCACACCCCATGCCAAATCACCTAAAATAAACTTTACTTGGAGCATCTTCCGCAACAATTTTCTTCGTGTCTTCCGCAAAGGAACTAGGGACGATCACCAAAAACTCACCAGTTGGAAGGCTACCGGATAACAAATCAGCCACTCTATTAGCTTCTCTATAAATATATTCCATTGTACAAGCTTGAAAACTATCTCGAAGTCGCTTTATAGACTCCCAAACGTGATGGCAAAACCACTGAGGATGACAGGATTTTTAAGTAAGAAACAACAGTCAAGGAGTCGGTAAGAATAGATATTCGTGGGTGGCTTCAAAAATTAGCAAGTTTATTAAGCCCAGCCTCTACACCTTGAAGCTCATGGAGAATGATAAAATTAGGTTCAGAGGACCCAGCAACACCATCCAAAGGGATGCTATTTTCGTTTCTTATAATAGCACCAAACCCATTAGGCATTACTATTCTCTCTGTAAGAACCATCAGTATTAAGGACAACTCCTATGGAGTAAAAATATATCCATATCTTTGTGATAATCCACATTTTATGGATAAAAAATGCCACTATGGGATACATTTTGGTCCACATCTCTCTGAAGTCCAGATGGTACTTCACAGATTTGAGGTGGTAGCTCTGGAGTAGTCCATCCGGTCATAGGCTGACCGAATATGTTATCCGAACATTCGATGTCTGGATTATTTTTTTTATTTGTTTTTTTTCCTTGTATGGTCAGTTAGTGACCGGATGCAAAAAAAATTCTATATCCATCAGGTCAGTTGATAACCGGATGAGTGCTAAAAGGTTAAAAACGAAATCGGAAGATATGACCAAAAGCCAAAGAAGAGTCTCTTCAAATTCAAGGTCTGTTTTTTAATCTTCTGTTTTGTTGATTTCTTTTACTATTTGTTAAGTTTTAATTTTGAATACCAATCGATAACCGTATGAATTGCTCTTAACAGAATTGATATGAGTCTTAGACATGTAATATATCGATCTCAAGTTGCGGAAGAAATGGGGTGCTTTTTAGATCTTTACAATTCAAATTATGTTCCATGCCAAGATGAGTAGTGTTAAAATTGCAATCAGGATCCAAAAGAATAGAAACGAGTTTTTTAATCTCTGTCTGCTGATTTCTTTTGATTTCTGATTGAATTTTTACAATTAAAATAGTATGGAGTGATTAATGCGTGATGATGCAACCACTCACAGAAACCAATCTAAACAAAAAACATCCATTTTTCCATCGCAGGAGTGGGAAGAAGAAACATAAAGGAAACGTCATCTTGTCTTTCTTTTCCAATAATAGTTGTCCTGTCACTAATGAGCCGGATGGGATATATCCGGACTATAACTAACCGGATGGATAATTATTTAGGATTTACCCATAGTGGGTTTTGACTCTACAAATTGCTGAAGATCCACATATATATGGATAGTCTTCAAGTTATGGATGTTTTTATCTCCACACCATAGGAGTTGCCCTAATAGCAACCTCACCACAGTTAGGTTTAGTCCTGGTAACAGTAACCTGTCTGGAACCAGGTTTTGGAACTAGGGGGACTAATATATATTTTTTTGATAAATTAGGTGGACTAAACTCGAAAACCTTAAGATATAGAGGGCTAAATTCTAAAACTTGAAGGATTAAACATAAAATATACAGGATATTAAGGGTTAATTAGAAATTTTAGGAATTTTGAGAGGGGCTAGAGCCAGGTTTTGTTAGCCTATGGCTCCGAGCATAACTTCTCCAATTCGAAGATAATTAAGGTCCTATTCTCATTGTTGTCAATCATAGAGACAGTACAGAATGTCATTCCAAATCTCATATCCTTTGAAACACAAGCTTCTGAGTAAAGATAAACATTAATGATTAACTACAGGAGCTATGACTTCATCAAATCTTGCATTTGCTATGTTGGATTAGCAAATAATGACTCGATCATTAAGCCTACCGGAAGACCAGCTAATGGGAAGTTAGGATTATCTTTCCTGAAAGAGGAAGCTAGTGAAATAGTAACTTTTTCCTTGGTTACCCTACCAGTCTACCGCACTCAACCACCAAAGGATGAAATGCATGTCACTGTTAATAAGATGATGTTTATCTCTTCTTAACTAGGTTCAAAGTTCAAACTAGACCACCTATCTGATTCTTAAGTGGTTTGATTGAAACACCTAGGTCATCGAAAGGTCTTTTACAATCTATTGTATGTGAAAGCACAAGTTGACCTTTTATTCAAGTCAGTTTAAGCACTATGAATCCATAATTAAGACTTAGAATATAGTGGAGTATAATAATGCGGAGTCATTGTTCAACTCATGAAATCATGCCATGCATTTGTAATCAGTGTTCCTCTCCATGACACATCAGGTTGGTTGGTTAGGTTTAGAGCCCCAACCAATACCCCATTGTTTTCACCTTTGAATAACAAACAAACAAACAAAGAAAGAAATTCCTATTTCTTCTAGAAAAATAATCATGCACCACTCAATGAGGAAAGAAGAGACAAGTACCTAATCTAACAACATATGAGAAATCACATAACATGTGTCATTCTAAAAAGTTCCACCCATTAGAACCAAAGATTTAATTACTAACAGTGAATGTTATATATGTATATATACAGAGAGAGAGAGAGAGAGCACATTCACTAGCATTTGCTTCCATGGTTCCTTCCTAAATTACTCAGACTTTACTTGTATCTTTTTATGTTCATAAACATGGATTATAGAAGTGCTGAGGATGTTACTACTTTCGTCCTCTTTGAATCAACAGATGATTCTGAGAATGCTTTAGACACTCTAGCGGTGTTAAGAGATAGTTATTTACCAGCCGATGGCGATGATGCCGAGTCTTGCAACTTCGAATATCTTGATCCTGAATATCAAGGTGACAATGGAACAGAAGAAGACGATACCGACAGTCAGAAGAATCAGAAGATGAAACTGTTAGCATTGAGTCGTTTACTGAAGAGATGGTGATTGAGGGGAATAAGAACAAGCACTTCTGGAAGACTTGTTTGAAATTTGGGTTACCATGAAGAATTGGCTCAGAGGTTATATGCTGTTTCCTTTAAATGTTTAATGATTTATCTGTTAGATGGATGTTAAACTACCCGCACTACTAACAATTAACTGAAACTCGCTTGCAACCGTAACTTCTACCAAATAACTATTTGCATCTAGTACCGATGAAAACAAAAGAAAACTAACAAATAACCAAATGCAGGTGCTTATCTAGCGAAGTAAAGACAGTAAATTCATTTCATTTGTAGCTGAACCCGCCACTTGACTATATCTCTATAACCCATAACAAAAACAGTAAACACCAAATAACTGAATCAAAGGCAAGTTTACCGATTCTTCATTTCAAAATACAGGCTGCGCACACAGAAAAAGTAGAATTAAAATCAGAAATCTTCAGTTACTGAAACATTACATAAAACGCACAAAATGTTCAGCCTAGAGCTGAACCAGAGTCATCACATGATACCCACAATACACAACACTCCTAACCCATTGGATCAAAGCCTGATACAGTAATGAGAACTAATTTACAGACAGCCGTGACCTTGGCCGTAGAAGGAAGAAACCCCTAAAACAAACAATTTAAGGGACACACCAATTAGTGGTCAAATTTACTTAACTCGCAATCACACACGAAAAAGAAAAGAAGAAAACGATCATGTAAGAACTTCTCCGGGTTTTTCAATCATTACCACCTTGAAACCTTCACATTCCTCAAAATGGCTACTTGTGTTGTGCACGTCTCTTGTAAACATCACACTCGATGTTGAGTCGGCACCTTCGATGTCATAGCTCATACTTAACCTTGAACTCTCAATTCTGCTATCAGAATATGACAAACTAGATTCATCAGCATGGAAACCACAAACACTACTAGGACTGTTAGTTTGTTCAACGTATAAAGATCCCCCTGTGACACCAGTTAAATCCTCAGTATATATAGAACCCCTTGTAACTTCAGCTGAATTCTCAGTACAGTCTATTGTGACTTCAGCTGAATTCTCAGTAGAATCCATTGTGACTCCAACTGAATCCTCAGCAGAGCCACTTGTGGCCTCTGTAGTATCTTGAGTAGAGTGTTTTATGAGTTCTTCGTTCCGATTTAGTTGCCTTAAGAAGCACTCTTCAATTGCGTTTAGTCGATGAACTTCTGCCTCCTCTTCATCTTCGCTACTCTCACTGTAAGCATCATTATTATAATAGCCTAAAGTAGGTCCTTTCAATTCACCACTTGTATCCATCTCATCTTGCTGGCTATCAAAATCTTCCTCATCAGTTTGCCTATCTGATGAATGGGAAGAAAATGGTGAATCCCCTCCTCCACTTGCTATTTCTTCACGTTCTCGTAGTGTTTTTAGGATCAATGCTTTAAGCAAATTCATTACTTGAACAGCATGCATCAGAGCTGTTAATGGGTCAGACATCTGGCCATAAAAGATAAAAGTCCCAAGTTAACTTACAAAATTGATTATCAACTCAAAAAGATTGAAACAAGATAGAGATTATTTGTTTTTCCAATTACCTGAGTCATGTTTGGGGCAAACACCATTGCGATATTTCTAGCATTCATTTTGTTTGATTCCTCTTCTTCAACGACATCAGCCATAAGATCAACAGCCCAATTGAGCAATGCAGCTTGAATTGGAAGGAGCTGTGTCACGAGTTCAACAAATTCTTCCTCAGTGTTGCATTGAAGAACTTGTTCCGGAGAGAGTCCATCCAATATTCCTTCTGGCAGTTCTCGGAACCAAGCCTTTATTAAACCGGCCAAACAATGTACATCAATGTTGTCAGGTACAATTCCGTGGTTCAGTTGGTCTCTAACATGCTCCTCCTGGCTGTTCTCCGGATTAATCCGGAATATGCCTTCAGCCTATTAATGATGCCAATCACAAAAATTTGACAGCGAGATTAATACAAGAACTAGGAGTGAGTACCCAAAATGAACCTTGTAAATGACTTCCAAACTTGCTTACCTTTAGACCTCCTTGAGAGTATAACCTCTCCTGCATCAGCATAAGGATAGTTGGGACACTATTCCCTTTGGAATCTAAAGTGCACTGCATTGACTCCGCGGAGACCCCGAACACACTAATACTACGAAAAAACATGTAATTCCATAAGTTAGTGTGACAAAAAAACAACAGTGTGAACATTGAAGCCTTGTCAAATTTTTATGGGTAAGCAAGTGTTCAATAAGACAACATAACTGTAATTACCCAGTCCTATAAGTTGTATTTCAAAGCCCCTAGTTAAGTCAATTTACCAAAAATCAACATTTCAAACCCTTCAATTCAACAAATACCCAAAACAAGACATGGCAAAACCTAAAAAAGATTACCACTACCATTTTAGACCAACAACTGACTTTAAGGATCCACAATTAAAACCCCAAATTGCACATGTATTGCCTTCTATGTCCATGTTTTTGAAATCCATAGATCTTCCGGATTTTAAAAATAGCTTCTCAAGATCTGCTTCCTGACATTTCATAATAATTCCAAACTTGCAGGACCTATGAAACAACTACATACCTAAGATACCTGAATTGAACTGAGCTAAAATCTTCACACACACAAAAAAAAGTGCAAAACAAAGACAAAACCCAGATCAAAGTTCTCAAATCGACAAACAACGCAAGAGTGAAAAAGATAAAATCCTCTTCTCACTCCAATTTTGGAGCTAAAATCTGAACCTTTTTTTTTTAATTGTAAGAAAATCTAGATGAAAGATATGAAATATAGAGGTTAGAATGTTGTTTTCACCTGGCACTAGGAGCTCTACAAGGAACTTCAACTTCAAACTCAACAGGAAGACCAAGAAAGCCATTAAACCTATCAAAAGTAACATGAGTTATATGTTGTACATTAGTAGGCCAACCAATCTCCATACACTGAACACTAGTAGAACCAACAACTTCATTATCTGTTTGTTCGACTCTACATGAAACCATAGATCTTCTTATTGCTGCTATTAAAAATGCAACAAGAGATAACTGATTTTGTTCTTCTCTAGATCTTTTACTTCTTTCTGATTTCTCACCACCACAACTCCTCTCATCTCCTCCTCTACATCCTCCTCCTTTGGTTAACATCATCACTCCTGTCATTCTCACTGCCTCTCTTCTCAGACCCTCTCACTTCTCTCTAGATTTGAATCTTTTCTACTAGTTGAGGCCTTTGGAGGTGGTACAGAGATCGAGATTTTGGGGTTCAAACGGCCACTCAATTCAAATTTAACGCTTACTTTTTTTTATCAATAAGCGTTAACTTATGCCCTTATGGATTTGAGGATATTACGAGCTTGGTATTACACGTGTATTGATGTTGTTATATTGGTGGAGGTTACCTTAAATGTCCTCGTTTTCAAACATTTGATTTATGTCCTTTGAAAATGTTGATGTCATTGTTTCCGAGGCTGCTAATGGGTACCAACTCTAAGATAAATGTTGTTTGTTTTATTTGTATTTTGGTATACCTTAGGCAAACCGGCCCCCTATTAACAATCTTGATTGTTTCTCCCAATATCTTACATACTTTTTGTAGGTTGACCTGTTTATTTTTCTCAAACATCACGGATTCTTTGGGTCCTTTGGGAGTCAAAACTTGTCACCCTAGGTGCTGTTTCAAAATCTGCCCAAACAAGAGTAGGGTATTTTTTTGGTATTTTTCCTAATAAGCAAGTATGGTTTTGTTATTTGGTAATTAAAACTTACATATTATTTAGAGCATTTCGGGATACCAGATCTCGGGTAGTTTTAATTTTCAACAATTTATTTTCAAATAGTAAATGGTGGTGTTATACATTATGGATTGTGCTCGTATTTAGTATAAACGATTAGTATAAATGTAGAACTTTGTAATGAATTATGGGTATCATTGAGTCGGATCATCGATTAGACAGAAATCAAATCAAAGAAGACAAAGCGATTAACGTGGTTCGGCACTAACGCCTACGTCCACACAAACTCCTTAGGGTGAAACTTCACTCTTGATCATCAGTGGATACTGAGATGATCTTACAATTACATTTGCACTCTTATTTATAGAGTGACGGATATTCTCAACTTAATTAAGAAGATAATATTAAATCTAAATATCTTTGACTAGGTAAATATTTAGGAAATTACAAATATTTTTATCTTGCAATCTTTAATGCCTTCTGTGCACATATATCGCATGGACACCTCGGTGGTCTTCTCTTCATGGTCTCTTGGACTTCTTGTATACGTGTTACATTTCTAATACTCCCCCTCAAGTTGGACACGTAGAGAAAAGTAGTGTGCAACTTGAACAATTGACGATAAGATTGATTTCCTTGAAGCCTCTTCTTGACTTGGTCTTCTCTTCCATGATGATACATCAATAACCAACGGCGTCACTGAACTTTTTAATATTGCTTGGAGTAGTACGAACCGAGCATGAACCTTGGCGAAACTTCACTAGCTAAAACTTGTTGAAAAACTTGAACACACTGTGTAACTTGAACGATTGTCGAACAGAACTGTGTATTAACCACGAGACTTGAACTTTATCCAATAGAGGTGTAGTCGCACCTTTTTTTTTTTTTTTTTTAGCTTATGTCGAACTGCATAACTCATTAATCGGTGTGGAAAACACCATTCATGTAATGACAGGAACCAATAAAAGCTGCCATCTTGATAAGATGCAAAATAACAGCATCCGCTAAAAGTGATCGAGCACAAAATAATGAAGAATCCATTTGATGGGAAACGATATCGTCAGTAAAATGGTCGGGATCATCTTTCCAAAAGATTGTTCCTTCCCAGAATCAGTGATCCATTGTGTTGGATATAAATCATACTTATGACATGGTATAGAAACTAATGCAAACACATGATCCATTGTGTTGACAGCGAATGGTTCGACGGTAGATATATATAGACGAGAAACCAACAAAATTAATTATAAACTTGTTTAAACTAATAAGATAATTGATTAATCAAACGAAAATCATTAACAAGATTATCCTCCATAGTCAATGATACAAGAGAACAACGGGATTACGTTGAACAAAAATTGGTTAAGGACACCAAATCCAATTACGATTGAAATTCCAAAACTTCGGAAGAAAGAAACGATATGATAATATATTGATTATGTCAATATAACTCGATAAACAAGAATATTTCTTTGTGAATATATAATCCAAGCATTTTCTTTTGATTGGTTTATGGTTAAGGAGCAAAAGATTGTTTCAGTACAAAAAAAAAAAAAAAAAAAAAAAAAAACTCGATTTGATCGGTATTATGTCATCGGTTGCACCCGGAGGAAACTCGCGATGTTGATAGAGAACATCACCATGCAAATGCAATACATATTGAACAAAGAGTACTGCAATATTTATAGTGAATGATAAAATCTAGAACGAAATCAAAAAAACGATATGAGAAAACAACAAATTAGTTTAGGAGAATAACAAAAAGAATTGTTGTTTAATTGACGATTGGATTTGACCCCAATATATAATTTTGTCAAGATGATTTACTTTGATGAACACTAAACATACAGTGAACAAGAAAGGGAATATTCATTTAGAGAGTAAATACAAATTGCAGCAGTATAAACTACCAAAAGGATATAACTGCAGATGCACAATATATTTCGGATAAAAATATATTGGATACTGAAGTATATTTTGGACGAAGTTTTGGGAATAAAATCGATTTCGCATAAAAATGGAAATATTTTCTGGTTTGCCAGTGAGATAATTAAGGGATTCACCGTATCATAACACATATGGTGGTAATAATATAAAAATCTATTCCCGGAAAGGGAAGATATGGGGATATTTTTGACACTAAATTGATGTGACTGTGAAGGAGTCAACTAGGATTACCCGTATCTATCGGGTGTGCTTGAAAGGATTTGAAATCCACGGATGAAATGTCAAGAATTTAATTCCTGATAATAAAGATAAGAAAACATACAGTTGTGTGACTACTTTGATCGACGGAAAAATCCTTGCCGATATATTCAAACTTGGTTTAGATGAAGAAACCTCAAGTTCGGAAAATAGGCTGTCAAGTTGAAAGAAAACGAAAAATGACTAGATTGAAATTTATAGTCAATAGATCAGACTAATTGAAACTTTTCATAAACGGAAGAATTTTGATGTACGTCAACTATTAACGGAGGAAACATTTTTAGATGCGAAGAAAATCAAGAAAATTAATAAAAATATATTGGGAAGAGTTATTCGACTACAACTCTGATGGAGAATAAATAAATTATTCATTAGGAAAAATAGACTATTTTTGATGATTAGTCTAATTAAAATCAATGAAAATGATAACCCAAAATATAGAAAGCGAATGCAATTGAGCGGATCTCCCCGCTCTGATACCATAATAAATTATGGGTATCATTGAGTCGGATCATTGATTAGACGGAAATCAAATCAAAGAAGACAAAGCGATTAACGTGGTTCGGCACTAACGCCTACGTCCACACAAATCCCTTAGGGTGAAACTTCACTATTGATCATCAGTGGATACTGAGATGATCTTACAATTACATTTGCACTCTCAACTTAATTAAGAAGATAATATTAAATCTAAATATCTTTGACTAGGTAGATATTTAGGAAATTACAAATATTTTTATCTTGCAATCTTTAATGCCTTCTGTGCACGTATATCGCATGGACACCTCGGTGGTCTTCTCTTCATGGTCTCTTGGACTTCTTGTATACGTGTTACATTTCTAATATTTTGTGATGAGTAACATATCACTAAAAAAACTAACTTCAAATTCGTTATGTTTAGATTTTATAAGAAAACTGATGCCGAAATTACGAGATAATTCGACAATAACCATATCAACGGATCCTCCCCTTTTTACCCGGTAAAAGTGAAAAAAATTGGTCATTTTTGGGATTTCAGTGAAAGTAATTTTAAATGGATTTTTATAAGTTTTATGCTTATTATTTGGAACTATTATTTTATCGTCCCATATACTTTTCTGTTATCGTCCATATTTTAGATGATATCACATCCTCTATTTTAGGCTAACTCTTACGGATGTCACATTCAAGTTTCGCCTAGTAATTTGGCGAATGTGCGCCTAACTATCTGGCGAAAACAGTGGAGTCGTTGGATCACCAACGGATCTCTCCATCTGATGACTCAGACTTCTCTGCACCAATTAGTTGGGCACAAAGTTATTGATTCAAGGACTATTTTGCGTTTCCTCCCCTCCCAAGATCGCTAATTAGCGTTTTCTCCCCAAATAAAGTAAAACTTTAACAAATTTATAGTTTTGGGACTGAAATTTTATCAATTTAGCGAAGTATTAATTTATCGATAAATTAATAAGTTATTATTATATCGAAACATACCAAATTTAACTTTAAATATTGGGATTGCTAAATACTACACACCTACTTTTTAAAATAGGTGTGTAGTATCAAATATTCAGAGATTTTATTTTTAATTCAAATTATTTTATGACATATTATGTGTACAAATGTATATACTTTAATGTTAAAATTAAAATAAGGAAAAGAAAACACAATAAAATCATTTCAGAGCTTCTCAGGGGAGTACAAAAAAATTAAAGATGAAGTGCAATGTATTATAAATGTGAATAAAAACAAATAATTGTAGATTCCTATTTTAATAAGCACCATAATATAATGTTATCATACTGATTATTAATTTATATATTAGTTAGGCCTTATTGGAAACTTAAATTTTTTATTATTTTATAAATTTATCAGGATTATTAATTTAGCACACTGGCCGAAATCGGGACTGGAAAAAAATATTTTCTTAGTGAAGTTATTAATTTATCGCGGATTAATTTAACGAAGTTCTACTATAGATTGAAATTAGCGTTTCCTCCTATCATTAGGTATTCCGTCCAAGCCTTGGTTAGCTGAGTCAGCACCTGTGCATGCATGGCATAAATTATACACGTGTAAATGGAAGTACCTGAAATACCCTCTCATACTAATGTAATCTAACGGTGGTTGATAAAGTGAAATAATGAATGGGGGAGATTTAACATCGACCGCAACATCTCCCATTATTCTTATTGCTTCTGATTTTCACAACCCTGTAAAATCATTATGAATTTATCCAATTTCCCGGTGAGGATGGAGATGTCGGAGACCCTGTTCTCAACTCTTCTTTCTCAACTCCGATCGAATCATCTTTCATCAACATATCGTCGATATACTAAACAAGAATTATGCAAAGAAGTTGTTTATTACAGTATCGACAATTAATTAAAATCTGCGTGATTACCACCTTCATTATCAAGGATCGATTGTTCGATTGGTGAAACGATAAAACCTATTGTGGAAGGTTTTCCTAGTAGTTTTGATTACAACCAAATGCAAAACCAAATCTATCACCTGCTGCTCTAATTTTTCAACAGCATCTCACAAAGCCATTACCATTTCAACATCCGCTTCTCATACATCCACCAACTGCAATCTAAGACCCATCTTGTTTGCAGCCACACTAACACCATTAGCAGCAGCTTCATCCATTTCATAAGAACCTGTAAACCACTCTTCATTTTATCCATTTGAGCTATAAATGCAGCATCTCAGTCTACCATCACCTGTTATTCTCATTCAATCTCCACCCATGTACACAGAATCACATTCACTGCATCTGTACCTTCACCTGTCCTAGCATACATCTTTGACAGCAGCATCTTAGACCTGCGCTCCATTTTGAACCCATCCAAACACCACCAGTGCAAACCTCCAAGAACTCAAACACCAATAGCAGTTGCTCCTCTGATTCTTAGCACAAACAAAATCATTTCCTTGTTGTTGTTCTCAATCCCATCGATTCACAGCTTCAAAAAGTTAAAAAAACAAACCCTAAATTCCAGAAATGGCCACCATCTCAACTGCTGGGGTCAGAACCAGATCCAAATCAATATCACCTGTTGATTACTCGAATTCAACTCAAACCCATTGACAAGAACCACCAACTCAAGAACCCTAGACTTCATTTCTCTCGATTTCTTCAAAAACCCAATTTCTTCTCGATCTGATTTCTTCATCAACAAAAAGCATGGTCTCTATAACATTTTTCGTCGGCTCTTCTTTGTGCCTTGCATCTCAGGTGATTGCACATGGTGGTAAGATATCTGGTTATGATTGGAATTTGATACATACAAGGACTGTAAGAAGTCATTTTGAAGATATTACTTCAATTCGTCGAGTTTGGTCTGAAATTGTTGTTATTGGCTCTGAAATTGATTTAGATTGCTATTAGATAAAAAATGAAGAAGAAGACCGGAAGTCAATAATTGTGAGGCATGAGGTTATTTTGGGTAGTTTATTAAAAAAAAAAATGTTTTTGCCACAGTGCACTGGTGCTGACTCAACTAATCAAGTGTTGATGGTGGTTTTTAGTATAGGGAGAAAACTGTAAAAGTCTATCTACCTAACCCGATATCAGAAGTAGTAGACCTTGATATGTCTATATTCCGCAAGGAATTTGAAGAATATATCAAAATCTGATGAGTGCCTATGCCTCTCTTCATATTATTTTGAAACTCAAGCTCCTAGATGAATTGTTCTCTAGTATAGAGCCTAATGAGTGTATAATCTCCTAGCTGCATTACTCACTAATACCGGAGCCTGCCGAGTATTTATTCTATGCTATGTTCCTCGGCTGCAATCTTAATATTGGTGTGACATGAAAATTAGTGTTCACTCGCAGCTGAGTAGCATGAATTTCCCTAAGTATCAAGATTAAGGTCTCCATGAAAGTACTCAATCAGAAGATGCGCTAACTGCTCCCTGAGGATAAAATTAAATAATTTTGTGTTAACACACAGAATTTATCAAATTTGTTCAATTTTGTGATAGCTCACAGCATTCAAATTTTGGCCTAACTAATTTGCAAACATTAGTTTTTTGCACCCTGCGTAATATCTCGAACCCTATTGGTCGAGACCAAACCTAAGTAAGCTAGGAAATTAATATGCCATGGAGCTAGTAGGAGCAAAGTCCTACCAGAAATCAGAAAACAAGAAACAAAGAGGAGTTGCGGCAAATAAGAGTAGCAGTAAGAGGAGGCGTGGCCGCGCCACTTGGTCGACCAATTCGCCTCAGCAGGCGCCACCTGTGGCCGGCTGGCCACACTCCATGTTGCTGCTTACCGTCCCCTTTCCCATCGACCAATCAGATCGCTTTAAACCCACCACACGCACTTTTAAATAAAGTTGGAAGTCGGTTGGTCGATGCGCCTAATTCCTTAAGGAATCTAATCTAGACAGCCCATGTCAGTCTCAAAAAACGATCACGGCCGCACGGTTTGGCCAGTCGATTTATCAAACCTAGTCGCCTCCTAACATGGTCGGACAAGCGCCATCGTGTACACCGGTGGGCCTACTAATGCCTGGGCCAATCGACATCTTTTCAACTCGCAAGCGGAGCCACTGAACGTTTACCAAAGCAGTTGGACACACGAGTTACAAAACCCTAATTTCTATTAAGCGGCATTACATTACTGCCGCAAAATGATTTTGGCCGCTCAACTTCGCCAGACGGATTGACCGGCCTAGATTCGACCTTAATCAACGTGCAAGGAGCGAATACGTTCACCAGCGGCCCAGCTATTGTGCTAGCCGATCGAACAACTCCCAGCGTGCGCAAACACCAAAAACGTTGGACCTAAAATAGGTTGGCCACACGGCTTTTATAAAACCTAAATTAAATCAACGACGGCCCTTAACTGCCGTAAATCATCTCGGCCGCCTAACTTCGCCAGATGAATTGGTCGGCCTAACCCCTATTTTAGGTAGCTAACAAGATGTGGCCATGATCAACGGCCACTCCCCTTCCATAAGCCGCGATCGGCCAAGCCACGGCCTCCCCATATGGCTCCCAAACGATCGTTCAAAAGGGGCTGGTTGAGCCACTTACATGAATTTTAAGGCAGCCATTAACTGCCGCAAATCATCTCGGCCGTCCAACTTCACCAGCCGAATTGACCGGCAAAGATTAAATCTTAGGTGACCAATAAGATGTCACCATAGTCGCCAGCAATCACTCTCCTATAGAGAACGACTGTCATGCCTTTGGCGCGCGTGAATAGCTCCTGGAAGCTTCCTAAAAATGGCTAGTCATGCTCCTTTTAAGACATTAAGCTCCGCGACTGATTTAAACGAGCTTTATACAACGATGCTTTACATGCATCGATTATTTTGAGCTTCTTGCTTAAAAGCGATGCTTTACATGCATCGAATACATACGATATTTTACGAATATCGGCTTCACAAATAACTCAGTTATTTAACCTAATAGCGTCACATGCTATTCTTTGCGGCAAGTCTCATGACTTGGCTCGTTGGTCTTGCACACAAGACCCACTTAGCAACCTGCTGCATATTTTTCAATAAAAATACTCGAGACATCAAACATGTCACAAACTGGGGGATGTTCATCAGTGTATTGGTCTGGCGGTTTACAACGTGCGGCGTGCCCATTATAAGAAAGTGTCAGGAAAAGCGGACAGTTAGTGGTAGCAGAGAAGTAGTGGGTGTAAACTAACCGTCTTCTCTCATAATAAGACGTGGTTTTCAACATTTTTACACGATCCCCACTTCTCCATCACTCAACTACTCCCATTTCCTATGAGATTAGGGTGCGTACAACTATGATTATATAAATAGGTTTTCAACCTATTTTAAACAACAACACAGTTTTGGTTATCAACACAAGTATCCATAAAAACACCAAAGAACTCATAACTTGCATTCTGCAAGCGAGTTCCACATTCTGATACAAGTCATAAAACAACCACACCTTCATAGTTAACCATTCTGATCTCAACACCTTCTTCGTTTCCCTCCTTACGACCAACCCTTCTCCTTCACTTTGTGACCGAAGCAAGACTGGAATGGCCATTTCTTGGTTTAGGCCAGAATATACAGATTGATCTCTCGAATCTAAAGTACTCCCGTGCAGTGCATTTGTTTAGGGTTTAGATTCGTTTCTCGGCGGCAAACCCAAATTTACCATTTCCAGCAGAATCAGTTTTTACCCAAAAACAACTGGTGACCACAGTGGGATATTAATCTCTCAGTTGCAAAAATTATTTTTCCCAATTCCATTTTAAATTTCCTAAATATCTCAAGATGGTTGATCTTAGGAATGGTTCAGAAACCCTCAATCCCAATTTTACTTCTCCTAGCACTGACAATACTTCACATGTCATTCCTGAATCCGTTCTTTCATTCAAAACCCTTGTTGAGGCTATGGAGTCTCAATATTTAACAACTATTCACCATTTGATGAAATCCTGAATGATATTGTCAGAGATCAAGCTATTATTGTCAAGACGCAAGACGAAGTATTTACGCTTTTGAAAGTCCTCACGGATCAACTATCAAAGGGACCAACACGTAATCATTATGGAGGAAACGCCATCAACAATTCATTTTGGATCAATACTGATGGTAGTAGTCCTTCTTCCAAGACTCATATTCCTATTCCTGGTGAGTAAGATGAAGCCTATGGTCATGTTGAATGGAAAGGTATCCACCAACCTAACTTGTCTGCTCATGAAGATCAAGAGATGTTTCCTCAAGCTCAGAAAGAAGACTCGTGGGATTTATCATGTTCTCATCAGAGTCCTCGCAATGAAAAGGTGATCTCATTATGTGCGTCCTTCTTGGAAAATATCAATTCCCATATTGCATCAGAAGTTACTAAGAGATCCGCTACTTTACTCAGTCGATCCGAACCGTCCCAGAATGAAGAAGCTCGTAAAGATGTTCAGGAAAGAAGGCGTCCTTCCAATAAAAGATCCAACCTCCAGTCAATCGCTAGTGAAGGAGGAAAGATAAAAGCTCCAGCAGCGGAACAAAGACGCAAACGTGCGGCTCCAGTGCATCAAACGGCTCTACTCCGGAAGGCCGTGGCTAAGACTTCTGCGCAACAACAAAAAACTGGAGATGATACTCCAAACTTCCCGTTCCCGATCGAGGAAGTAATTGAACTCCTGGAAGTATGGATTCAAGATGATGCCATCAAACTACCTCCTATAAGGCGCCCACCAACTGAGGAAGAAATGGAAAATCCCAAATATTGCCGTTACCACTGGATCGTCAATCATCCAACCAATAAATGCAAAAAATTGAAGCACATTTTCATAGAAAATGTAGATGCATGGGAACTTCAATTAGGCACTGAAGGAGTTCGCAGAGACCCTCTTCCCGTCATGAGCTGCATGATTTCTGGGGACTCCATCCACAAAACCGTACAGCCTATGATGGAGCATTTATGTGAGATTCTGTCTTTCTCCAAGACACAACGTCAAGACGTATTTGCAACCCTCAACCATATTGTATCAGGCAAGCGGTTGTTTCCAGCCAGGGAAGTCGCTCCCAAACCCCAACCTCTCCGGGAAAGCACGACTGATATATGCAACTGGGGACTCCTAGCCACTGCTCACTTGAAGGATGTCGAGTTTGACAGCACATTGATTGACACGGCCTCTGACTTCAACATTGTCACCATCAAAACTCTGAGAGCTGCAAGGATTTCAAAGTAGGAAGCCGTCCACTATCCAACCATAATCAAAAACTTGGAAGGAGAGTCCAGAGACGCTTACGGGTACATCAATCTCGAAATCAAGGTGGGAGATGTTATAACACACACCAAATTTCATATAGTTAAAGAGTACCCTAATTATGATATGGTCCTTGGGCGCTCATGGATACACGGCAACAAGGCGAAGCTAGGAGTATGTCCTTTACCAGTGTCTATACCTGAAAGGGTCTCCAACAAGCCATCAAATCCTGAAGACTATTTGTTGCCAAATCAGCAACTCGCGAATGTGACGCAGCTGCCTGAAGAGAGCGCATCGGTATTTTTTCGCAGATTCCGGACACAAGTAAGTCTTATTGAACAACTCTTTATACAATCAACCACTCCTCCTCCTGCCAAGGCTTGGGGACTCGATCTGATTATCAACCCAACCATCACTAGGAGATGTGAATGGGATGCGAGTCTTTTCAAGTTTTTTATCAAGAGTTTAGAAGTTGTCACAGTCAAAGATGAGGAATCTAAGAATCAAGTAACGGTGCAACATCCAAAACCGTTTCAAGTTGGAGATATGGTAGTGAGAGTTGCTGCTCAACCTGCTCCGTCTGATTCCGCAGAATGGAAAGACGAGCCGTACCTAGTGGCAGAAGGTATTTTGGGAGGTTACTGCAAGCTCAACAATGCAGACAAGCTAGAAGGCGTAGTAATACACACCCGGTGGCTCAAACCCTTCAATACCTAAGGTGTCACGCCGCCCTTTCCTCCAACATTCCTTTTAGTGTTTCCTCTAGCAATTTCTATTTTCATGCAATATTTGTAATTCCTCCAAAATGATTGCACTGCTTGCATTCATAATTAGGATTTCTATTTATCGGTTAATCGAAGCATCATTTCCCTTTGAGAAATCTCTTTACTCCTAAATCATCTCAAGAAAAAGTCTCGAGTAAAGCCAAACCCTCATAAAATCATTACCTATTGGTTCAAAACCATAAAAAATAAAACCATGAAAGAGACATCTCATATCTTTCAAAAAGTACCGAAGAGGGGAATACATAAAGGAAAAGAAAAAGCAAGACCAATGGAAATCATCAAGAAGCCAGTACATTCTTCTTAGAGCAAGCGTCCCTCGTGTAGCCTGCTTCAACGACGAAACGGCCTCTCAGTCACCACCTCATTGTGCTTAGACCCCGGAAAGAAGTTTCGCCATCTGCAATTTTTCAGATTTTGGAAAATCCCTTCATGTAATCAAGAAGCAGCGAGCTAGCGCATGTGGTACTCCCAGATTGCAACTACTTCTTCAGGCATGTCCAATCACGTCACGCGCGCTATTAAGTGAAAGTAGAGCCTCCACACCTAACAAATACGGCTCTTGGATTTATTGTTTACGGAAGCACAACACATGTGATATACAAGGGTGATATCAAATGGAAGTTACAGGTTCGTGGCCGAATCCTCAATCTTCATCATTGCGTCCCCTACTTCAAGCTGTTGTTATTAGGGTTACATATGATAAATATCATCATGGAAGCGGTATCCGGTCACATGAAAGGAAAACACATCACCACTTATGTGTGTCTCCTTCCCATCTGCCACATCACCTACTGCGAACTCAGCACTGCCTACCCAAGGCCTGCATGAAGCTGCGCGTCAACAACCACATCATCGACAAAGTCATATTCGGTGTTTCTAGATTTCCAATTTCCTATGGAAGGGGTGCATGGGCTGCCAAGAGTTTGGATACAATACAGATCTGTCAAGTGCGACTACCACCCATTGATCAATAGGTGACTGTCAAAGCTTTACGAGCCGCATAAATTTATCAACATGAAGCCGTACACGTGCATCAAAGACTCAAAATACAGCTCTAGTGATCAAACAGAAGCGCAATTGAGGACTAGCCAATCGCATCCCATCTCATACAAGCATTCCGAGCATATTTTCATCGCAATCAGAAGGGCAAGAATGAGCCTATGAGATAAAGAGTCAGAATGAACGCAATTTCATTCCAGTCAATGCTCGGAGTATAAAGAAAATTTTAGTCGCGACTCAGCAGTCCAGACACCAAGCAATTTAAAGTCAAGGTCTCTTGCAATTGACCGCAATGGAGTTTGGAAAATTTTGAAATCCACTGGAGAGGCCAGATACTCATTTATCTGGAGACATGACCTTATTACACATTCCGGAGAGGATCGATGGAATTCGCTCAGGATTTGATGAAATTTCAAAATCGTGAAAGTTATACGTACAACTAAAGTTCGTACTTGCAAAAAGAAAAAGAAAGAACAAGATATACTTACCTTGCCGCTGATGATTGGCACACTCGTGATGGAGCTGCTGACAGCGACGAAGAGGATCCGGCTGCTGCAGACGAAAGCACGGAGCCATAGAGCAACAAAAAACAAAAGAGGATCGATACCCCTTTTATACGAATGGAGTTCGAACAGAAGAAGGATTCCGTCTTGCTCCATGGAATTTTTAGGATGGCTGGGCCCACAACACTCATACCCATAGCCAAGATAGAAACACGCTACTACGAAGACCATTGGACGCGCGGTCCTGTTGCTGAAGGCCGATTGGAATTTTCCTGGCAATATCTACCTTCTTTGTCTTTTCAATTTTAATTTTGTCTGTCACCATCTACTGCTTACCCCGCAACAATGTCACTGTTACGTGCTAAGCAGGGGACTTAATGTTGATGGTGGTTTTTAGTATAGGGAGAAAACTGTAAAAGTCTATCTACCTGACCCGGCATCATAAGTAGTAGACCTTGATATGTCTATATTCCGTAAGGAATTTTAAGAATATATCAAAATCTGATGAGTGTTTATGCCTCTCTTCATATTATTTTGAAACTCAAGCTCCTAGATATATTGTTCACTAGTATAGAGCCTAATGAGTATATAAGCTCCTAGCTGCATTACTCACTAATGCCGGAGCCTGCCGAGTATTTATTCTATGCCATGTTCCCCGGCTGAACTCTTAATATTGGTATGACATGACAATTAGTGTTCACTCGCAGCTGAGTAGCATGAATTTCCCGAAGTATCAAGATTAAGGTCTGCATGAAAGTACTCAATCAGAAGATGCGCTAACTGCTCTATGAGGATAAAATTAAAGAATTTTGTGTTAACACACAGAATTTATCAAATTTGTTCAATTTTGTGATAGCTCACAGGATTCAAATTTTGGCCTAACTAATTTGAAAAATAATAGTTTTTTGCGCCCTGCGTAATATCTCGAACCCTATTGGTTGAGACCAAACCTAGGTAAACTAGGAAATTAATCCGCCATGGAGCTAGTAGGAGCAAAGTCCTACCAGAAATCAGAAAACAAGAAACAAAGAGGAGTTGCGGCAAATACGAGTAGCAGTAAGAGGAGGCGTGGTCGCGCCACTTGGTCGACCAATTCGCCTCAATAGGCGCCACCTGTGGCCGGCTGGCCACACTCCATGTTCCTGCTTACCGGCCCTTTCCCATCGACCAATCAGACCGCTTTAAACCTACCACACGCACTTTTAAATAAAGTTGTAAGTCGGTTGGTCGATTCACCTAATTCCTTAAGGAATCTAATCTAGACAGCCCATGTCAGTCTCAAAAAACGATCACGGCCGCACGTTTTGGCCAGTCGATTTATCAAACCTAGTCGCCTCCTAACATGGTCGGACAAGCACCATCGTGTACAACGGCGGGCCTACTAATGCCTGGGCCAATCGGCATCTCTCCAACTCGCAAGCGGAGCCACTAAACGTTTACCAAAGCAGTTGGCCACACGAGTTACAAAACCCTGATTTCTATTAAGCGGCATTACATTACTGCCGCAAAACGATCTTGGCCGCTCAACTTCGCCGGTCGGATTGACCGACCTGGATTCTACCTTAATCAACGTGCAAGGAGCGAATACGTTCACCAGCGGCCCAGCTATTGTGCTAGCCGATTGAACAACTCCCAGCGCGCGCCAACACTAAAAACGTTGGCCCTAAAATAGATTGGCCACACGGCTTTTATAAAACCTAAATTAAATCAACGGCGGCCTTTAACTGCCGCAAATCATCTCGGACGCCCAACTTCGCCAGATAAATTGGCCGGCCTAACCCCTATTTTAGGTAGCCAACAAGATGTGGCCATGATCAACGGCCACTCCCCTTCCATAAGCCACGATTGGCCAAGCCACGGCCTCCCCATATGGCTCCTAAACGATCGTTTAATAAGATGTCACCATAGTCGCCAGCCATCACTCTCCTATAGAGACCGACCGACCTGCCTTTGGCGCGCGTGAATGGCTCCTGGCAGCCTCCTAAAAATGGCTAGTCATGCTCCTTTTAAGACATTAAGCTCCGCGACTGATTTAAACGAGCTTTATACAACGATGCTTTACATGCATCGATTATTTTGAGCTTCTTGCTTAAAAGCGATGATTTACATTCATCGAATACATACGATATTTTACGAATATCAGCTTCACAAATAACTCAGTTATTTAACCTGATAGCGTCACATGCTATTCTTTGCGGAAAGTCTCATGACTTGGCTCCTTGGTCTTGCACAAAAGACCCACTTAGCAACCTGCTGCATATTTTTCCATAAAAATACTCGAGACATCAAACATGTCACAAACTGGGGGATGTTCATCAGGGTATTGGTCTGGCGGTTTACAGCATGCGGCGTGCAACATGCCCATTATAAGAAAGTGTCTGGAAAAGCGGACAGTTTGTGGTAGCAGAGAAGTAGTGGGTGTAAACTAACCGTCTTCTCTCATAATAAGACGTGTTTTTTCAACATTTTTACATGATCCCCACTTCTCCATCACTCAACCACTCCCATTTCCTATGAGATCAGGGTGGGTGCAACTATGACTATATAAATAGGTTTTCAACCTATTTCAAATAACAACACAGTTTTGGTTATCAACACAAGTATTCAGAAAAACACCAAAGAACTCATAACTTGCATTCCGCAAGCAAGTTCCACATTCTGATACAAGTCGTAAAACAACCACACCTTCAGAGTTAACCATTCTGATCTCAACACCTTCTTCGCTTCCCTCCCTAAGACCAACCCTTCTCCTTCACTTTGTGACTGAAGCAAGACTGGAACGGCCATTTATTGGTTTAGGCCAGAATTGTACAAATTGATCTTTCGAATTTAAAGTACCCCCGTGCAGTGCATTTGTTTAGGTTTAGATTCGTTTTTCGGCGGCACACCCAAATTTACCATTTCCAGCAGAATCAGTTTTTACCCCAAAACACCAAGGCTTGGACGGAATACCTAACGATAGGAGGAAACGCTAATTTAAATCTGTTTGGGGAGGAAACGCTAATTAGAGATCTTTGGAGGGGAGGAAACGCAAAATAGCTCTTGATTCAACTTACAATACTTCAAGCATTTTCTTGACCCACAGCTTGAATGTTGGGTTTAGGCAACGGTTTCCAATTTGAATCTTGAAGTTGGATGACCATAAAAGTTAGCATTACTAAAAAAATATATGTATGTGCAACACGTGTTTTCTTTTAGCTTAATGGAAATTTATTGGTACCTTTTTTCCCCTTTACGGTCTATCCTCGATAAATAAATATTCAATAAATGAATAACCTCGCCAAAATGAATAGTTTTCTTTGTTGACTTGGGTAAAGAAACCGAATAAATAACCTCGCTAAATGCATTAATAAGTAAAAAAAATGAGTCCTTAAGAGCCCTTTGAAAATATAAATGAATAATCACTAACTTTCATGCAAAAATATATAAAAATAAAGTAAAATACTTTGTGCAATCAACTTTAATGCTCGTATAAGAAGTCATTTTTTTTTCTTCCAGAAATACATCTAAAGTTGTTTGTTTTTTCCTTCCGCCTATGCATCACATCCTTAGTTTTTTTTACAATGCATGTATAACTTCTAAAATATTTTACTCGCATTGTAGCAAGTTAGGTTTACGGTGACTACTGCTTGAAATGCCTCTTTTGATAGCAAATTTAGTGTGGCACTACTATCATCTGGTTCACGATCATTCTCATCATTACTGACTCGATAAGTTTTTTGTCGGTAGGCTATTCCGTAACTTCATAAATATTCTTTTTTTTTTTTTGTCCATCACATTTCTATAGCTTAAGTTAGAAATGAGTTAATTCTTAAATATCTTCTTTCATGGACCAATTTCTGGTTCAGAATCATCAACATTATATATATGCCACGTCGAAACTAAAATAAAATTACTCTCTAAATAAATATGTATTCACTTATAAAATTACTCTCTAAATAAATATGTATTCACTTACCGATAAATAAATAATATATTCAGATAACCAACCACGTTAAACGAGTAATTTTTTATGGTACCAAGTGTATCCATTTATCAAAGTTAGTTTGTATTTTATTCTCGTTTTGGGTTTAATACGACCAATAAAGATTATAACCCTTGAGTAACCAAATCTCTCTAAATCTGGGACTAGTTTGTATTTTATTCTCGTTTCAGGTTTAATACGACCAATAGAGATTATAACCCTTGAGTAACCAAATCTCTCTAAATCTGGGACGGAGTGGTACGGAAACCACGGGTACACACAGACAGAGACGGAGTGGTACAGAAACTACGGACGCACGGGTAGCGTTGAGAAGGGTCTGACTCTGATATGGACGGAGTGGTACGGAAATCACGGGCACAGACAAACAGAGACGGAGTGGTACGGAAATCACGGACACACGAATAGCGTTGAGAGGGATCTGGCTCTGATACCATGTTAGGAATCCACGGGCCTAACTAACCTCGAAAACCGGTTTGCAACGATAAAATTGTTCGAGGCTTATTAAGCAACGTGGGACTATTTAACAATGATCAATACAGTCATTTCCCAAAAAAAACCTATGATGAAAGCGAACTAAGTTGAATCCCCGACTGCCCGTTTGAGTTGGGAGAACCAAACCAGATATTAAATGGGATTTGGTGAGTACGACGATGCCTTGGATCGGCTTTTGGGGGTGGGGTAGGTAAGAATTTAAGTTGCCGTTAGAAAAAGGCACTTTTGGCTTTTGGCCAACAAGACGAGTCTGTAGAGTTCAAACTACAGTGTGAACCACTTAGGGAAACAGTTCAATTATGCATAGTGATGATAAATACACAATTTAATTATCCTGACGAGATTGGGGTATACCCAGATTAATTGGGGTATACCCATTTTGTTCCCATCCAAGGTAGTGTGCTAAGAGGTGTCTAAAAGATGTTAAAAGACCAAATTACTCTTACTATTAATACCCTGCCGACTGATCACCCAAATAATTTTCAAAATTTATCTTCAAAACTCTAACCCAATGTGATGAAATCAAAAATCAAAACGAAACTAAAAAAAAATAAAAAAATATTGGCTACGGGATTTGAGATTGGATATGCTTAAAATTTTGTACCCAATCTCAAACCGAATACAAATTTATACGCGGTTTGAGATTGGGTACAAAATAATATCCAATTTCAAATCCCGTATGACTCCACATTTTTATCAAAAGTCGGCAGGGTATCTTTTGGTCGACCTTGCCGGTATTAGTCGGCAGGGTATTTTTTTGGCGACCTTGCCGACTAGTATTAATTATTATCTTCCTAGGTTGGATATCGTGATGACTTTTCGTCTCTGAAATTAGCATTTACAGGGTCGTCGTGGTATTCATCCTTATACCTTGACGACTATAGTTTAGTCGGCAGGTTATGGAATTAATACCTTGCCGACTAATCATGCATTTGTAACACCTTTCTCCGTATGTCAAAAATCGTATAGTCGGCAGGGTATTTTTTTGTCGACCTTGCCGTCTATAATTTAGCCGGCAAGGTAGGAAATCAATAAGATGCCGACTACTGAGGCATTTACAACAGTCTCCTGTGTGTCAAAAATAATAAAGACGGCATTGTTATTTAGAAACAAGCATGCCGACAAACTTTGGTCGGCATGGTCTTCATTCGTCGACCTTGTCGACTTTTCATACTTTCATAACTGAAAGTGTTGATTTCTTTTCTAATTTTGAGTATGATTTCATACAACAGCTTTGCAATCCCCTTTTTAGAAGTGTTGCTTTCATTTCTGTTGATAAAAATATCTTCAAAACAAAAAAAAATCTTCCCACATAAGTTCAATCAAACACAAAATTTCATAACTTAAATTCATAAGTTTTAATCTACTCAATTAACTAATCTAAACTCAATTAAGTAAGCTAATCAGATTTTTTTAGTGTTAATTAAACAAGGGTATATTAGCCATTTAGAAAATACAAGGTTAAGGGGTGTCCTGTTTTACTTCAAAATGACTCAGGTTTTGTCTCATTAGATATACCCCAATTAATCTGGGTATACCCCAATCTTGCCAGGTTAATTATGTATATAGTGATGATAGGATTTCATGCCCGCAGTCTTTACTATTGAAAAAAAAAAAAAAAAAATCTCTTTTTTTGATAGGAAAAAAAAATTAAACTAATTAACCTAAAAAATTCGAATTGTGCATTTTTTTTTTGTAAAAATCTACAGTTTAAAAAGAGGAATATATCATCAAAATATTGGGTTCACATTCATTGTCATTTGGTTCTATCTTGTATGCACAAGATTATCTGCGGATCCTCTTTTTTTTCATTTTTTTTCTTCTAATGGGAGTATTCAACCAAACAGATAAGTAATTTTCCCAGAAACTGGACTATGCCTATGTCTAGTCTTTTTGGCAAGTGAGGCTACCATCTAATTTGCCTCTTCAAGAACATGAGTATCCTTTCAGGATTTGAAATAATTAAGTAAGTGTTTACGATCATTGACCACATTATTGTTGGTTTATTTGATATTATCTACACTACCATTGATTGCATTAACTACGATTAGACATTCTCCTTCTAGATGGAGAATAACCACTGCAGATTTCCTAGCCTACTGTATTGTTTCCAAAGTTGCAATTGCCTAACCATGTTCCTATCTTTGATTATTGCTAAGATGCACCATGCTCATTTTTTCTTTTCTTTTTTTAAAAGATAAAAAGTTCCATTAATATTGAAAAGAGAGTATAATCCTGTATAAGAACAGGCAAAAGCTAATACAACTATTCTACTTATCAGACTCGACAACTCCACTAGAAACTGGAAATAAACTCGAAACTCCTGTACTCCCTGGATTCCTCACTCTTTTCCATTAAATATTTGTCTCTGAGGATGATTTTTTCTATCACCCTGGGAGGTGATTCTTTCCACACTTGGCTACAATTATTTACTCTAGCAAACCTTGCTAGAGCATCTGTAGCTTGATTGCTCTCTCTAAGACTAAACTTCACACAAACATTGTCAAGACTCTTAATTAATGACATACATCTTGCATCATATTATTAGCCTCCCATCTTCCTTTGAAATTATTGTTTTCTTTAACACCCTCCATTACAGGTTTGTTATTTCCTTCAATGACAAACCTGTTGTAGTTGTCGTTTTTAGCCCTATTAACAGCTTGAAAAAGACTCAAATCCTCTGCCTAATCTATGTCTTTAGGTATCATTGTGTAGGCCAAGGCCTCCACAAATCCACCTGCAAATTCATAAACAATGAGAAAGATACCAGCTAAATTAGTATTTGGGATAATTGAAGCATCCATATTAACATTCATCCATCTATTCAGAGGGTTATGCCAGTGTTTTTGTTGTTTTTAGAAGTGTCCATGTGGTTCCTATTATGCATATTGTTGGGATGAATGTTTATGTAATTTTCCTAACAAAATTTAAGAATCCATTGAATAATGATAGGGGAATTTTGAGTTTTGTTCTCAAAAACTCTATTGCATCTGGCTTTGCATAGTGGGAACATGTACAATTTCTTGCTCCCGTGTTGGGAAACAACATGTTCATTCTTAGAAAAATATGTGTCGGTTGTTAAAAGTTCACTTCCTCCAGTTGATTATGATCAAGTCTTATACCGTGAGTATCATAATTTCAAGTACAATAATTATATGGTTTCATCTTATGTAACTGAATTTTACCGTTTATCAGCTTACAATGATTTGCTTGAATATGAATCCAACAAGCAACACGTTTGTCAATGAGTTGTGTTACAGTATGCAAAATCGCATGGCTTTACAAAAAGTCCACACTCTTAATGATGTTGCATGTTTGGCTATAAAAGCGGAATCTATTGTTGATAACTGTTCTGTGTCGATGTTATTTTTTGGAAAATATGGAATATACCCAACTTCCATTTTTAATCCACCACTTTCACCTAGAACCACTCAATTTTCTACTCAATCTCTTCGCCCCTTCTCCCTACACCTTCGGTTATTCCTACTACTTTATGAATTCGTCTTCACCAAATAATTCTCGTATGTCCTCAACACCTACTGCCAACCTTCCACCTCACGTTGGCCCATCCAAATCAAATCCATGGTCTCGTGTCACTTTCAGCAAGTGTTACAAATACAAGCAACCATGCTACCAATCTCATGAGTATCGATCCAATCAAACTTGTTCCGTTGTGGTTTAAGAAAGTGACGATTCTTTAACTAAATACCATCATGATCTTGAGGATGCTAAAACTTATGACAAAAAGGGTGAACGTCTTTTTGGTTGATATGATTTTAGTGTTACACTCGTGGGCGAGTTCTTTTCAAATTGGTGGGATTGTTGTAAAACATCCTTCATAGCAACGATTTAGAATTTTATATCAATTTCTTTATTCACGCTCTCGTTCTGCATTACTTGCAGAATTCGAGTCTTGAGTTCTGTAGAAATTTGGCTATTGTATTTTGGCAGAAAGTTTTCAGCTGGAAAATTTGGGCTGACATGTATAACCTGTCGAAAGGCTGTCATTTTTATTTTATTTTTTCCGAAAAACCCTAAAGTATATGGTTTGGATGTTAACAAATCTACATTCAACAGAAATGTTCATTGAGAGATGCAACCATTCCTCAGGGCTTTAATCAAGAGCAAAATAACAAATTGACACAAGTGATCAACATGTATCTGAATCGGTCTCAATCGTCAGAAATTAGTCCGGATCGACATCAGAAACTCGGTCGTGAAACTGTTGTTGTTGTTGTTGCTGCAGAAGTAAATGTTGTTGAAGATGATATTAATGCTAAAGAGGATCACCAAACCTCCTTCCGAAGAAAAAAGATTAAACTAAAAAGCGTATTAAATGCCAAAAAGACTGAAATCAAACTACTAAAATGCGAGATTAAGAAGCACGAAAGGTTTTTATGTAGTTGATATGCTCAGATCAGCTCCAATGGAACAAATATGAGCAGAAAAAAGCTTCACACGGTTAGGGTTTTTGGAATTCTTTTTTGAGGAAAAAAAGAGAGGAAAGAAGGGTTTGCGTTTTAGTACAAAAATAATTAGATACAAGCTTAAACGGACAGAGAACATGTCTACTAGATTCGCTCCACCATCTTTTTCCATAAGATGGTAGAGTATCTAGAATGGCTTATAGAAAATAGACATAATGAGTCATTTTTCGGTAAAATCTCACAATAACCATCATTGGTTGTGGAATTTCACCATGTACAAAATTACTCATTTGCATGATGCGTGCCGTATTGTGTTGTGTCGGACATTAAGCCATGATATGTTGTGCCATGCTAGAGGGCATGTTGTGCCAGAAAAATAAACATGTTGTGTTGCGTCATCGCACTTATTTTATGTTTTCCAAAAAAAATATTTTCAGATATTTTGATAATATATGTATATATTGTCATAGATAAAAGTCAACATAACGAAAATAAAATGTCGAAATTCGAAAATTTGCTAGAATAAAGATTCATTTGTGAAATTAGTAAACATAAAATGTGATGTATTATACCGTGTTGCATAGTGCTTTATGCATGTTATGACATGCTTTCATAGCGTGTCGTGTCGTGTTGTGCTTCGTACTTATCTATGTCACGTGTTCTGCCATACTAGTGTGTCGAATTCAGGCACAACCCAGCATACAAAGCTACTATGTTGTGACATTTTATATTAGGTCACATATTGTGTGGCGTTGTGCTTAAATTTTAGGATGCTATGGTGGGCTATAAACATGCTGTTACGTTCCCATTTTCACCCGATTCATACACTTTTTCCTTCTGGCTAAAACATTAGCGACATCATTGGGGAGTATTATATAGGGAAAAATGCTAAATTCGGGAAAAAATCAAAAGCGAAAAAGATGATCCAGATACAGAACAGTAAAAAAGTAAGAGAGAAAACGTTGTAGCACCCGTCCGTGGCTACATACAAAAACACCCATTGCTAATCCACGGTCCCAAAAACTGGTATCTTGACCCATAT
Source organism: Papaver atlanticum (assembly GCA_023531105.1). NCBI lineage: Eukaryota > Viridiplantae > Streptophyta > Magnoliopsida > Ranunculales > Papaveraceae > Papaver > Papaver atlanticum. The sequence continues at coordinate 1,528,795 of JAJJMB010007708.1, forward strand.
CTGCAAGGCTGCTAATGGGGGGACCGAATTCTGGAGGTGTACCAAATTTCAAATAAAGCAAAACAACTTTAACCTTGGGCTTGGTACACCCCCAGAATTCGGTCACCCCCATTAGCAATCTTGCATATCTGTCCGATCCCCATTGTCCCCGCTGGAGTAGCTTCGAATATAGAGCTAGGTGAATGCTGTTGGGACAGTGAAAAGCCAAGATGGTGGAGTACTATTAGAGTACAGAGTCATGACAAATAAACAGGGAAATGAAGGTTTTATAGTTGGCGGAAATCAAGAGGAGCCAATGTGTTTAATATTTCCCTAATACTACAGGTATCCCAAAACCCCACCCATATTTTAATCAAATCTGATTTGGAAAACGAGCAATTTAATACTAGTGGCAGGCAAAAAATGATATAATTAATGTGGGACCCGTGTTTTTTATAATCTTTCCGAGGACTTCTTTTCACCCTTGTTCTTCAGCTTCTTACAAAAAGGAAAAATAAAAATGAAAAAGACACTGGTTTGAATTTGGATACTAAAGATCCGTAGAAACTGACCTTCAAAACACTCACTTTTCTACTTCCACTTTATCTTAATGGCCTTTTACATGGAGTCATACAACGGCTATATTAACGGTATTTCTCTTGTTCGCGTGCATGTAAACATGACATGACAAACCAATAGCCGGAACTTTTAAGTCCAAACAACAAATTGGTGGTGTTCACATAATTGCCAATTATATTTAGCAATCCATAATTCTTAACCGTGGGAAATCCGGTGGTTAGATTTTTGGTTTGGAAGTTATAAACTTGGATACACAGTCTCATGATTTTTGTGTGAGATTTAACCACTTGCCCGAAAAGGGTTCATGAGATTTCTCTCCCTAGAGAAATTCACAAACACAGTCCTTACATGGAGAGCTGTTACCTTTTCCAGAATGTCGGGTAAAATACGAAGCGGGTTAATAAGGACTTCAAAGGGGCATTGTCTTCACGAAACAAAACAAACTGATACAAAAATGGGTTTCAGCCACTGCTATTGGGACAGTAGTGATTAAATACCGTTGAAATGGGATAATTTGATTCATCTGAAGTGCTCCTTTATGTCAAATTATTGGATGATCGTAGTGAAACTTATGGGCTTGTTGGTTCCTATTCTTTCTTGTTACTTGTAAGTTAACTATGATATTTAGACCTATTCTATTGCTGGCCTATGGAAAGCTCAACTCTTACAACAAATTTCCTTTTTACACTGTGAGGGAGAAAACTCCCCATAATTTTATTTGCAATATTTGACTATGACATGACCTCGAGAGCTTCTCTTGTTCGTCCAAGAATGTTAAAAACAGTTGCTGCAATGTGAGATGGGGTCAAGCCAGCATCAACCATTTGATCGGCAGGGGATCCATGCTCGATGTAACGATCAGGAAGAACCAATGGTCTCCACTGCACAGGAATTTAAGCCATTAGGTAAGGTACTTATGCGTGTAATTCAAATAAATACTTACAGACCAGATAGGAGACTGACTGTACCTTGGTTGTGCCATCAAGAAGACCGTCAAGGGCCATGAATTGAGCAACATGAGAACCGAATCCCCCTATAGAACCCTCTTCGACCGTGACAACTATCTCATGTGATTTCGCTAGTTTACGTACAAGGGCTTGATCAAGTGGTTTGCAGAATCGTGCATCCGCAACTGTTAACCTCAAGCCATGGGCTTCTAGTAAAGAAGCTGCAGCAACACAGCTTTGAACTGCTGATCCATAACCTAAGAGTGCTACTCTTTCTCCCTCAATTAAAATTCTGCCTTTTCCCACCTGTAAAAAGATTGTTCAATTTATGAGCTTCTAACAGTAGTTCCCAGGGGGTTGGAAGGAAAACATGTGTTTTTAGCTCTACTTTACCTCCAGTGGAATGCCTTTGTTCCCTGCAGGAAGCTCAACGCCGATCCCGTTTCCTCTAGGATATCGGAAACAAGAAGGACGGTCGTCGATTGCAGCAGCAGTAGCAACCATATGAAAGAGTTCAGCCTCATCGGAAGGAGCCATGACAACCATGTTTGGTAAGCATGCCATGTAAGTGACATCAAATGATCCAGAATGTGTAGGACCATCAGCTCCAACAAGCCCTGCCCTATCCATTGCAAACCTCACAGGCAATTTCTGCAAATCTACATCATGTATCACCTGCAATGTGATAACTCATATCTCAGACATTAAATCATTTACAGTATTCAAAATTTGGTTTAAGACTTCTAGTCTAATTAGCATGTAATAGCTAGTATCTGAATCATTAGAACGAAAAAAGAAAGAGAAGTGACTTTAGACTTACCTGATCATAAGCTCTCTGTAAGAAGGAAGAGTATATTGCACAGAATGGTTTTAGGCCTTCACAAGCCAAGCCTGCAGCAAAGGTTACAGCATGCTGCTCTGCAATTCCCACATCGAAACACCGTGTAGGAAAGCGACGAAGGAAAAGGTTCATCCCCGTTCCTCCACCCATTGCAGCATGAATAGCAACAATGTTATTGTCAACTTCTGCTTCAGCTATCAAAGCTTCCGCAAAATAGGTTGTGTACGATTGAGTAGGAGCACTCGACTTAGATTGCTTTCCAGTGGCTGGATCAAATTTTGAAACACCTGGACAAAGAAAGTTAACACTATTAGTACTTCTGTTCCTTGTAAAACATAATTTAGTTGACTGGATGTAAGTAATTTTTTACCATGATATTTGTCAGCAGCTTTCTCCGCATAGGGGTATCCTCGACCTTTCTCAGTTATGACATGGATGAGGACGGGCCCTGTTGTATGGGTACTCTTGACCTCTTTGAGAATGGCAACAAGATCATCTATGCTATGGCCATCCACTGGACCAATATAATAGAGACCAAGCTCTTCAAAGAGTGATGAACCAGATCCACTAATCATTCCACGTGCATATTCATCAACTTTTGCAGCAAGTTTATGCATTGGTCCACCAATTTGCTTTGTGACTCCCTACAATCATCTCACAGAAGCTATAATCAGTTTCATTTTTTCTAATTTCATTAGTCTGATCCATGAATTTTGGGGTTGTTCGTATGAATTTACCTTGGCCACCTCCCTTAGTTCTCTAAGGGGTCTGCTAGACTGCAGCCTACTAAGAGCACTACTTAGAGCTCCTACAGGTGGTATGGGACCGTCAAGATTTGCAGTTGGTAAAGAAACTTGTTTGTTGTCATTGAGGATGACAATCATATCAGAGTCAAGGTATCCAGCATTGTTCATTGCTTCGTAAGCTTGCCCTGCTGTCATGGCACCATCACCAATAACGGCGATGACATTGTTATCTTTACCCTTCAAGTCTCTTCCCACAGCCATTCCTGTTCATAGAAATCCTCAAAAGCTCAAAATCTAATACATACTGAATATTTTGAACTTAACAACTAATCCTAGTTGACTCGTGACAGTTCGAAATAGGATTTAGGATATAGTACCCAAAGCGGCCGAGATACTGGTAGAGCTGTGACCAGTGCCAAAGGAATCGTATTCACTCTCAGCACGTTTAGTGAATCCCGATAATCCATTTGTTTGTCTAATCGTTGACATTTTATCTCTTCTCCCAGTGAGAATTTTATGAGGATAAGACTGCAGAAACAATATAATAAAAACATATTAAAGCTTCAAATTTATGGAATTTTAGCAGTACAAATATTTACATATAACCGAAAGTAGTATTTCACCTGGTGACCAACATCCCATAGTATCTTGTCTTGTGGAGTATTAAAGACATAATGAAGTGCCACAGTAAGCTCAACCACACCAAGGCTCGAACCAAGATGACCTCCGGTCTTAGAAACATTGAAAATAACATCTGAGCGAAGTTCATCCGCTAGTTGTTTCAATTCCTACACCAACAAATTTACCAAAATCAACATTCAATAGTATCTCTTGACATATTCAAATTCAATCAACTTTTATTTTTATCAACTGTAGTTTCAATAAAAGATTACCTTAACAGATAAATTCTTCATATGAATTGGATAATTGATTGTATCCAATAAAGGAGTTGGTGGTCTTTGTGAAAAATACTCTCCACTTTCTGTTAGTGATGCCCAAACCCCACATGGCTTCTTCTTCACCTGTAACAAGTTCACTGATTTTCATCACATATTGATTCTTGAAGTAACTCAATTCCTTAAATTTTCACAATGGGTTTTTCCTAAATTTCATTCTTTGTACAGTAGCAGTGAATATGCAATCAAACTCATAGAAAATGAACAAGACCCCAATCTTTTTGTACTAGTTCAGTTCAGTTCAGTTTAACAACATGGGTATTGTGACAATGAAATTTATAGTAAACAGAAAACAGAAATGAGTTGAACTAACCTGAAGCTGGGGGTGTTGGTCTTTCAGATCTACTCCCCAAAACAAATGAGTTAATAAAGAGCCTTGTTTATGTGAAGAGTCTAAAGATAGTGTTTTTGATGATAAATGAGTGGGAAACAAAGAGAATGCTGAAAGAGCCATTAAAGATAGATACCTAAAAAAAAAACTAAGTAAGAAATGAAAAAAAGATGAGAACTGGAAAAAGTGTAAAGTATATAAAAATGAATCAACACAACAAGAATCCAAGAAATTACTACTACTACTAGTTGGATGTGTCTTCACTGCTCATAGTGGTGAATTTAGATAGAGAAAGTGGAAATGGCATTATAGAAGAGGTGTGTGGTGATAATTGGTGCACAAGGGCACCCTGACTTCATTTCTGGTCTTTTCAATTCCCATACTCTTTTTGGACAGCTGAAAAAAAGGATGGGATTGGACCACGTCACACAGAATCTGCAATGGATAACGAATTAAAATTTCTAGATATAATACTTCAGGTAATATTGTACTTATCATACCTACCATGACAATCCAAGTAAAGAAATCCAATTTGATAACGAAAAGATAATATAATTGCCGAAAAATGCACAAACTTTGGTTGAAGCATTTTATCAGTCTGAGTCTCGAGTGTAGAGCATATATACAATGAACGAACTGGGCCCCAAAAAATTATTTCGTCACCGAGGCCCTATCATATTACGCGTTTAAGATTATATTTCTCAATTCTCATGGTAATAGCATCCACAGTGATAAATGCTAAAACTGTAATGGTATATCATTTTAGCACTCGCAGTAAATTCCTAAAACGGTTAGAATGTTAAATTTGTAGTTGGTGGTTATTGAAACTGAGCATTTAATCAGATCTCTCCTAAAGTTTAGACCGTCCATTATGGAAATAAAAGAATAAAAGTTGACCCTCTCTTTTGTTGTTTGTTTTTCTTTTTTGATTCAAAAACAGGTTTTATTGATCCTGGGGTCATTAGGGGCGACATAATAAGACAAAATAGGTTGAAAATACTTATATGTCCCTTCATAATCGGTAGTTTAGTTTTTTTTATCCACCGATTGCAAAATCTCATTTTTGGAGCAACTCTATATTCGGTAGTTATATGAACTATCTTGACTACCGATTATAGGCTCAACCAAATTAAAAAAAAATAGAGGATTTTTGCAAAATGTCATTTTGGGGCTACTCTATATTCGGTAGTTATATGAACTATCTTGACTACCGATTATGGTAGGATTTCAGCAAAGGGAGCCACTGTACAATCGGAAGTCAGGATTATACCTCATTTACAACCAAAATTCAAAAAATAGATGATTTTAGCAAATTCTCATTTTGGGGCTACTCTATATTCGGTAGTTATATGACCTATCTTGACTACCGATTATGGTAGGATATTTGCAAAGAGAGCCACTGAATAATCGGAAGTCAGGATAACTTCATTTACTACCGATTATAGGCTCAACCAAAATTCAAAAAATTGAGAATTTTTGCAAAATCTCATTTTGGGGCTACTCTATATTCGGGAGTTAAATAACC
>JAJJMB010007708.1:1534708-1644531 GCA_023531105.1 Papaver atlanticum
TCGGGAGTTAAATAACCTAAATTCACTACCGATTATGGTAGCATTTTAGCTAAAGGTCTACTTTAATCAGGAGTCAAGATAACTTTATTTACTACCGATTATAGGATAATCAAAATTCAAAAGATAGAGGATTTTATTTTGGGGATACTTTATATTCGGAAGTTATATAAACTAAATTGACTTTCGATTGTGGATTAACTTCCTGATTGTAAAGTTATCTACCGATTGTAAAGGGTAGTTTGGCCATTAAAAAACACAGGAGATAAGGGATGGCTACATTTTACGTTTGGGTGACCTTTTTTTGTTTTTTTGTGTCGCCCCTAATTCTTTTGGAATCGCCCCTAAAAATGCTAGGTTATTGATTAGGCTAAAAGATTACAATTGATAATATCTTTCCTTACCCATTATGTAATGTCAGTAGGAAAATCATTGATATACTCAAAGTTCATACAAATGCTTCTAGCTTTTTTAGCTATAGAAGCAGCTATTCTATTCTTAAGTCTATTAATTGACTGACAAACATATCACATATGATTCATAACTCTCTAATAGAAATTGGATATTAGGAATAGTTCATTGGTTCATCCAATGAACTTATGAAGTTTTTTCATTTATTGACTTCACTATTTGACTCAAAAACGACTTTAACAAAACTTCTTGAAATTGCCCATTCAACCACATTTCCTATGGCAAGACACTCTAAGGCTGCACAAGAACCGGCCTGGAGTCCCTGTACCGGACTGGAACCGAAAGAACCATACCGGAACCGGAGTAAACGGTACAGGGACCGGTCCTCAAACTTAAGAACCGGAGTAGACCGATACAGACATTGGTTCTGGAGGAAGAACCAGCAGGAACCGGACCAAAAGAACCGGTTAATGTCATCCGTAGATTTTTAGATTAATATTAATCCCATCCATCCATCCATCCTAGGTATTATCTATCGAGGGAGTTTGTCATTCATTCAGTTCTTCTTTTTATTTTTTCTTCTGAAGAGCAGCCGAGCACTACTCCCTTCTCTTTATCACTTCTTCAATCTGTTGAATCTCTGTTCACTCTTTCTTCTTCTTCTTCTTCTTCTTCTTCTTCTTCTTCTTCTTCTTCTTCTTCTTCTTCCTGTTGAATCTCTATTGAGTCAGGTACTTAATTAATCAGTTATTCTTATTCTTCCTCTTTTTTTTGAATCTATGTTGGATAAATTGGATTGATTTAGGGTTTAATTTTAGATTGATTCATGGATTTACTTAGATTGATTCATGGTTCGTAATCACTCATTGATGTTGATTTTTCCTCATTTGTGTGATTCTGAGTTTAGAAGCATGTTAGGGTTGTCTTTTTATGACTCAATTTCTGTTTATAAGCTTTATAAAATTATGGGTTTCTCTTAGAATTTCATAATTCTTCTAATTCTTTTTATGATCTTCCCGTCTCTCTCTTTTACAGCAAAAAAAACCCCCAAATTTCTTAGGGTTTTGAAGTTTTACTATAAAATCCTGACTCTATGTATCTGTGATGCTTTCTATTTATGAAAAGAGGAAGAAGAGACTTTCTAAATGGGATGTTTTATTTATGGTGATTTGATTTGTGGTTACTATTGGAGGAGGAATATCAGAACATGACCAATTTGATTTGGTTGTTGTTTTGCTCATAAATGAATTCAACTGAATTTGTGGTTACTTTTGTTAGTTCTGTTTACTTAACTTGCATTGCATCTTTGGTTAACCTGCACAACTGTATCTGTGTCAATGAGTAATAACTGAATATATGTATCTGTCCACAACATATGAGATGTTCAATTTTGTTTAGCGAGAAGATGATTGATGAGTGTTTTGTGTATATTAAGATGTTCAATTTTGTTGATTTTGTTAGATGGATACACGTAATTCAACTTAAGGAAAAGTGAGATCTGCAGTATGGGAACACTTTGAGAAATTAGATTCTACAACAGCAAAGTGTAGGCACTGCTCAAAGATATATGCTGCTAATGCCATGCGAAATGGGACATATAATTTGATAGCTCATATAAAAAGATGCCCGTTCTTTCAAGCAATGGGGCGACAGAGAGCTTGATGTTCATATTTTATCGTTGTCGTAGTCTTGCATATTTATGGAATGGAAGTGAAAGTGATGTGGAACTGTTGTTTTAACTTTGTTTTACTGTTAAACACAGAACTTTGAACTGTTTGTTTCAGGAGTTTAAGTAACTTGTAACTTGTTTTAAACCTTTGTTCATCTTCAGAACACATGATGTATTTAATGTGTTAAGAACAATTAGATAAAGAAAATATTATGTTGCATATTTTGTTTTACAGGTAAAAACCCGGTACCGGAGGTACAGGTACAACTCCAGGTACAAGTACAGGGACCGGTTCCACAAGAAAACCAAGCCGTACCGGACCATGTGCAGACTTAAGACACTCCAGTTGCTCCACTTCCCGATACAAGATCATTGGATAAACCAAAGAACTATTCTTAAGCCTATTAACTGACTGACAAACATATCACATATGATTCATGACTCTCTAATAGAAATTTGGTATCAAGAATAGTTCCTTGGTTCATCCAATGAACATATGAAGTTTGTTCATTTATTGACTTAACTATTTAACTCAAAAACGACTTTAACAAAACTCATTGAAAATGCCCATTCAACCGCATTCCTTGTGGAAAGACACTCCAGTTGCTTCACTTCCTGATCCAAGATCACTTATCTATTGAAATACTTCCCTTTAGTTCTAAACCATTGCCCTGTAAAATCCCTCACAGTCAGTCATGTTCTTCCTGTTAAAGTTGCTTTGACAAAAGATGTGTTAATGTTTATTTTAATATAATCCCTATCTAGAGGATCCCAGTTGTGAACCTACACCTGCAAAATGTTGTTAGTGATAATAGTATTAAATCTCATAATCGTACAGTTGTCAACCACAACAAATACATTACCTATAGAAAACATTCTGTTGGGTTTAACATTTTGAAAGATAACAGTACATCTATATTTCCAAATAGTCCATATAGTAATCATAAGTAGATGCAGTTTGAACCCATTATCAGTTGAGGATATATTTATATGATTAGCTCCTGCAGAGAACCAACTTATTTCCCAATTCAACAGGCTACCACGAACATGCATTATGCTACCAACATTAACACCAAGCCAAAGGGATCCAGCATAGGGACAATCCAGGAAGAGATATTCAGTTGTTTTTATAGTGGCATTATAAATACTGTGGTGAGTTTCAGTGCCAATACTTATATCTGGAGATCTTATCTCTAGTTGGTAGAATTTCCTTCAGGCATTTCTAGATGAACAACTTGATCTTATGTGGGATTTTGCTTTTCCACGGGACTTTCCACACTTCTTTAGGGACACCTTGGTTTCTTGTATTTCAACAGAACTACTACTTAGGACCATGTAGGCACTCTTAATTGTAAAATTGCATGTCATATAACGAAATAAGATTATCATTACCAGATCTAGGAATCCGCATGGTCAAAATCTTAGTAGCAGAATCCATAGTAAAAAATTCCTGGACAAGTTACACATTCCAAATTCTAGCGCATGGAAAAAAACAATTCATTAAGATTAACAAGAGCTGAAGGAGTATTTATACTTACAGCTGGTTCATGTGGGTGCTCAAGTCGAATAACTCATCTATCTGACCAAATCTTTACTTTGGTTCGACGTCTAACAGACCAAAAACTATTATTCTTTATGGTATCAGTACATCTATAGATACCTTTCCAAATCTAAGAGTTATTCTCATTCAATTTATCTAAGTGCAAAAAGTTATTATTCGTGAATTATTTAGCTTCTGGGATCTTAACATATAAATCATCAGAACCCAAAACAAGTTATATTCTCTTGGTAACCACCTCACGAAATGGAGCAAACAAACTTTTGGTCATATACATTTCGAGTTGGAGGTTGTAAGACAAAAGTTAGTTAAATTGCAACTTAGGGCTCACTTAACAGATACAAGGGAGTAGGAGAATATCGTTATCAAAAACATTGATAATCTAGTAAAAAGGGAGAGGATGTTCTGGTAACAATGTAACAAATCCAATTGGATTCCTAGTATAGATAAAAATATTCTTTCATTTGTTTGTTATCCATAGAAGAAGTAAAAATATAATCGTCACTCTTAAAAATGAAAATGAAGATTGGATATCTAATCATGAATTGGTAAAATATATGTTAACCTCTCATTTTCAAAATGTCTTCACTGCTGCCAATGTTGTTAATTTTAATTTTTTTCCATGGATAACTCGAATTCCCTCTCTGATTCTGAATGCAGGTCTCTTGTAGCCATCCCATCTGTAGTAGGGCAAAAATTGATTCAGGAGAAAAGAGTAAAAGTGTGGTATGTGGATGAGAAACGAGTTTAAACCCTAAACAAATGTACTGCACATGAGTACTTTATATTCGAGAGATCAATCTGTATAATTCTGGCCTAAACCAATAAATGACCGTTTCAGTCTTGCTTCGGACACAAAATGAAGGAGAAGGGTTGATCTTAGGGAGGAAAGCAGAGAAAATGTTGAGATCAGAGTGATAGGCTCTGTAAGGTATGATTGGTTATGACTATGTATCATAAGATATAACTTGCTTGCAAGATGTATGTTGTGTGTTCACTGTGTTTTTTATGGATACATGTGTTGATTCTCTAGTCGAATAGATTGAAAATCTGTATTTATAGTAAGTCATAGTCGAACACCCTGATCTCGTAGGAAGTGGAGGTTGTGAAGTAGTGAAGAAGTGGTGGTCATGTGAAAGTGACAGAAACTATGTCCCTATTGTTAAGGTGATGGTTGTGCACCCACTACTCCTCTACTCATCAACTGTCCGCTCTTCTTGTCACTTTCTCATAATGGGTGTGTTGCACACCACATGTTGTAGGCCACCATACTAATACTCTGATGAACATCCCCCGTTTGTGACATTGTTGATGTCTCAAGTAAAAAAATATAAAAGAAGTCGATTTTCTTGACTAGCCTGACCTGCCTGACTAGGTTGACTTGACTAGGTCGGCAAGTTGTATAGCATAACGTGATTATTCCAACACCTCTTTTTGACTGAAGACTAGTTATGAAAGGTGGAAAAGAAAATGTGATCATCTAATCGACTAAGTATGTGATATTGATCGTGCATGTAAGACATACATATTTCGACCAATCACATGCAAGCTATGTTGCATATAGGTAGTGGCAGGTCAGGCCTCACGTGACTTGCCAGGAGAAGCATTCAAAGACGTGTTGCTCTTGATTGAATGTTTATTAAGGTTTAAACAAAACTGATACATCAATGTATCGTTCATTAATAAACGATCCAGATTTCCCTCAAATCCTTTATAATTAATGTTTAAAGCATTTGGCATGTGCGACTCACATGGTCAGTCGCATATGCCATTTATATAATTTTTAAGGATCTTGATCGGCCTTCTTTGGTCGACCATTGGTATTTGCACTTGTGAGTTATGGACGATGTGATTGATCCACTAAGAAAAGGGACGACAGGTAGCAGTCACGGCTTCTCATTGGTCGATTAGAATTGAATCTAGACCGGTTAAACCATCTAGCTAAGTCGAGCGGTTGAGATCAATCCGCGGCTGACATGGATGGTTTATTTAAACTAATAAGATTTTAAAAACGGCTCGACTATCCTACTTTGGCCATTTATTGGGAGCAAAGCATATAGGCTGCGAGCGATCTGATTGGCTGGAAAAATAGAAGGGCGACAGGTAGTCACCATGAAGCTTGATTGGTCGATCATAGCAAGAGCCAGGCCAGTTAAATCGATCGGCCAAGTTGGATGGTCGTGATCGTTTTGCAACAGACTTGGGAGGACAAGATTTAATTTTAAATAAAACCAAGCAGCTCGGCTAGCCAACTTTGGTCGGATATCGGGAGTGGAGCATGTAAACTACGAGCGATATGGCCAGGACAGTAGATGAGCGACAGGTAGTCACTACGGCACCTGATTGGCCGAACATAGAAGACGCTAGGTTAGCTAAATTGATCGGCCAAGTCGGATGGTCGTGATCATTTTGCGACTGACTTGGGCAACCAAGATCTAATTCTTAATAGGAATAGGCAGCTCGACTAGCCTACTTTGGCTGGCCACTGGGAGCGGAGCATGTAGACTACGACCGATCTGATCGGTCGGCCTCCCTCCGTGACTGACCTAGACAGTCACGGTTTCCTTTAATCCGACTTTTCGACCCTGGTTAGGGTTTCATACCCACCGGTCACAAGATCCATTAATTCATAGCTTGCCTAGGCCTAGTCTCGACCAATAGGAATCGAGATATCGTACTTGCTCCAATTTTAGGGAAAAATAACCAAATTTTGTGAGTTGACACAAAATTAGGTCAAATAATTGAATTTTGTGTATTGACACAAAATTGAGTAAATTAAGTGAATTTTGCGCAGTAGCACAAAATCATTACAAAAAATTGTCTTGCAAGTAACACGGTGGTTTCCTGGTCTTGTTGGCACATCTAGCGATGCTCTTGATCAGGTACCTTTATGCATATCTTAATTAGACACTTCGGGAAAGCCATGTTATTCAGCTGAGAACGAACATAGATGTCAGGTCAGTATTAAGAGTTCATCTGGGAACACAACATTAAATAAATATTTAACATGCTCTATACTAGTCAACAATTCATATAGGATCTTGAGTTTCAAGTCGATAAAATTATAGAATACCTGCGAGTATTGCAATATGCACCAATATTATTCTGATAATTTTACATATACGTAGATACTAAGTTGTTCAGTAAATTCAAATTGGTGTATACATACATATATTTTCTGAATTCATCCGGATGTAGGTCATTAATGTAACTATACACATACAAGAAGAGACGCATAAGTTCTAATTAGGTTTTAATATATCGATTAAATTCTTTGCAGAATGAAGACAAATCAAAATTCAGTAATTCTGATACTGGGTTAGAAATGTAGAGTTTTACAGTTTTCGCCCTGATTTAAAATCACCATCAACACCGTCATCAGAATAAATCCTGGCAGTACAAATGAAGTCTGACCAGACGACTAAACTATTTTATTATACAAGAAAAGTTACACATCATTGGAGCAGAGGTAATTGATCTATATAGGATAGCTTCAAATTGGCCAGACTGCCACCAGGGCTAAATTATACATGTCTTGTTTTCATCCCAAAGAACAAGAATCCTTTTATCACAGAAGAATATATACCCATTTAGTTTCTGCAATGCTCTATATAAAATTACCAACAAAAAATAAATAATAAGAAATTGAGTCCTTTCTTAGATGACCCTGGAAGGCAGATAATCGACAATATTGTATTTGTAAAAGAATTAATTCATTCCATGTCACATTCCAATTCCATTCTTGGTTATTTTACGTAAAAGTTGGATATGAGTAAGGCATATGGTCGTGTGGATTAGGGTTTCTGGATTGTGGCACTGCATAGCTTCGGTATCTCTGGGGCCATTTATTCTCAAATTCTAGATTCTGTGCAAACGACATCTTATTATGTTCTTCTTAACATACAACCCAAAGGTTTTCTCAGAGGAGAAAGAGTCATTAGACAATGACTCCCCTTTTCACCATATTTATTCATCTAGTGGTCTCAGAGTTTGTCTAGTATATTGATGGCAATGGAACTTGATGGACTCTACTCTAAATATAGGCAAAATTGATGGTCTCCACCAGTGACTCACTTGATGTTTGCAGACGATGTTATACTTTTTGGGATCATGAACGAAAAAATCGTTGTTGTCATTTCTATATTTCTACATGATTACTCTTATGGGTCAAGTCAATAAGTGAAGATCTCCAAGTCTTCTATTGTGTTTAACAAAAAATTATTGGCAAAGCTAAAGATGAAACTATCAACAAATTAAGGGTTAAGAAAATGGATATCAATGGGAAGTAGTTTGAAGATTCTAAGTAATGACAAAAGGATAAATAATTATGACATTCTCATTGACAAGTTTGATAACAAACTTTATGGATGTAAAAGGCATCTTATTTTACATGCGGGTAGAACCACCTCAATTCAAGCAGTACTTGCTTTTATTCCTCTTTATTTTATGGATACAACCTTAGTTCCGAGATGTACCTTTTAAAAAACCAAACAATGCAAAATTTTTGGTAGGGACATATTAATGAAGAAAGAAAAATACATCACGTCAAATGAGATTCATTCACTATAAGCAACATGGTGGTTCAGGTCCGAGAATGTTGGAACAACTAAATATGTCACTTGTAGAAAAGTTTCCCTGGAGATTTTTATCTAATTATTCTTTGTGAGGGAAATTACTTCAAGTTAAATTTTGAGAAAACCTCATCTGGACTACTAACAAACCTCAAAAGTACTCATCTACGTGGTCTACAATGCTTGACAGCAGGAAACGTTATAGCATTGCTCGGTTGAACCCACCAAGCGTTGGTATGTCAAGTTTATCAAAACTCAATTAGAGTCGCTTGATTAAATCTATTTGAGACCAACTTCATTTAGGTTAGACTAGAAAGTCTACGAATGTTGAGACATACAAGTATTACTCTGAAGACCTGAAGACGTATCGACTACAACGAAGACATCATCCTTTCACTTGAGTCATTGTGATACCGACTTAACTTGTTTCCATTCCTATCGTTGCTTTCACGTCGTTTAAGATTGAAAACATAACATGCGAGGTTATATGTAATACGCTAGTATTAGACTTTATCATTTTAGTATGATCAAAGTATCAAGGATGAATATTTGATTATGAAGTATAACGTCTATCCATTGAACTTCGTAAATGTGACATCGGCATAATTTATGTAACTCGTTGCTTGATTGTGTATTGGATATAGATGTGATTTCATCCTAGGAAACTATGTTTGATTACATATGTTTCAAGGAAGTACATATATGAAACTTGTTTCATAATTGAAAGGATATTAATGGGCGTTTTGGTCCGGTATTTATTGAAGATTTATTGGATGACGAATTCGAACCTAGATAATAACTTTGGTAGAACCGATCTTGACTTATGTTGAGAGTTATGGTAGAACCGATATTTACCTAGTTTGGGATATGCGGTAGAACCGATCTTGACTTGTGTTGAGAACCTTGGTAGAACCGATCCTTACCTATTTTGGGATACATTGTAGAACCGATCCTAGCTATTGTCGGGAGTCATGGTAGAACTGATCCTTACCTATATTTGGAGTTTTTGTAGAATCGATCCTAGCTATTGTTAGGATTCATGGTAGAACCAATCCCTACCTGTATTTTGAGACTTGGTAAAACCGATCTTAATCTATGTTAGGAGTCATGGTAGAACCGGTCCAAAGAGAAAAAACGATTCTTCATATTCATATATTACTTTACGGTTCTATATGAGTTAGGAATTAGGGTTTGCTAATTAAGAAAGTTCCAGATGTCAAAATAATTTGGACATGAGTATAATTCTTATCTTTTATTGTCCAAAGATATTCCTTGATACTCAAGATGATCCCAATCCGAAATATTGAGAATCTTGTAATTAAGAATTTTCGATTATATGCTTTTGATATTCCAGCAAATCAAAACATATCTCTTGGAGAGTTATATTAGTTAAGTGCAAAAACTAATATTATATATTTTCTAGTGAGAGATTTCGGAATTACAGGTTGGATATTAGTTGGAAATAGGAAAACCGAAATTAGGTATATATTGCATATTTTGAGAATATTTTCGGTTTTAAAATTTCCTTGTTGTCCAAACAACCTTGGTCTATAAACAGTTGAGTTTGCATTTCTTGCAAACTATCCTAAAAGCAAGGAATACTTCACTTGTGTTGTTTCTGGTGGAGCCGTCTATCCGGAGAGGAAAGTACCCTAATTAGGCGAAATCTCTTACTACCGCTCGTTTAAAACTTCTGTGGGATCAAGAAGCTCTACGAGTACCGTTGATGGGAAACTAGATAATTGCATTGCTATTTTAGTTTTCGATTATTGATTTGATTGACTAACGGTTATTGAAACTTTGATTGCACCTTGTTTGATTATTCTTGAGAGCCTTCTCTTTTGACATAAGGGTCACTCAAACTAGATCAAAGTATTGACGGGATCTTTAGAACTGTTTATTGATTTAAAGACATCTTGTGATAATCCATTGATAACAGACTCCGTTCTATGCGCGATTGATCACAAGAGGATTCAAGTATGTATTGTGCGGGTTATTTAAGAAGGCAATTGAAGATTTAAAGACAATAAGAATTTTTCGTATTTGTTTTTGTATCTCATGATTTGTGCACACATCTTGATCGGCTGGGATCCGACTTAGATTAGATTTTTCTAATCATAAAGTCATTTAGATAGGCAACTATCATTTGGTGGTATTTTTCAATATCCGAATCTGATAGTCGTGAATCTGAATCTAAGTCTTACCCGACAAAAGAGTTTATTAGATTAAACGGAAGAGCCTTTGTCATAACTCAATGAATATTTTTCCTAAAAGGTTATTGGAGTAGATACCAAACAGATTTGTTCCTTTACTATTTGGAAGACGATCAAAAGGAGTTGAGTGCTTAAGAATTTACATCGGTAAAGCAACTCAAGATTGATTTTTCTGTCTTGGGATTCACATGCATGACCGGTAGGTCGTAGACGCAGGGATACTGAAGGAACTAAGTGACTAGGGGTAGTTTACTTGCTAGAAACTATATGAAGTTGACATTGTACTTTGTGTAGCGGCTTAATTCTGAGAGTATTCAAAACTGGACTAGGTCCTGGGGTTTTTCTGCATTTGCGGTTTCCTCGTTAACAAAATCTTGTTGTATTATTTACTTTACTTTCACATTATAATTGTTTTATTATAATAAAGTAAATTACACTTGTACGTTAAATCCTAATCCCCTGACTCTAATCCTATAGTCAATCAGTCTTGTACTGTAACTATTGTCAAGTGAATATCAAGTTGTTGTATTGTCTCGACTTTGTCCATAGACGATCACACTTGGTATTGGACTTATAGGTTGAAATAAAAGATTGTGGTGTATTTGGGTACCCTCATCTTTTCAATTGGTATCAGAGCAAGCAAACACGAAAAGATCTAACAATCTGTGCTTGGTGCGATCATACCTATAAGAATTGAATCTAATAGCTGATTCAGTTAGCATATCGCAAGATGGAGAATACTCGAAAGCTGAAAATGTTGCTAATTCTTTGACTTATGATCCTGGAGTTAAGATGATCAATAGCATATTGACTATGTCTAATTCTGATGTCAAGGAAGATGCTGAAAAAGAGTTATCAAAAATCCTAAAGCCAATTAAATATCTGTGTTCGAAAATACTGAGATTAATGACATAATATAATCTTCTCAGACAAGAAATCAGAGACAAATACATACAACTTAATATTCTAGCCAAAGAGAATATGGATCTCTCTGTCAAAGTAGAATTTCCTGATAAAGCACTAACTCAAGAACAAGGAGTTCAATCTAAGACTCTGACTAATGAATCTGTTATAATTTCTTTTGATGAAGAAACCAAAAGTCCTTGTTCGACTTTTACAGATCGTGATGACAAGACTTGTTTGATCACACGGGAAACAAATCATGATGATGAAGGTAATCTGCCTAATGAAATCAAGTAAGTAGAGAATGAAAAACCTTCTTCTACAACTACTGATGATCAAACGAAATCTATTTCAAAGAAAATTTTGAACCGGTTCCGTGCAAAGGATCATAAGGAATATAAATTTCAGTCACTTGACAAGAAACTTGTACTTCTTAAAAATACTCTTGTAAATGTATTAAAAGAACTATCTTGTCTTAAAAAACTGAAAGATCATTCCTCAGTAGAAAGACAAATTATACCCCAAACTAATAGAATCAACTCAAATTGCTCGAACGAAAGAGTTGATCATTACTTCTGGAAAAAGGTGCTACCTCACTCATGTCGGAACAGTCTTGATTCACATGAAGGTAGTTTACCAACTGAAAACTTCCAGAATAAAGGAAAGGAGATGATTTCTACCAAGAAAATCAATCAGAAATGGATTCAGAAAATTCGTACTATTGTTTCTGATGATCAAACTGATGAATATAAGGAAATCCTTAGAATTAGAAGATCATAAGAAAATATCATTAAGAGAATTAAGAGAGATTTTTTTTATCTCTGAAAAGTCTCACATCAGTTCAACCTATCCTCATGATCCCAACTACTTGCTTTACACAAGGAAAGATCAAATTCTTCGGAGAAAATACGTTGGGCAGAAATTTCCAAAGAAAAACATGAACAATGGTTCTGATTTTCGTTGTAAGCATGATCCAATACAACTTAGTTGTATGGAGTTAGTGCACCCTCATCCATATTCATGGTCATAATATTTAGGATGAGGAAGCACATGAAACGAGAGCACATTATTGTGTTTGTATCAGAAAAAATCATGACAAAAATGGGTAACTGCCAATCCATATTATCTAAAAAGTTCATGTCAATACCGGTTTTCGGTGATTAGGGTTTATTTAAATTTTCGGATTTTAGATATTACCCTGTGAAGAATATTCTCTTCCTAGTATGAGGATTTCGGATAATATCTTATTTGGAAATAAAATATACCTATATAATTTAATTTTCTAAGAAAATTCCCTCTTATATGTATTGAGAAACCCTGATAAAGACTTATTTAAATCTTTGAGCATGCCTCCAATAACTCGCAGTGTTACAAAGGCTAATAAGGAGGAAGCTCGAAGAGTTAAGGAATGTCAAGGAATCAATACAAAAAGGAAGAAAAATATCATCTCTAAAGTTATGTCTGATTATGAGTCTAATAGTTCTACTAGATCTCAAGAGGAGTTTTGTCTTATTGCTTTCAATCTTCAAAATACGAAAGAAACCAAGTGGGTATCGACGGATAGTATGGTGAATTTCATCATTGGTTTTGAAGAATTAAGAACCAGTCTCACAATAACGGTTCGGAATCAAGATTGGTTAAAATATAGAATTGAAGAGACAATGATTGATCTTGCAAACATGAAACAACAAGTTGAAAAACTTGAAAAACAAGAGATGGTTGCTGACAAGTCTCTCGATACATGCTTCAAGAGTTTGAACACTGAAGAAACCTCAGTGAACAATCAAAGCACCTCTAAGGATTAAGTTAGTTTCTGTAATACTTTATCTTATATGAATAGACTAATCAATTGTTGATTTATTTCGATATTTGTGTAAAGTCTATTCAAAATTATCAATAATATGAATGATTATGCTTTTATTTAAAATCCTTTGTATCATTCTTTTTGATGGTTGTTCCGATTGCATAAGCCTGTCTGAATGAATATCTTTGTGCCTTGCTTTCGGATTATAATGTTATTTCGGTTTTTAGTAACCCTAATTTTCGGTCTCATGTTATGGTGATCTCTTATGATTTGTGTGACTTTTTGATTTAGCGGGATTAAGTTCTAGCTTTTTTAGGTAGGCTTTATCAAAGGATCATGAAGTACTGATAAACTCATGTGTCAAAGTCACATTGATGTTATTCTCAATTTATGTTTACATAAGTTGTTTACTTGGCATAACTTATGAGTTTTCGGTTTAGGCTTTTACTATTGGCATGTAATAGCTAAAACCGGTTTCAACCTTTCTCTGATAAAGGTTGTTTTTATTGTTGTTCTTTTTTTTGCAGGGGAATAACAACTTAACAAGAGGATAGTTCTTATTGAACTGGTGCTTAATGATAAATCTTTGTAGGGAGAGTGGTTGTGGAAACCAATGAAAGAATTATGATTCTAATCTTTCATGATACGAAAACTAAGTTAATTCTGATCTTAGTTTGTCATTTCGAAGCGTAAGGTACGATTTTTGTGTTAGTTAATCGTTTATTCTGTTAAGAAAAGCTTGATTTTATTGCATATATTTTGCTTTTGCTTAACGAAATTCGGTGCAATCAATATTTCCATTGTGACTGTATGGATTAATTGTTGTGTTTCAATTGTTTTGGTTAAAAAAAACTATGTCAATTCTATTTGTTGACTTATTCAAATCTTATTGATTGATTGGTATCAATTGTTTTTGCTTAACGAAATAGGGATCATTTGTTTTAGTATTTTTGATTCCTAGTACGAGAAACTAAGTTAATTCTGATCTTAGTCAGTCTTATCGAAAGTTAGGATTCAATTGTTCAAGTCTAGTCGATTCTTGATAAGAAAAACTAGTTAACTAACCTAGTTTTTGTCTTATCTAAAAGAAGGTCTAAGTTATTCCATGAATTATTAGAACCTGATAAGAGAAATTGAGTTAATTCTGATCTTTTTTTGTGTCTTATCGAATAAAGCGATTATATATACATAATCGGTTCGGTGTAACTAAGAAATATTAGTTGATCAATCGGACTAAAGGAAAATTTCTTCGGGAATTTTTTTCCTTGATAACATACTAAAGCAAAGATTATTTAGGTAGTTTCGGTTTTAGTATTGGTTATCTAAAATGGTATGTGAACCCTTTGTGTTTAACTTTTATAGGTTGTACAAGTCTTATGGATTTGTAAGATCCTTTCAGTTTTCTCTTATGTTTGTTCGTTTCTTTGTCATTTTTGTGACAAAAGAGGGAGAAAGATATGGAGTAAACAAGTTTATGATCACTAGGAAAGGATATATGTGCTTAAATCGTTATATCTAACGAAAGAGTAAATCATAGACTAAGGGAGACAAACATATCATCTTGTTGTGTAGTATTTCTTACTACAAAAGAGGAATAACAAAGATGTTCATATTGAATATTTACCTAGCTTTCTTTAGGAGGAGTAAAGCTTTTGTCATTAAAATGTCAACAACGGCATTTGTTTTTTGAATATGTGCAGGATATTGTGATGTTGAACTTGGAATCAAGCGTATGAGGAATGAGTAATTTTGTAATTCGTTTATCTCCATATGTATTAGAGTTTTGTCACTAAAATTGACAAAGAGGGAGATTGTTAGAGCATAGCTCGGTTGAACCCACCAAGCGTTGGTATGTCAAGTTTGGTTGTCATATTTTAGTATAGAAACTCAATTAGAGTCGCTTGATTAAATGTACAAGAGACCAACTTCATTTAGTTTAGACTTGAAAGTCTAGGAATGTTGAGACATACAAGTATTACTCTGAAGACGTATCGACTACAACGAAGACATCATCCTTTCACTTGAGGTATTGTGATACTGACTTGACTTGTTTTCATTCCTATCGTTGCTTTCACGTTGTTTAAGATGGAAAACATAACATGCGAGGTTATATTTAACACTCTAGTATTAGACTTGATCATTTAAGTATAATCAAAATGTCAAGGATGAATATTTAATTACGAAGTATAACGTTTATCTATTGAACTTCGTAAATGTGACATCGACATAATCTATGTAACTCGTTGTTTGATTGTGTATTGGATATAGGTATGATTTCATCCTAAGAAACTATGTTTGATTACATATGTTTAAAGGTACGAAACTTGTTTCGTGATGGAAAGGAAATCAATAGGCATTTTGGTCCGATTTTCATTGAAGATTTATTGGATGACGAATTCGAACCTAGATAATAACTTTGGTAGAACCGATCTTGACTTATGTTGAGAGTTATGGTAGAACCGATATTTACCTAGTTTGGGATATGCGGTAGAACCGATCTTGACTTGTGTTGAGAACCTTGGTAGAACCGATCCTTACCTATTTTGGGATACATGGTATAACCGATCCTATCTATTGTTGGGAGTCATGGTAGAACTAATACCTACCTATATTTGGAGAATTGGTAGAACCGATCTTAACCTATGTTAGGAGTTACGGTATCCCAAGAGCAAAAACGATCCTTCATATTCACATATTACTTTACGGTTTTATGTGATTTTGGAATTAGGGTTTGCTATATAGGAAAGTTCCAGATTTCGACATAATTTGGATATGAGTATAATTCTTATCTTTTATTGTCAAAAGATATTCCCCGATACTCAAGGTGATCCCGATCCGAAATATTAAGAATCTTTTAACTAAGAATTTTCGATTATATGCTTTTGATTTTCCAGAAAATCAAAACGTATCTTTTGGAAAGTTATATTAGTGAAGTGCTAAACTAATATTATATATTTTCTAATGAGATATTTCGGAATTACATGTTTGGTATTAGTTGGAAATAGGAAAATCGACATTAGGTACTTATTGCATATCTTGAGAATATTTCCGGTTTTGGAATTTCCTTTTTGTCCAAACAACCTTGGTTTATAAATAATTGAGTTTGCATTTCTAACAAACTATCCTAAGAGCCAGGCAAACTTCATTCGTGTTGTTTCTGGTGGAGTCGTCTATCCGGAGAGGAAAGTACCCTAATTAGGCGAAATATCTTACAACCAGTCGTTTAAAGACTTTCGTGGGATCAAGAAGCTCTACGAGTACCGTTGCTATGAAACTAGATAATTGCATTGTTATTTTAGTTTTCGATTATTGATTTGATAGACTAACGGTTGTTGAAACTTTGATTGCACCTAGTTTGATTATTCTTGAAAGCCTCCTCTTCTGACATAAGGGTCACTCAAACTAGATCAAAGTATTGACGGGATCTTTAGAACTGTTTTTAGATCTAAAAACATCTGATGATAATCCATTGTTAACAGACTCCGTTCTATGCGTGATTGATCATAAGAGGATTCAAGTTTGTGTTGTACAGGTTATTTTAGAAGGCAATTGAAGATTTGAAGACAATAAGATTTTTTCTCATTTTTTTGTATCTCGTGATTTGTGCACACATCTTGATTTGTTGGGATCCGACTTAGATTATATTTTTCTATTCATAAAGTCGTTTATCGACAACTATCATTTGGTAGTATTTTTCAATATCTAAATCTGAATCTAAGTTACTGATTTGGATTGATCTTACCTGACAAAGGAGTTTATTAGATTAAACATAAGATCCTTTGTTAATAACTCAACGATTTTTTTTTTCCTAAAAGATTATTGGAGTGGATACCAAACAGATTTGTTCTTTTACTGTTTGGAAGACGATCAAAAGGAGTTGAGTGCGTAAAACTTTACATCTGTAAAGCAACTCAAGATTGATTTTTCTGTCTTTGGATTCACGTACGTGACCGGTAGGTCGTAGACGCAAGGATACTGAAGGAACTAAGGGTAGTTTACTTGGTCTCAACTATTCGAAGTTAGCATTGTTCTTTGTGTAGTGGCTTAATTACGAGAGTATTCAAAACTGGCCTAGGTCCCGAGGTTTTTCTGCATTTGCGTTTCCTCATTAACAAAATCTTTTGTGTGTTATTTACTTTTATATTCCGCAATTATAATTGTTTATTATAATTATAAGCAAATAAACTTGTACGTTAATCCTAATCACTTGACTCTGATCCTATAGTCAATCGGTCTTGTAGCTTAATTATTGTCAAGTGAATATTAAGTTGTTATATCGACTTTGTCCATAGATGATCACATTTATAGGTTGAAACAAAAAAGACTGTGGTATTTGGGTACCCTCGTCTTTTCACAAGCAGTAACTAAAATAGGATTTGGGCGCTATAAACCCTAAGTGGGTTTTTTTGACATACTCAAGCCAATATTTAGGTTATCACTAAGTCATGGCGAAGCCTCAGCTCCACCCATACCTAGATACTGCTCATATCAAGGCATCACAAAATTCATATGCTCATCAAGTTGAAGCTCAGAACGAGAAAATCTTGCGTGCTGTAACTCCCACCGAAGGTGCAAACACGCGGCCAGTTCACATCCAAAAAAATTATATCGAGTATTTTCATGCAAGTTGAACTTTATTCAAAGTCGTGCCTTCTCGGGCGCGACATACGAAGTCAACAAGGCATGATTCTGTAAAACATTGTCCTTGAATTTTATGCCTAGGATTATTCAGCTATGAAAGATTAATTGTTCTGCAAATTAGAAAACACCATATATATACTCACCATGCGACACTTAAGGTTCCACACTAAGTAGGGGATCTATTGTAGATGATGATATTCTGATGATAAAAAATCAAGGACAAAATGGTCATTTCTAAACCATTCATTTCGGTTCAAGCATATTCACATTGTTAAGACACAACTGAGTCTCATGAACATGGCTCAAACTTCAGTCTCATAAGCCCACAAACCTAAGATTAAGCAGAAGCTCGAGCTTAGGCCTAAGATGAGACTCGAGCCTAAGCCTATGACAAGATTTAAGATTATCATCAAGCTAGGATTCTATACAACCTCATATATAGACACGACATGGGCCTCGAATTCATAACTTAAACACAACTCAAATTAGTTTAACAACAACGTTAACTCATGATGTCGAATATTGATAAATGTACATATGAGCCACACGAGCAAGCACAAGACTGAGTAACGTCCCTGAATCTTGGGCAGCTTCAAAGTCTATAACATTGAACTCATGACATCTAAGATTCATGAGCTTGTGTAAACTCAACAACGTCTCTGAGCTACAAGCATTTTCATGGCACTTTTACTCCCTCAGAGCTTGCAAGCTCATTTATGGGACCTGCACAAGGGAAGTAGGTCTCTACTCTCATGGACGACTATGCTAAGTCAACATACAACCTCATCCTAGCTTATCTTCTCTCATGGACGGACGACCCTTGCCTCCGCTCGTCTAAATGGACGATTTGTCATTCTTATGCTCATTTAATAGATGGGAGACCATGCTAAGTCAACACTTGACCTTCGTAAAATTCTTGTCTCACACATGACACACACACGGCTAGCTTTTGCTACCTCTTACTGTCCACGTGACACAGATTAGCCACTACGTACGAATATGAATATTCCTTCACCTCGGTGAACATCAACTTTGTAAGCGAAATATCACCACGCCATACAAAACATCATATACGAAGGATGATTAAGTCACATACATAAGGTGATATCTTTAGGGTTTAGATCTGGCGGTCTACGACGCGTGTGAGTATGTATTTGTTTTCTTGGAGTTCAAACTTCACTACAACAAAGCACAACTCGGGGTGTAAATAACTGACCCACATACATATCCATACCCTACACCGTAACCAAAACCCTACCCTAAGACCCGTACCGGTCCAACAATTTTTTTGTCCTCGTTTTCCTAGTAGGGAAATCTATAGCTTTGTTCCTAAGATTGAAAAAACTGTGTGGAAAAACCAGATTTGGCTCTCCTTCTTCACTTCCAACCTAAACCCTGATAAATTTGGGGATTTTTCGCAGTTGATAGTAGAATTTAATCTTCAAATTTGATCAATGGAGCCTACTGTTGATCCAGCTGGAGAACCAATCGCAACATCAGCAGTGTTAATGGCATCAGCAAAACACATCGCTACTTTTTGCAGAGCTGAAAACATGGCATTTCTTAATTGTAAGAAGAAAGATCAGAATCCCGAGAAATGTCTTGAGAAGGGACGTGAAGTTACTAGTTGCGTTCTCAATCTGTAAGAAATTCTTTGCCCTAATCTAATTAAAGTGGTATTAACATATTAGGCATAATGAATTTTATAAATAGGGTTCATTTCTATTGGTTTTCTGTGATGATATTTGTGGTAATTATTTTGTTTCTAGATCGACTTTAATTTCTTGAAGAAACATCAATTAGGTTTTATCTAATGGTGATGAAATTGTTGAGTTGAAGTTTAGAAATAGTTAGAAATTGTATAAGCGGAGTAGAAAGGAAAGTGTGGTTATAAGGGTCACATTAGTCTGAGTAAATTTAGTAAGAGTGTCAAATCGAGCCTCAGTCTTTGCTCTACTTAAAAAGTTAAGGCAACTGTAAGTTTTTGTACAACTTGCTACACCGAAATGAAAATTAGCAATGTTTTATTTAATGTGGAGCACACCACTGTGGATGCTGTTATGAAATGAAGTGTGGTTCAGGAAGACCAGATTTCCATTCACAGTTCTAAGAAACGGGTAGGATGTGTGTATATTTAATAGCCGAGTAGGGTTGCTCTTTTCTATAGCAGGTCACCTGATCGTAAAAGTAGAAAATGGTGATAACTTGCAACTTTTAGGCGATTTTCGTGAAATTTTTAGTTTTGGTTGCTGCTAATGATGATTCTGGAGTTATTTTCATCATTTTTGGTATACCCAAGTGGTGCATAGCTTCAAAAGAACTAGAGATTGGTGAAAGTAGACTAATTTTCAATGTACTGTGAATCTTTATATTTGGAAGATCAATTCATGATTTTAGTTAGACTATTAATGTGAATCTGCAGAATTTAAAAGACGTGGTCTGGTATATGATGCTTGTTATATTTATCTTCCTGGTTGTAGATGTATACGCAACTTATGGTTTCTTTGGTTTGCTTACTTTATGGGATATTAGCTTGTCGCATGAGCTTTGAGAGTACGTTAATATTTAATTATCACGGGCTTGATCTGGTGATGATTACTCTTTGTTTCACCTGATCTAGGTGAATGATGAAACTAATTTACTAATTTAGCTATTTAACATGGTGTTGCGGTGATGAATTCTCACCCGAATCTGAGAGATTTGATTCGATGGATAACTCCTACAAACTCCGTATACTCTATAACTTTCTGACATGATTCCTCATCAATGATTCTTTGTAACAAAGTGGTCATTGTCGGGTCTTTTCTTGTGCCGTTTCGTTTGATAGTTCTTAGTGATGTTCAACTGGCGTAGCTTCATGAACCTTGATCGCGGAGGTAGTTTTGCTTGGAAGTCCGTTTAATGAGAAGAAATTTTTAAAATCACTTGTGATTGAATTACTTCTTTTTATTTGTTTCTCTTTCTTTAAGATGTGGAACGTTTTGTATACCTCTTACAGTAGCTGGTTACAACATTTACATGTCATGAATTAGATGTAACATCGTGCTGGTCTGTGGGGCAGTCGCCCAGTGCTAATACTAAATGTACCATAATGCCTTTGTGCTATTATATGCCGCTATTATCTCAATCTCGTGATCCCATAACTAGGTTTGTACAACTAGCAGCAATAACAGTACTACAGTAGAGTATACCTACTAAACCTCTTCTGATCCTAGTTTCCAACAACAGAGAAAGGCAATATTCATGAGCTTGATAACCTATTAACAGAAGAGAATATCTCTCTAAAGTAACCTATTTAGTTTGGATTCACTGGAAAGTCTTAAATGTTAGTTTCCAACTAATCAGTCTTGAAAATTTTCATTAATTTGTTGCTTCCTAGTTTCCTTCTGCATAAAATTCGCCTTGTTTTATGTTATGGACTCATTGCTGACTTACAGGTTAAAGCATCTTCACCAGACATGTACAAAGGAGATGGATGCTTATGCAGGATGCATGTACTATAACACCAATGAGTTTGATTTATGCCGCAAAGAGCAGGATGCATTTGAGAAAGCTTGCCCATGGAACAAATAGTCTTTGTCGCTTTTGTAACTTGAGTGGAATAATATTGAGAACAACCTACATGGAGAAAACATGATTTGCCCATCTCACTCCGTCTTTTGAAAAATTGATTCTTCGTATTTGAATGGGTTTTATTTTTGTAGAAATCAGAGTTGCCAGGAATTGATCCTTCACTGACAGGCAACAATCCTGCCTCCTAAAACCATCTCTCTTGATAAATGCTGTAGCAGCTATTGTTGTTGACAATGTTTATGTTTCTGTACTCTTTTAGTCTGCTGCAATCTGCAGCACATAAGCAGCATTGTGGTGTTCTTATCTCCAATGATTACACAATTTTAATTGCTTTTGCTTTTCATTTCAAATTCGATCTTTGAGAAATATGCAAAAACAGCTTTGGCTTATAATTGTTTGTTCTTGTCGGTATGGATAGTAAACTTTCCCTGGTTGAATGCCTCTTGGGTTTAAACCTGCTAATTGTAATATTGGACCTCGAAGCTATCCTAAGATGAGTCTAGTTGAAGTATTGGTGATGAGGAGGAATTAAACCTAAAGAAGAATTTTGAATTATGAAAGCGAATTTGAGGAAATTGAAGTAGTAAAAAAGAAGGGCATGGGCTGGGAAATGAGCAAGGACCACTGAAACATTTGAAAGAAGTGATAAACGTGTGGCGATCAAAATGGAAGAAAATGGGGAAGTAGAATTTGAAACACGGAGAAAGACAAAGGGAAGCTTATTTTTTCAATTCATACCGGAGGACTAGGTCTAATACGGAGTAAAACAGTCCCGACTCCTTGAACTTGATTTACCTGGCATTTTTAGGGGCCACTCAAAAGGAATTAGGGGCCAACAATTTATACCCATCCAAGGGCACTAGCTAAGGGATATCTTATAGGACATTGAAGTTACCTATATGCCCTTCCAGTAAAAATAAAATAAAAACCAAATCAAAATCATTCCAACCCATTTCAACTCTTCTTCTTCTGCTCTTCCCATTCACTCCCGATTGTGGAGGATTTTTTTTTCCCTCGTTTTTCAATTCAACTCATCGT
Source organism: Papaver atlanticum (assembly GCA_023531105.1). NCBI lineage: Eukaryota > Viridiplantae > Streptophyta > Magnoliopsida > Ranunculales > Papaveraceae > Papaver > Papaver atlanticum. Next base: position 1,557,087 of record JAJJMB010007708.1, read on the forward strand.
CGTCGTGAATCGCCAAATCAAAACATCGTCGATTCTTCTCTTCGACGATGTATACAAATGATAAACCCAAAAGAGCTCGAACTAAAAACGTTGCTCGCGGTGTCGATCCAAATATTGGAATTGCAGCAAGAGATAAACAAATTGTAACTGAAAATGACGAAGAACGCGAAGAAGATGCAGCCCCGAATGTAATTGGCGGTGGCGAATCTGATAGTCAAACACTCCGGCAACTTCAAATGACCCCAATTAGGTAAAATTCTATCATTTTTTGGGTTTATGTCGCTTTAATTCGACGAATCGATGAAAAAAATTTCTAGGGTTTTTGGTTATTTACCCATAATCGGGAGATATGCATGCTAATTTACTTCCGAATGTGGTCGTTTTCTTCAATCCTCAAGAACATCGACAATATTCGGAAGATGTATTTTTATAGTTTAACTTCCGAATATGGTTGGTCATATCTTCCTGTGTACAAAATGGATATAATCGGTAAGATAAAATTTTTTTTGACTTCCGAATATGTTGATGTAGAGACACAGTAATCGGAAAGCCACTTACTACCGATTATATATATTTTGAAAAATTCTCTTAATTGTGATTTAGGCAAAATCCCATTTTGGGGCCAGTATATATTCGGAAGAGTATATAATTTGCTATACTTCCGATTGTAAACTGTTGAAAGTGAAATAATTTTGGGGCCATATTGCATTCGGTAGAAAATATTATAATGACTTCCGATTATATAGGCTGAAAAACTTAGAGTTTCCTGAACTCCAATTGATGAATTTTCGGTAGAAAAAACATTTGATTATCCCTGAATGTGATGTATTCGGAAACCCAATGTTGCCTCTTACTTCCGAATGTGTACATTCTGGTATTATTTGTGCACTTATTCTTCTGATTGTATAGTTTGTAAACGTTGTTCCTTATTTTGTTGTTTAGGCAAAGTCGAGCTAAGCAAGCCCACAAAACAGGCGACTAAGGGCCTCGTCGAGAAGGGAGTAAGAAAGTGTCATCTAGTGCTAGGAGAGAAAGGAGTGCCAAGGGAAATTCAAGAGCTCAACAAGGTGTAGAACCATGTGTTCCACAAGGCACTCAACAAGGTGTGGAACCAATTGCTCAACAAGCCACTCAACAAGGCGAAGAACCAACTGCTCCATAAGGCAGTGAACAAGGTGTAGAACCAAGTGCTCCACAAGTTACACCCCAACATGAAATTGAACCAATTGATCCAGTGCCAAGAGTACAAGAAGAAGGACAACCAAGTGGTATCCAAGAAGAAGGACAACCAAGTGGTACCAAAAAATCCAAAAAAGGAAGAGAAGATGGAAAGAAGGAAATTGCTAAGAAAGCATCACACCTTGTCCCTGATCACTTGAAGGTGCAGAATATTCCAAAAGGAAAAATCCTTGGGCTACCGGCTGATGGAGGAAAATTGTTATTTGGATACAAAGACTCATGGGCCAAAGAAATATACGAAACCGAGGTAATAATAATCGTATCCTTTTTTTTAACGTATTGCCTATGTGTTCTATCGTAATACTTGTATTAAGGGTTTTTGTATTTACTTTAAAAAAAAATCATGTGTTTAATAGTATCATCAAGATGCGGTTCGTCTACTCAAAACCACTGTCGCACAAACAAAAATGCTTGATTGGCCTTTATCTGGTAAATGTGAAAGGTTCAAGGCAATTATAGCCAACTCGGGGTTAGATACTACTGTCGAGAATTCAATGTTGGAACATGATCGTGTGGCTATATCGGCGTTCGTGGAGAGAATGTATCCTGAAACCGACACCTTCCATATGCCGTTTGGGGAAATGACGATTACCCCGGATGATGTTGTGCAGATTCTTAAACTCCCTGACCAAGGCACAGCTGTGAAGTATAACTACACAAAGCAGTTAAGTTGGGCACAACTTTATGCTCTAACCAAAAAGTTCTTAGGTTGGGATGAAGAGACATCAAGAGAAGATTTCATGAGGCATGCAAGTTACAGAACTAGACAGATCAACACTACCATTTTGATGAATATGTTCTAAGGAACCTTGGATAAAGAAAAAAAAGGAACATTAACTGATGAGCAAGTGAACCATGCGGCCACTGCATATCTCCTATGTGTATTGGGATGTGTCATTTTCCCCAATACTACTGGCAACCGGATCGACGCCAACCTTCTACAACTTCTGGATACTCTCCATGAAGTCGGTGACTACTCTTGGGGAACGACATGCCATGCATTCTTGATGGAAGAGTTAAGAAAGGCGTCAAGGCGAGGAACTAGCCAAGTTGCCGGGAACGTGGCTCTATTGCAGGTTTTTGTTAACTCTATTAGTCCATTTTTGTTAACTCTAAATGATGCATATTCGGTAGGATTTACATTTGATTATGTTCCGAATTTAGTATATTCGGGAAGCAGTGCTTCCTTTTTTCTTTCGATTGTTAAGAATCGGAACTTAGTGTTGAACACTTACTACCGTTTATATAGGCTCCAAAATTACAGTTGATTGAACTCCAAATGATGCATATTCGGTAGGAATTACATATGTTTATCTTTCGAATGTAGTTTATTCGGAAACACAATACTGCTATTTTCTTTCGATTGTTAAGAATCGAAACTTAATGTTGAACCTTTACTACCGATTATATAGGCTCAAAATCTAGAGTTTACTGAACTCCAAATGATGCATCTTCGGTAGCAATTAGATCTGTTTATCATCCGAATATAGTATATTCAGATAGATCAAACTTCCGATTGTCTATATTTGGTTACATTTTGTGTACTGTCACTTCTGAATTTAGAGAATCCATTTCCTAATACTTGGTTTCTTATCTATATAGGCATGGATCTATGACCACTTCCCCATCCTGAAGTTGGCCAGCGAGAACCCGGAGTGGCGCAAAGGTACTCCTAGAGGAACAAAGTATATCTTTGAAGACAACCGTGCTTGTTCAAAAGAGCAGCAATTGATTCGCATGAGGGAGATTTTGGACCAAATGAAGGTCTCAGAAGTATGTTTTGATCCATACAAGGAAGACCGAGCTAGTGGACATATAAATGGCTGGTCGGACTTGTCCCTTTATTTTGGACCATTGTGGCACCCCATAGGATATATGATGTACAACCCCTCAAGGGTGATGCGACAACACGGGTATGTACAACATCAATCAATGGATCACTTCGGGGATTTCTACAAATTGGTTTTGGAAAATTGCGCTTCTAGTGTTGACAATCTCATGATAGTTTACTCAGACCCACCTACCGTTATTGATAACTGGGATAAGAGGACAAGTTTCATTATCAACCCTAGTAGACCTGTCACCCGAGGTGATGAAAATTCTCCAGGCTATATGAGTTGGTATAGGATGGTATCCCATCCTTTGGTTATCCGTGAAGTTAAATCAAAGACTATTTTGGCGGCGTCCACTTATAATTGTATAATCAAAGACAAGCCAAGTGGTTATGATAGACTGGTGCGTATTGTTATGTTCTTTTCGTTTTATATTATGGCTATAAATCTTAGGTAATAACTATTTGATGCATTGTCATGTATAAAAACAGGTGAATAGGTTCAAACGTGTTTCAAAAATGTTAACTGCATGCATGAGAAGCGGAGATCCCGTGCCAGTTGAGAAGATAAAAGAGGTTAGAGACCTAGTTGATAATATGGATAACGAAGATTATGCAGCTCAGTTTGGGGAGAAAGGCACGAAGAACCATCCGCCCAAGATGGCAGTATCAAAGACGGGTAAAAGAACTCGAGCTTCTTCGAGCGCTTCAGGTGCTCAAGCTGAAGGTGCTCAAACTCGTGGTCGTGCAGGTCTTGGAAGTAGTCACGGTCATAAAGTCAAAAAGGCGAGATAAGTGACAATGGTTATGTTATAAAACAATGGTTTTATAGTTTTATGGTTATGTTAGTCTTATGAATAGTTTGTGTTGGATTAAGTCATTTTTAAGGTTTGGATTAGATTATAAGTTCTTAAATTACGTTATGGTTTGTGAATGGTTAGTTTTATGGATTATGAATGGTGTGTGAATTTAACAATGACTTGCAAGGGACTCAAATATAACATCATGAAACTATTGAATTTTGATGCACAATCGGAAGATTAGTTAATATACATATCTTCCGAATGTAGAAAATTATGAATTTTTGTCAGTCCCTGGTTACAATCGGAGGTCATGTTAACTAATATTTCCTCCGATTATGACAAGTTTAGTTTTTTCTAAAATTTGATTTTTTAGAACTTGTAATAATCGGAAGCCATAAAATTGAAATTACTACCGAATATGGTAGTTAAGCATTTCGAAATTCCAAGGCTTATGGTCGTTCCAAAATGCCAAAACCTAAGGATTTTGGAAGGTTTTGTTTTTTGAGCCACTATAAATTCGGAGGTCATGTTAAATAATATATCTTCCGATTATTACAAGTTCAAAATTTGAAAAATTTCAGTTTTTTCTAAAATCTGATTTTTGAGCCACTCTATATTCGGAAGCCATAAAATTGAAATTACTACCGAATATAGTACTTAAGCATTTCGAAATTCCAAGGCTTATGGTCGTTCCAAAATGCCAAAACCTAAGGATTTCGGAAGGTTTTGATTTTTGAGCCACTCTAAATTCGGAGGTCATGTTAACTAATATATCTTCCGATTATTACAAGTTCAAAATTTGAAAAAGTTCAGTTTTTTCTAAAATCTGATTTTTTAGCCACTCTATATTCGGAAGCCATGTTAACTAATATTTCTGCCGATTATTGCAAGTCTCATAATCGGCGTTTAACGGTTAACACTAAACCTTCGATTATAGAATATTTAATGTGCTGATGAGTCATATGTTGCGTACACTCGTGCTACACCTCGCCTCAACGGCCATATTTAAAAAGAAAAGAAAAAGAGCTATTGGAACTTTAATCTATATAAGGAGGGTATCCTCTTCCCCTATATGCAACAGAAATACATTTTAACTCTCTCCAACATCAAAGAAATCACCTTCAACATAATGGCCCAACCATTCATTAATCCTACGGAGTGGTCGATGGAAGAAGATTTATTTTTATGTTGGGGCTATGTTCAATTCTATCTGAGGTGAGGAGAAGAACGTAGGCAAGGAGGTGTAATGAGTATGAGTTATTTGGGGAGAATTAACGAAAATTCTGCGTCGACACCGGTAACCCAAATAACCGTCACTCCGCTGATCTTTTCTGCCGAGTTGGTTCAATAAACGGACACGTCGAAGAATTCGTCCATTTAAATATTTTTGTGAATCAATATCGATTGAGGGGTGAAACCAATGATGAGGTTATAGCACGATCTCTCGGGGAATGGCGGAGATGGAAAAGATCAAACTTCCGTTACGAAGCTCATTTCAGAATCCTTAAGGCGATGGACAGATTTAATCCGTTTAGGGCTCGTCCAAGACGTCCACGGCGCTAATCACAAGTCATTGTAATAGAATTGTCGAAGTATAATCGTTATATAACATTATGATATTCAAAATTTTAATGAAAATCTGGAGTTAGTATGTTATGTAATCTACCGATTCTTTCAAAATTTTCAAATTTTTATCACAGTTTGGTTAGAATCGGAAATTGATATGTTAAGTAATCTACTGATTATACTCCAACGGATATTTATTTAAAAAAAGAAGAAGCCGTGCCTCGAAATACACACACAATCGGTAGATAGTAGATAATATTGGCTACCGATTATTGTTATTGAACGAAACTAAAGACTCTAAGTTCAAAATGCATATAATCGGTGGTTTAAAAAAATAACGAACTTCCGATTATAATATTCGAGAGACAACATTCTAACACTTTCAACGATTGTAGTTCATTATTGTTAGCACAGTGTACGTTGTATCTTTACACTCGTGTTACACCTCACCTCAACGGCCAGATTTCAAAAAAGAGAGCCATTGTGACTCTCATCTATATAAGGAGGGTAACCTCTTCTCATTCATGCACCAAACTACAAACATCTAGTCTTGTGTATGCTACAAGAAGATATTCCATCGTCTACTATTTCTAATTCATTCTATATCTCATATTACAATCATGGAAACCTTTGACGCAACTGAAGATTTGGCCATTGTCAAAACATGGTACCACGAAACAAGACGTGAAGATGTCATAGCCGGAAGGTTAACAACCGAAATCTTTTGGGGGAGAGTGTATAGCCAACTTGTGCGAGAATATGGAAATCCAAAGCAAAGATCCCTCCAACAAGTTCATGATCGTTTCCGACTTATCCAGAAAGGGGTAAATGATTACATAACGATACAAAAGAGGATCTTTAACACTAGCCACTTAAGCTTGTCGATCCAACAATTTGTAAGTATTTGCATACTTCTTTTACAAAAGACCGGGTGGCTATATTTTCTTACTAAACTATACGAACTTAGCTTTCTTTTGTATTTGTTGGTTTATGTAGGAGACACTCGCAAAAAGGCACTACTTAGAGGAAAAGGGAGAAGAATTCATATAAGATGGAAGTTATGAATTCTTGAAGGCCGTGGCCATAGTATAGAATTTGCCACAATTTGGATATATTCGGAAGTTATTATCTTATCTTATCTACCGATTCTGTGAACATTTCACTAAATTATTGTCTGAAATTTGTTATAATTGGAAGTTATTATGTTATGTAATCTACCGATTTTGAGAATATTTTCAAAGTTTGTTTGTCAGAGTAAGGTTATAATCGGAAGTTAATATATTATTTAATCTACCGATTATGGGAGTGTTCCAATTCTTCAGGGTTCTGAGTTCAAAATGCATATAATCGGAGATTTAGAAAAATAACAAACTTCCGATTATGATATTCGAGAGACAACATTGTAACACTTTCAAACGATTATATCATATATCTTCATAGTATTTTTCAAAAAAACATGTACAAAAAAGTCGGTTCAAATTACATCTTCTAAACAGAATGACCAAACTAATCATCATCATCATCTTCGATCAATTCGAGTAACCCATCGGGAAAGTTGTTCTTCACGACGCGATCCCAATCAACCAAGTTGGACTCATATTGTTTCACCCAATCCTTGCAATGGTTCATTGGGAAGTAATCATGCCACTTACTCAACGGAGGTAACGGAGAATCTTTCTTTACCCTTAAACCGATAAAATGCATTTCATTCACAAATGCCATAACGATTCTTCTATCTTTAACCGACTCGTCGCAAACCGTTCTTGTGGGAGCAAACGTCATACTAAGTCCATACATAGGAGGAACAAAGAAATGTACCACGCAATTCAAAACGTCCGCTAGGAGATGTCCACATTTAGGCATTGTCATCCAATACTTGGATCCGATTGTCTTCGATCCCTTTCGGCACTTTACACGCGCAACTAATTCTTTGAACTCTTGTTCTTTGTCGTATCTATCTCCTCACCTCATCATCTCCATATAAAAAATCCTTGTCCTTCATTAGTTGTACCGCCATCTTATTTCTTAAATATTGGCATTGCGTGACATCTTCGATAACCGCCTCTTTAAAGTAACCCATTTGTTCCGTAGCGACGTGAAACCCACAATTGCCATCCCCATCAACCTCGTCAGTGGACAAAACAAATGGAACAATGAGTGGATGGAGTTGTTCCAAATACTCTTTGTATATTGTATACGTGGTTCGATTTGATCTTCCATGAAGATCCCTAGGGCAACGAAAAGTACCTTCCTTCTCTTTTATCGTCACAATTTCCATTGGTTGGGTTTGTTGCGATGCACCCATTTTCTCAACAACTTCTTCGACCACCTTGGCTTGACTTACTTGAGAAGGCTCCATAGAGACCTTTGGTCTCACTTGTCGTGCGGTTGGTACACTTTGATTCTTTCTTGGACGACCTCTTTTCTTAGGTTCCGGCTCATCTTGAAATTCGGATTCCGTATGCTCGTGCCTAGAAAGGTCTCTTTTATGAGACAAATACTTCTTCAACTCTTTTCTTTCGATGGTCCTTGACACTTGGGTGTTCGGCCTACCCGCCCCCTTTTGCTTAATAGGTTCATCAACCTCCCTTAAACAAGGGTGAAGGGCTTCCTCCAAATGGTGCATCAATATTTGCTTTTTGGCGCCATTTGATGTAGATTAACGCTTGGCTATTCGTGCACACAATTTCGACTCCAAGAATGACGAACCATCAACTACCGGGGTGCTTGGAGTGAAAGTTAATTGCTTCCAAAATGGATGAATATCATTGATGTCAATCACTTCAACATACCTACCCAACTTATGACGACACGGGAGTCCAATACCTATCATATCCTTGCAAACACAAACTGTATTCTCGTCATCGTAAGTTCTATAAAACTTCAATTGTTGCATCATGTGATTTATTATCCATATTAAAACTTTATGAACAATGCCCTTTAGAAGCAATCTTTCTTTATCATGTTCCATAGGGAATAGGTGTACACTAAATTGCATACAACCTCTAATCTTTGTGAGATCGCGATTGGTGTATTCATGGATTGCTTCTTGGATCGACACAACTCCATTTTGACTACCAAGTAGTATTTTCTTTAATCGGCCATGAGACCCCTCCACAATGCTTGTCGCCTCGTTCTTGAAGTTTCGATATTCATATGTCCATGCAAACACAAACCTCTCCTTATGCGGTGCCAACCATTGTGTTTTACAATACTCAACGGGTTTTGGGTAGTTCGTGCCATATTCATCCTCAAATTTCTTCAAGTTAACTTCATAAATTTCCTCAGTAATCGACCAAACGATCTTGTCCCATGCTTTCATGAAAATTTTCCAAATCATTCCATCCTCCTTCCACTTTTTTTCAAATAACCTTTTCTCTTCCTCTCGTTCTTCCACGGTTAATTTACTAATGCACTCATCCTATTCCTTCGACCTCTTGGTACCCTTGTTTGGTTTTTTAGCTTGGAAATGATGATGGCAATTGGATTTTAGGTTGCATTGAATGTGCCACGTATATTGCAAGTTTTTGGCTTCCGGAAACACTACTGCTATTGCATTCATTAAGGATTGATCATTAACCGTTACAATAACCCTTGAAAAATTATCACCCTTATAAATGGACCTCAATGTCTCCAACATCCAAATGAAACTCACATTGTTCTCATGATCCATTAAACCCCATGCAACCGTAAACATGTTTTTTTCCGAAGTGTGGCAAGCAATGTTCAACAATGGCATGTTATTTTTGTTTGTTTTATAAGTAGCATCTATCAACAAAATTTGATGAAAGCATTGAGCCAATTGGATCATTTCGGGATGTGCCAAGAAAATGCGAACCACTTTACCATCCTTGTCTTATCTTCTCAACGTGTAGTCGTGTAACTCCGCTAACCACTCCGATTGTTGCATGACCGTTCTACCATCCCATTCCGTCCTTTTGATCGTAGCTAGGGCCGACTTAATTGTGGACAAAGAAGACAAGTTGTTGGGGTCGTCCGCCTTAATTTTACTTAAGATCGCACTCGCTTTTTGGATCCACATAGACCTCACCGTCTCCATTTCATTTGGTTTTATCTTGGCAACCATCACATGTCCAATTAGAGTATCCGGATCATTATGGTTGTGACGACCATTATGTTAGAGCATAGCTCGGTTGAACCCACCAAGCGTTGGTATGTCAAGTTTGGTTGTCATATTTTAGTGAATCAAAACTCATCTAAGAGTCGCTTGATTATGTAACTAGAGACAACTTCGTATAGGTTAGACTAGAAAGTCTAGGATTATGAGACATACAAGTATTACTCGAAGACTTGAAGAATGTGAAGAAGTAACAAGCTACAACGATGACATCATCCTTCCTCTTGAGGTTAGTAATATTTGACTTGAACTGTTTCATTCCTAACGTATCTTTCAAGTCGTGCTATATTGAAAACATAACTGCGAAGCTTTGAATGATTATACTCTAGTAGTAAGACATGATCACATGATCATAGTGTTAAGGAATTAGGATAGGAAGTATAACGCTTATCTTTTGAACTTCGTATATTTATGACATCGACATAATCGTATGAATGCTATTGTGATTATGTGTATGGGTAAAGGTGAAGATTCCATCCTAGGAAACAATGTTTACATTTGTTTAATGGAAGTACATTCATGAACTTGTTTTATGAATCGAAAGGGAAATCGCTAGGCATATTGGTATTGTTATTCATTGCATTTCTTTGGATTACCAATATGTGTGAGTTAGTAGAACCGATCATAACTTGTTATGTATCTTGGTATAACTAATCACAGTGCCTGACTTATGAATTGGTATGACTTTTATTAGTGTAACCGATCCTAAGTAATCACCTAAGATGGTATGATCGATATTTGTAATTGGTGTGACCGATCCTAGTAATTGGTGTGACCGATCACAAAATAGTTATGTAATCGATCCTTGTAATTGGCGTAACCGGTCCTAGTAATTGGTGTAACCGATCCTAGTGACTTGTGTAACCGATCACAAGTAATACCATGAGTTTATGGTAACCGATCCTGGTAACTGATGTAACCGATCCTGGTAACTGATGTAACCGGTCCCAGTAACCATATTAAGGTAGAACCGATCCTTGTGTTTGGTAGAACCGTAAACCCATGATTAGTGATTTGATATTTGATCAATCACATAGTTATCTTGGAATACAGATGAACCAATTTTAAACTTGTTTGGAAGTGTGGTATAATCGATTCCAAGATTGTAAATAAGAAAAAGGATTTACAAAGAAAAGATGTCAACATACTTTGAACATGATCAGTAACTCTTATCTTTTATTGTTCACATTATCAACTTTAAACATTTTCCACTCCTTACCTTCCCTACCCTCGGGCTTATAGAAGAAAATCTTAAATGGGCATCCTATCTTCTTTGTATTGCTTCGGTATTTCCTCTCCGTCTTCCTTACGTACTTACTATTCTTTCCCTCGTGACTCTTTCGCTTCCCACCTCGCTCACAAATCATTTCAAATATAGTTTCATCCACATGATTGTTTTGAACTACCACGCACATCTTCTCTTTTTCCTTGTTGATAAGCCATTCCCTTGCCTCCGCCTTACTTGCAAATGACTAAACGCGCATATAACAAAACACATATCATAAGTATAAGCATTTAACATACATAATTTGAATAAAAATAAAAATAATAGTAATGAGTATACCAAATCGTTTGCATAGTGTAAGGAAGTATCGGGCCTCAAATAGAAATCATCAACAAATGCTACAATGGCCTGCAAAAGGAAGCAACAAGTTTTACTATAATAATCGGAAGCCATGTAGTAAGTTTTCCTACCGATTGTTCCATAATCGGTAATATATTTTTGTGCCCCAAACAACCGATTTCAATATAAAAATTTAGACAGTCTCCTGAGTACAAAAAAATACATAATCAGAAGCAATATATATAGTAAAACATCCGAATATCAATAATCGTAAGCTAACATAATTAATAGACTTCCGATTTTCAAAGATGAAGAATTACAATTTTTACAAGTTTGCGAAAATTTTATTTTGGGGTCAATGATATATTCGGTAGTTAGATAAATTTACAATACTACCAAATATAAAAGATAAGAATACTGAGTTTTATAATTTTGTAGGAATTCGTTTTTGGGGCCATTGTGATAATCGGTAGTATATATACTCTACATAACTACCGAATGTAGACATTTTGGAAAATCAATTTGGGGTTTTTTGCATATTTGGTAGTAATATACTTTATTGTAACCACCGAATGTACATATTTGGTACTCAGTATGTTATATTCGGTAGATATGTAGATACATTATCTACCGATTCTGGGTAGTTCATGGCATTCAATGCATGCAGGAATCGAGTTTTACAAACGCATACAAACGCATTCAAAGTGAGTATTTGAGTTTCTTAACACAATACCTGTATGTTTGATGCATCATTAGCTTCGATCTCGGGTGATTCTCCGTTTTCTTCCATGAAAGCGTCGTTTAGGGCTTCCTCTCCACCAAAGTTTGGATCATTCAACATATACCCCAAATCGACTTCTCTAAACGGTAATGAACCTTCAACAATATGTTCTTCGCCATGATTCTCACCTTCTTCTTCATATCCATCCATTTTTTTTGTTTATTTAAGGAAAAATGGGTTTTCCTTTTTTTCCTTCTTCTTCTTCTCTCTAACTCAAAAATGAAAAAAAAAATGACACAAATTTCCTTCAAATACATCATCCACTACAATCGGACCAATGGTAAAAGTTTTATCTACCGATTACAATCAGAAGGACAAAATACATTATTATCTACCGATTATGTGAGGGTAATCTTGCCATTACAAATTACGCGAGATAAGGGCTGCCTTCAATTTACGTTTGGGTGACCCATTTTTGTTTTATTGTTGGCCCCTAATTCCTTTTGAGTGGCCCCTAAAAATGCCAGGTTGATTTAAAGGTGATGTCGCCTGACAAATAGATTAATATTCTGTAATTTGGAAGGAGAGGAATAACTTGTAATTTGGATAGATGGTTACTTACTTTAGGAGTTGCCGTAATAAGTTAATGCAAATGATGATATTCCAAGCCTGTAAAGTTTTCAAAATGGGGAAAATCTACATGAGGAACTCTATCAGTAGAGGATAGGTTGTTGGTGGCATTTGCATTGGTTTTTGTGGTTTTGTAGTGAGTTGCGCCTTTTTTTTTTTTTTTTTCTTCCCGAGTCAATCTGACTGGTATCTGACTCATTATATTTGTTTTTTGAGTCAGATCTGGCCTTGGTTCCATGAGTCAGGGGCATTTTATTCCCTGACTCAAATGGGTCCAAGTTAGGGGTTAAGTCTGAGTCTGATCGCGAGTCAGATCTAACTCAAAATAAAGAACAAACGGTCTGACATCTGACTCAAACCAAGTCAGGGCCGAATCAGATTCAGACGCCGAGTTAGCAAAAAACAAGAACACTCTTAGTTTAGTTTAGCTTTCTTTCTTTTTTTGCTTTTCTTGTAAAGGTTGGGTTCCCTTAACAGTTAACCCCCTCTCTTTTCCTAAAAAAAAAAAAAAAAAAAAAAAAAAAAAAAGACTGTTGCTTCAGTTGAACAACCCAAAATTTGTAGGTGTTCTGTAGGTTGCCATCATTTCTGCAGTTTCAAGGGTGAAACTGGAACTGCTCTGCTTGGACCCTAACATCGAGCAGCTGTATGAAAAACAAACATCCACAAATTTACAGGTAATATGCATGGCTCTTCATGCTTCTAACCAGTTATTCCATAAGAATATGACCTTGCGTTTCAGTTAAACCGCTGTACCAAGGACAATCTGGCACTGTGTATTAAGCAACCATCCCAAGTTTTTGGAAAATCTAAGCAAAAAGTTCTAGATGTTACCCAGTATTGTCATACCCACAATATTCACCACCTTTGTTAGGCCCTATGATTATCATTTTTTTTCTCTATAATTAAGTAATAATGTTCACAGTTTGAGATTCATGATGCATTTGGTTGTTGTGACAGTAACCTAAAAAACATCAATTATCAGCTGAGGTTTTTATACTATCTTTACAAGTAGAACCAATAAAGAAGTCAACAAAATGCTTGTAACAAACAATTTATCATGAATAAAAGCTGATATTGTTGGAGAACAGCAATCGAAACATGAAAATAAATTGAGTTCAAGGTACCATTGCTATGGACCCTAATTGAAGAATACTGGAGAGATTAATAACTAAAGGTAGGCAGCAATATGACTAGTTACAAGGCAAATTCACCCTAATTGAAACTACAATCAAGTATCTAACCAAAAACATAAGGCGACTGTTTAGTCCATGTCTTTTTTACTAGATATTGTATATGCACAGAATCAGAGGGTATGGGGAAGTTCGCGAAAGCGCTAATAGGATATATTGTCAGTCAGACTTGCTGGCCAAAAATGATCGTCTTGTTGACAATGGAAATACTATCTCATTAAGATTACTAAAGAATCCTTTATCGTAAATATTATCTTTAACAATGACCTCTACATCTTCTAATGGAGACTTACGGAAAAAGGCCTTCCATTTGCTTTCTGGTGGTTTTGCCTCTCCTGTCATCCCACTGATACTAGCTTTTAGAGCTGCAGCGCTCACCTTTGCTTCATTTATTTTCATCTTTAAGCTGATGTAGTCTTTCCACTTGAATGTCTGCCACATGAAAAAAACAGCAATCCCAATATGTTATACAACTGGAGTTAAATTTTGTTGATACCACCGTAGGATCATGAGTAGCTTACACACAGGGTCAGATGAATAATAAAGTTGTTCAAGTCCCCACTAACCACACAGGTGGGGTTTTCCTGAATGTGTTAAATGTGGGTAGATAAGGTCATACTAAAACTTTTGGGGAAGAATTTTGCCAATATGGAAAATGCAAACCAACCACAGAATCCTGTCATCAATTGTTACATGATTATACCAAAATCAGCAAACTAAAAAACGAACAATGGTGGTAGGTGATGCATAGTGGTATCCTTAAATACCATCTCTACCCTTACTAATCTATTTCTCTTTTGCCCCCTTTCTTTGGTATTATTTCTTGTTATATCCTTCACCTTTACTATATCTTTTGAATACCTAGTTCTACTCCTCCCAAGTTTTGTTTTAAGAAAGACTAGGTTAGAACCCTTGTTTTCCTCTTTTCTTCAATCTTTCTCTTTGAGTTGAGTTGATGCAAGGAGATGCCTCAATAAACTTGCAACTTCCAATTAATTTTGGGTAGAAGTTTTAAGTATTATAAAGAAGAACTTTGATTTTTGTTTCTTCCTTATTCTAAGGGTAGAAGAAGCTTAAATTGAAAGGTTAGTAAATTTTTTTCATGGTGTTTTTGTTTCAATTCTTCATTATTATTGCAAGTAGAAGTAATACTTTACATTAGTTGGTATCAAGAGCTTTGGTTTGATTTTTTGGGGGAAGGTTTGGTAAAGATATTAATTGCTAGTATAGACTACTTACATCATCATCAAGTATTTTGGGTTGTGTTTCTTTTTCTTGGTAGTTTTCTTAAATTGGGTATTTCAATTTTATGGTGTTTTATTATGATATCAAAAAGAAGAATGAAAATGGATGGGGAAGTTTTGCTTGTTTAGAAAAGTGGAGTAAGAACCCTAAATCCTTCCTAAGAGAAGAGCCTCCATCACTTTGTTATTTCCAATTTGTAATTGGGTAGAAATTTCAATTTGTAAGAGATGCATCTATTATCTTTTAGTTTCCAATCTTAGATTTGGGTAGAAATTTGAAGATTATTAGAGAAGAACCTCAAATCTTTGTATCTTCCTTGTTCCAAGGGTAGAAGAAGCATCATTTGAAGGTTGGTTACTTTTATTTCATGGTGTTTTGTTATAATTTAACATTCCAATTTCAATTATAAGTGTTACTTTACATTAGTAGGGAAGGTTGCAATAGCCATCAGAATCTAATTAAGGGTAAGAATGACGTACCTCATTTGTGGTGGTGTTTGTAAGACAGAGATGGGCATGGTACCCAGAGAACCCAGCAAGTAGTAAAGAGACGACAGCTAAGAAGACCATCAGAAGTATTTGTGTGTTATACGCGCCCAACATCCACTATTATAACCAACAAATCATTTAGTGAAAAGGAATGGACAAGGAAAATATGTAAATAACACCTCGATTGAGGTGTACTATTATACCACACTGAAGGAATTGTATTTCCAACTTAACTCGAATTCTAAAAGGACTTGACAAATTACAGAATAATACAGCCAAAAATCCTAACCTGTACAACATGGGGAGCTAGGCTAAAGAATGAATTTTCAAAGCCATAATAAACTGCAAAAAATAAATAAAGACAGCTGATTAGGTGAACATTCAGAAATCGGAATTTTAAGCAATTCAAACGCCTTTTTAAAAGGGTAACTTACCTGTTAGGATGTGTATAACCTTAAACTCCTTCAATTGACCAGCAAGTATCAAAGCGATGGCAATTGTTCCATATACACATAGAAGAAAATGCCTGTAGAATCATCTGTTAAAATGATAATGCTCATATGAAGGTATATGAACCAACCCAAACACAATACATTTAAGAAAATTGAGATGTACAACTATTCGTATTTTCAGTGTCCGGTAGAAGCACCACAGCTACTTGAGATGACTTTTTTGAAGGAGTATTAAATAACCCAACAGGTTTCCTTGCCAAAATCAACCCCATGTTAACACCCATAAACAGCTATGACTCACCAGAGTAGGAAAGCCATGAAATAACGGGTATTCTTTTCCCCTATGCAGTTATTCTGATATAATAATTAACAAGTTAGAGAACTAGAAGTAAAACATGTTTAGCAAGTATGTTACTGAGTTGGAACCTTCTAAGAGATAAGTAAACGTAGAAAACAATAGATAACAGAAGAAACCAACCATCCATCCGCAGTGGTGGTCAAATCTAGCAACACAGCGATCACATATGCTACAGTGCTTGGATCTAGCAGGCCTGTTACAGGAAATAACTCCAATTACTAAAAAAGATCGAAATTTCTAGAGAATCCTGTAATAAAACAAAATCAATTTTTTTTTGTAACACATACTTTGGAATCTTGCAAGTCGTGCACACTTTTTCTGTAAATATGATATTGTCATAAGGGTAGGAGGAGATGTATTGAGTAACATTGAGAGCATTCACAGTTCCTGGATCAGAAAAGCTAGTCAATAGAAAGAGTACAACACCAACACCAACTGCCAAGAAGCTTGTGTACCTGCAAGAACATTCAAAGTCTCACCGATAGACAAGATGTGGTAAGCAAGACAGTTTGGCATACATATCTTGAGCAGTACCTGTGATATTCGGATAGATAATAGCCAGGAATATAGTCAAAGGACGACACTGCAATAATATAATAAGTTCCTGCAATTATAGCTAAATAGAATGCCTGCAAAAAAAGAAAAAAGAATGGAACATCAGACCTATATATGCTACACCCAACATCTGCATGAAATCTAGAAACAACTAGCAATTAACAGATTAAGGAATAAGCTTCCGATGCTATTATTCTCATTCCTTTTTCTTATACTAAGTTCAACCGTTATTCTTTAACAGTATTACCTTCAACTCCTCCAATATATCTACTCGCAAAGAAAATTCTTTGCTAAGTACAAGTACTGTAGTTCTATACCCTATCGGAACTCTTTTCAGAGTAATGTAAACTGATTAATCACGCGTATGCTTGTTGGATAAAATACCATCTTCTAACTCAATTAAAATTCTGTTTTGCTTCAAAAAAAAAAAAAATTAAAATTTTGTTTTCATTCATGTATACACAAGAACAGTCAATTCTTCTGAACACAAGTATACATTCATCTGTATAAACTGATCACATTGAACAAATCACTAATTCCAAACTACCCTAAACATTTAAATACCTATTTCCGAACAACCAAACAACGAAATTTTATACATAAGAAGAAAAAAAGAACAATTTTTAAGCTACAAACATAAAATTGAACCTAGTAGACGATATCTAAAAGCATAATTATCATAAAATTGGACGAACAGAGAAATCAAATTGAAGATCTAGGGAGAAAAGGGGTATGTTACAAAAACCTGTAAGGTTGGATTAGGTCGATCACAACAAAAATATTCGACAGATAGAATTGCATTTCTGCCTTTAGAACCAAATACATATAACATAAATCTCCTGCACAAATTGTTTACTTATTAGTATCGAATGAATCATTAAAATAACTAATGGTAAAAATTAAAGACTATAGAGAGAAGGAGAGAATTTACAGGAAATAATCATAGGCACCAACAGTGAGGAAGTAATGAATTTTTTCAATGAAAGTGTTTTGAAAAATTGGCCATTGGCCACATAAGAAAGAAACAATTACTAGTAGAGTTAAACATCCATGGCAGACCAGTATCCACTGTACATCCATTTCTACGGAGAGAGGGAGAAAGGTCAACAGAAAACTGGTTTGGTTTGGTTTCGTCTAATACTAAAGATTACCGTGATTATGAATGTTAGGTCTACTTATTATCGTTTATTCTACTAACCTGAACAGAGTCTAAACTTGATTGATAGGTGACAAGGATGTAATTTTTAATCGAGTTAGGGGTAAATCTAGTAATTCATAATCATGGCCATGAGGATTGATAGGCTGGAGGAGATTCAAGAAGAGACTCTAAAACACGCTTCTGTAGTGTCCTTGGTAGGGCAATATGCACTGAATTGATAGGGAAACATCATATAGTGACTACACACTTGAAGCAGATTTAGATTGATTTCGTAACTTGAAGAAATCATCAAAAAAATTCTTTCCATCTTTTGGGAGAATTAATCAGGAGTGACAATCCTTTCAAAAAAAAAAAAAAAAGTAGACATGATATCATCTCGATTTTGAGGTGCCGCTCTTGCAATGTGTGCAACAAAGAGGTGCTCTTGACGAAGTCTGATTTTGAACAACTTATACGGCAAATTCACTTGTACAGTTCACTGAGCCTCCGACACTAAATTCTGCAAAACTGAAACACTGACAATTAAATCTGTACAAAATAACAAACTAACAATTAAAAATTGATGCGATAATTATACAAATGATCAAGCACTCATCATCAAGCAAGAAATCAGATACGGTAGTCTCTTTAGTCTTTAATCACGGTATAGTCTCTTTAGTCTTTAGTCTCTAGTCTTTACTAATCCATGTATTCTTTATGTATCTCTTTTCACTTTATAATCTGCATGACATAAACCACCACCAGATAATATTTAGATATATAGCAAAGCATGCTCAATTTCCCCATGTATCAATAAGAACAGAAAGATGTTCTCTAACTGCTTAAAAAACATTTAGCTGCGCAGACAAGATACAATAACCCAAACTCGAACTTCACCAAATGTTGAAAACCACAGTCATTATGCAACCTCCATTCCAAGCATTTATCAATAAGATGACATACTATACAACTCAAAGTGGAGAGATGAAAGATGCAACTAGTCAAATGACAAAAGAAAGACCGCCAAAGACAGCATAGATATAGTAATTACAAAATGGTCAAAAGTCTAGAAATCAGAAACACATATCAGGTCACCAAAAATATGTGAGCTCAATATAAGTCTGGAGTAAATTTGAGTTCGAATAATACCTGACTGGTGAAGACGGTTGTGAACGGCTGGAGCCATGCTTGACGGGTGAAGGCGATCGTGAATACCTTGAGTCATCCTTGGCTGGTGATGGCGAGGTCGAATTCCTAGAATCATGCTTGGTTGGTGAAGGCGAGGGTGAATACCTTGAACTGCGCCTGGCTGGTGAAGGTGAGGGTGAACTGCGCCTGGCTGGTGAAGGTGATCTTGAATACCTTGATCTACGCCTGGCTGGTGAAGGTGATCTAGAATACCTTGATCTACGCCTGGCTGGTGTAGGTGATCGTGAATAGGCTGTCACGGAGCGATCTCATAAGCATGACCAAAAAAATAAAAATAAACATAAAAACAAATTATAATACTATCGAAGTATTCAGTATCATGCATTAAGTCCTGAATTCATGAATAAGAAATTGAACTTCTGAAGCTTACAGCGATATCGACGTCTTGGGGATCTTGGTGGACTCCTCCTCCTACGTCCTCCTCCATATCGGTCACTACTGCGTGCATAAAAACCAAAATAACATCAGTTTAAGTGGATAACCACTTACCTACTAAAAATAAAAGGGGTGTTAACAAGGTATTACCTCGCTCGTGAAGTCATGCGCATTTCTTGTGGAGTCTTTCTGTTTTCTTCAGCAAAAACAATTCTAATCTCACGCCGACCAATTACTTGATGGTCCATCTGTTCCTTTGCTTCAGCAGCATCTTCCGCGTCATGAAACTTCACAAATCCAAAGCCACGTGGCTCACTATAAACCTCCATCCAAAAAGCTCTTATCAGTTTGTATTGTAAATTATAGTTAAACAGCAAAAGATACACTCATAAACCCTCTTCAAGAGTCAGATTTCTTACCAGTACAACCATGCAAACAGAACCCATGAAATTGCCCCAATTAATCAAAACACCCAATTAGGTTCTACTGTAAGCGTATTGATCATGCTATACCTTATAATCACATAAGAATAACATACAGCCTTCCAACTGAACCAAATATCAGATAAAAATATAGAATGTCTAGAGTTCCACTATCAGTTTCCATAACTAAAAAACTAATTATAATACAAACAAAGAAAACTCGTCGTCACCAAGCAAACACATGGAAAACCAAACAAAACAACAACGCCGGAATCCAATATTTCACATCAAACAATGTGAAGATAATAACAACAACCAACAACAACATACCCAGTGTAGTAATTCTTAGGAAGATAAACATCCTTCACTGGACCAAACCTTTCAAATGGAACTCTAAGATCCTCAACCCTACAAAAAAGGAAAATTACAAACAATTACTATAAGTGGTGCCCCTTTTCAAGAATAATAATAATTAACAAACCCTAGAATATAAGGGTGCAAACCTTGCATCGAGAGAGATGTTACGAACAAGTAATCCAGTTGGGCCAGATGATGATCTTCTATCTCCTCCTCTATATGATCTACTACTATCTCGATGATCACGGCGTCTATCTTGAGGATCATCGTATCGTTTCCATCGACGAGGACTGTAACTCCTGCTCCTACTTCTGTATCTCCCCATTACTGATTTTCTTGAATTTTTGTAAAACCCTAAAACCATCTGATATACAGCTTGACGCCCAGACGGAGACCTAATATTATGATTCCTCCGGTGGAGAATTTACACGGGAATAAAAGGGAACATGCGCCAAGGTTGTCTGAGTTAGCGGTGTAGATTTCGCCACGTGGAAGAAGTTGGGATGGTTGGATTTGCCTCTGCCCTCTATATAAGTATATATATATATATATAGGTAAAACGGTTGGATGCAGACCTCTATATAAAAACCATTACACAATGTCCCTTAGATTTATTTTTGTTTTACCACTATCTACATAACTCTAAATTTTTGTGCCCGTGCTACGTATCGGGCGTACCCGAAAACCATCCACTACCATTTGGTGTGATGTGGCTTCGCCTCGCCCCGTTTTGTATTTTTTATTTGGTGTCGTGGGCTTCGCCCCGCCTTAGCCCGTCGCGATGCATTTTTTATTTGGTGTGGCTCAGCTTCGCCTTGCCCCGTCCCGATGCTTTCTTAGGATTTTTTATTTGGTGCGGTTCGACTTCGCCTCGTCCCGTCCCAATGCATGCTTAGGATTTTTAATTTGGTGTGACTCGGCTTCGCTTCGTCTCGTCCCGATGCATGCTTAGATTTTTTTTTATTTGGTGTGGTTAAATTCTGAAATGTGTTAAGTAAACCCGTCAAAACAACACCTTGATCTTGTCATTCTTGCCAGCAACAACCCATTTTGTTCCTAATTCATCTATTATTGTGTTCTTGTATCCTTGTGTCGCCCTCTCTGCAATCCATCACTTAAAGTGCCCATAAATTGGGCAGAGACGTCACCGGAAAACATCTCAATTGGCCGGAAATAAAAAAAAAAAGTCGTCGGTCATCGGTCAACATCAGGTTAAGGTCCGGTTAAAGTCAACGGTAAAGTGGTAAAAGTCAATGAGTCAAGTCTGGTATATCATTGAGTCAAATCTGAGTCATACCGATCCGACTCAGACAGATAAGCCGAGTCAGTCAGTTAACTGGGATAATTGTCAACAGTGAGTTTATTAGGCCAATGTTCATGTTGCGCTATCATGGGACAACGCCAGACATGCCAGACTCCAATGCTCAAGCAATGGCTTTAATTATATCAGAATGATGCATCATAGCATCATTTTCTTCACTACCAGTTCAACATTAATCTATCTATCACTTGAACTCTACAAAACTATAGCTATAAATTTCATCATTTCAATAATTCATTCGCTTCAAATAAACTTCATAATTCTTTCATACTTGCAAACTCAGCTTACCTTGATCTTCAGTTGCAAGCTTTCACTAAAAACCATTGCCATTGCAACATTACAACCAAGTTCAACTCAATTAGTTCAACACTGTCAACTGCAACTCAACCTAAGATGAACCCATCCCCTGTAATACTTCTGGTTCAATGCACCAATACCATTGGTTACAACCGCTACTCATCGTAACACCACAACTACCTGTAATACCAATTCAAAATCCACCTATTCTATGAACTGCAACTCCAACAACATTACCATTACATTATTTAACACCAGTTCAAACATTCTCTTCTAAAAAAAATGTAAAAAAGGAAAACCCCTGAAATTAGAACAGATAACATACCGTTAGGGCTTATCGGATGTTCGATGAAATAAAATGGGAACAAACCTGGTAAACAAATTTTGAATTTGTATAGAGAAAAGGAGGATGGGTAGTGCAAATGCAATGCAAAAGAAGGTAGCTATCAGCATATGCCTGCTAGCTAAATACAAAAGAAAATTCAAATAACAACCAAAGAGCAAGGGAGGTACCAAGATCTTCGGGAAAGAACCCCCGTTCCCCAGCTGTAAGTATGCCTAATTCCCCAGCTGTAAGTATGCCTAATTGTGAGGTGTTCCCAGTTCCCAGCTGAAAAAGCCTATTAGAAATCGGTGTAATGTGCCCAAGATTACCGGCTTGAGGTACCCCTTTTCCAGCGAAACATGAAGCCGGCTAATTGACTTCATCGAATGAATTACACATAATGTAGAATCAAATCTATTTTTCAATGAATTTTGGAGTACCTAATCTGCACCACCAGAAAGAATGGAACTTTGGTTGGCTTGTAGGATTTTCATAACTACATCACAATCTTGAAGCAGATGATGATGATCAAGAATGGTATTATCCTTTCTCTCTAAAAATGATAAGACGATACTTTCTACCTGATGATGCAACACACTATGAAATCGGTACCTGCATGATGTATTTTACGAATCCCCATTATCATTTGGCTTCTGCTCATTAAAGCATGCTCCAGAAAAACACAAAATGAACCAACAACTTATTCAAGAAAAGAGATCAAAGATTCTTCATGCAGCACCCGAGCAAACCAACTTCTTCTACGCAATTTCATTACCACTCAACTATACCACAGTGAACTCCACATTCTGAAAACAATTGCAAATTAGTTAAAATTAGCCATACTAAACAAAAGTTGGAGAGATGCATATGCTTTTAGTAAACCCACTCTTTATTTCAGGGTAAATAACACATTTAGTACATGCTACCTTGTGGCGATGCATCCCAAGAGGAGGCTTTAATTCGCCTTAAAAGGTGGGTGAGCCCTTACTATCGAGCATACATTAAAAAGGTTAAGCAAGTCTCCTGCAAGAACACATAAACAGAAGAAATGAGATATAAAATTCAGAAATGAAATAACAGCAAGAAAAAATATCTTGTTTTCCGAAAAGTAAACTGACCAATAGCCATTCATTCATCATAAAATGCAGCATGTATGGATGATCAAACAAAAACGGAGAATTCTTTAACCAAGAAAGATCAAAGTTTCGATAGAACGCGAAACCTTTGGTTTATGACAAAGTTTAGAGAGTAAAGTTTGTTTTCCAAACACTCTTAAACAATCACATAAGTTCGACGCAGCTGAATGCAGAAGTCAAGAAATTGAAGCGAACCCATTCAATCGTATTAAGGCTTGTGCTACAACTTTACATAAAAAATCCTACAATTTGAATCAATTGGGTCGTTGACTGTCATTAGTTGTGATATCTATCAACTGTCAGTAGAGCAAGATTTGTTGACCTTTATCCGTTGTGGTATCAATCCACTGCTGGAGCTTGCTCGATGATTCTAAGGCTTTGACGAAGATTCTCTACTGCAAACATTTCTGAAAGAATGACAAATAAATGTAAGGAGACGACAATCAGATGGATCCCTTGACCAATCAAGTCTTGTGATTAGGTACTACTACATGTTCATTCAGCCACCTTGCAGTATGCATCGGTAAGTACTTTGAGATGAGCATTGAGTTTATTTGTGTCCAGCTTGTTGAAAATATCTTTCCTGTCATTTTTCCCTGTAAACAAAATGTGGATTGCAACTGTTTCCATCACTGAATACAATAAAGCAATGTGCTTGCAATGTTTGACACTTCCTTCTTAATATGGGTCTCCGATCAAAATATTAGTTAAAGAGAGCAGCAAGATAAGTCCCTACCTAACAGTGCAAACCTATTTCGAACCATTTCAATAGAAATAGGAAATCATACACCAAATACTAAATCTCAAAGACTCATCATTTGTATAGCACACACATTACCACTAAACTCAGGTTTTATTAGGTTGGGAATTTAAATTTTTTTCACCTAGATAATTTGTCGAACAACTGAAAGGTCAATTTTGTGCAAACCTGTTCTACCAAACTGGAAAACGTTGTAGGTGTTGATGAAATCCAAATTTCTGTAAGTAGTACATGATGAACTCAAATTATTAAAACCCCACCGCGTGAATGTATCTATTTTCCTAGGCTCAAGTAATAATCAAGACACCCTAACCAAACGAAAATTTCTATCAGTGACACATTTCATCAAACACTTTAAAAGCGCCATTAAAGTTGCCTGATTAAGTATTTTCGTAACAATTAGATACTAACAGCGATAGCTTCAGTAGAAGCACCATTGAAATTACCTGATTAAGTATTTTCGTAACAATTAGATACTAACAGCGATAGCTTCAGTAGAAGCGCCATTGAAATTAACTGATTAAGTATTTTCATAACAATAAGATACTAACAGTGATAGCTTCAACGAAATGTTTTGAAGAGAAAAATCGATGTGTAGTCCGGGGCTGCAAAAATTGAAGTGTTCGATGCAAAGTTAGGATGGGAAATTGATATGTGAAATTAGGGATGAGAATATTGAAATCTCGGATGTAAAATTAGGTCTGGGAAAATTGAAACCGAGATTTAGAACCCCGGATTAGAAAAATTGATATGTTAAGTTATGTCTGGGAAAATTAAATCTCGGATAAAAATGTTAGATACGGCATTAGAAAGTTCTGAATCTTCGATTAAGTACATTTTGACTAACTGCACACTAATTAAACTCCAACCAACAGAACCCATTTCCATCTCGTCCAGCAAACACCCATCCTTCACCTGAGTTCAAACACCAGCACCACCACCAGTCCCTGTATAACTTCATCCCTGAAGTCACTACCGATTCAATCTCCTCCACATCACGGCATCATTGTTTCTCATCAATTTCAGTACCACCTAAAAGCATAAGAATATCTGAAGCTAGTGCAGTAGTGCAGCAAGCCAGTGAAGCAGTGCAGGTTAACAGCAGGATAAACGGTCACATGTCTAGTGTGTAATCTGCACGTGTGAGAAACGTGTGGCTATTCTTAATCTGTACGGACAACTATAAATGCTGTCCATGTATTTCATCTCGTGTATAACGTGAATGTCTGTAATTTCTCTGAGAAACAAAATGATTCTTTTCATCACCATTAACACCATGTTATCATGGTATCAGACAGGTTAGATTAGGGTTTCATCATCCTTTTCTCTTTTCGATCATGTGTATTCACAGTACTTTGTCAAGTATCTGTTGCATCTTTGTTCTTCTTCATAGTTTGAAGATTTGATCTCTTCTAGGGGTGTTTGTTGGTGATTCTTCAAGTTTTTCAGTTTCAAGATCTCAATCTTCCGTTCAAAATTTCTTCCGCTACTATCTTACTCTCACAAACATCAAGATTTGTGAGTTATTCTTCATTTTCTTGCACATTTTTTGGTTATTTTCTTTCTTCTTGAATCTCAGATCTGGTTTATGATTCAAGAATTCACATCATATTCAATGGAAAATCCTACAACAATTACGTTTTCAAAGATTTCACTTAATCAAATCAATAATTTTGTTACACTAAAGCTTAAACAAGATAACTACTTTACTTGGCGAAATTTGATGCATCCAGTTATTCAGAGATACAAGCTCATGAAGTTCTTAGATGGTTCATATCCTTGTCCACCACAATACACTTCTCCACGTAATGAAGCAAATGGAATTGAAAACACGAATTATACTGATTGGATTGAGGAAGATTCTACAATCAGAATGTGGATTAATTCAACAATTTCTGATTCAGTTATTTCTTACTTCTCAAGATCTACTTCATCTTATCATCTGTGGAAGAGCATTGAAGAAAGATTTGCAAGAGCATCCTCAACCCATTCAATTCAGTTATGCACAAAACTTCTCAATATTTCACAAGGTGACAAATCTATTCCAGCTCTCATTAATGAAATAAAACTCTTGTCTGATCAGTTAGCTGCATCTGGTGAGATTGTCTCAGATAGAGAATTGGTTGTTATTACTCTCAAAGCACTCAATTCTGATTATATACCATTTGCAACTTCTACGAGGCATAGAAACCCACCAATTACAAGCATTGAATTACATAACAATTTGCTCAGTGAAGAAGTTGTTGTTAGTGAGAGAGCTAAACTCACCAAAAGTGATTTGGATGCTAAGGCTTTTATGGCAAACAATTATAGAGGTTCTTCTAGAGGCTATTCCAACAGAGAATCTTATAGAGGTAGACACTCTAATGCTGACAGATTTCCAAATCCTGCAATCTTTGAAAGGCACAACTATGGGAGAGGCTACACTAAACCTGAGATAATCCCTTGTTAAATATGCAATTCAGATGAACATGTTGCACCTAACTGCACTCACAGACTGAACTTTTCTTACAAAGGAAGAGCACCACCAACAAATCTCAGTGCAATGTTAGCAGCTGCTGATATCTTTGACAGTGATGAGTGGATAGTTGACAGTGGAGCTAATAATCATGTCAAATCAAATGTTGCAGCTCTTCAAGAATCTACTCCTTATGATGGTACAGAAATCATTAATACAGCAAGTGGTGCAGGTATGAAAATTTCTCATACTGGTAACTCTAGTAAACTTTTGAATGATAATTCTTTTTAACTCAATGATATTCTTCTAGTACCTCAAGCTTCACACAATCTTCTCTCTGCACACAAGTTCACTTCAGACAATAACTGCTCTTTAACCCTTGACTCTTATGGTTTTTCTGTGAAGGATCAGATTTCTGGGAAGATTCTCTTCCAAGGACCACATAGGAATGGTCTCTACCCTATCACCTTTACATCCTCTCCATAAGCCTTTTCCTCAATCACTGACAGTGCTATTCTACACAAAATATTTGGTCATCCTTCATTCCAAACTCTTCAAAGAATTTGTACTTCTTTTTATCTGAATAATGTGTCAAATAAGCCATTTCATTGTAATGAGTGCAAATTGTGTAGGTCACAAAATCTTCCTTTTCAATTATCTTGTACTAAAGCTACTAAACCTTTACAATTGTTTCACATGGACTTGTGGGGACTTGTCATGTTGCATCATTGTCTGGCAGTTTGTACTATGCAAATATTGTTGATGAATACACAAAATATTGCTGGGTTATTCCAATAATCTCAAAAGATGATTTTAAAACTCCTTTTACTGCTTTTGTCACTAGAATATAAAAATTATTTTCTCATTCTGTCATCACCATTAGGATTGACAATGGTGGGGAGTTCCTAAATACATTCCTACAAGAATATTGTGTTGCTATGGGAATTACTCATGAATTCTCTTGTCCTCATACCCCTGAACAAAATGGTATAGCTGAGGTCAAACATAAACATCTACTAGGGATAACAAGAGTTCTTTTGTTACAATCTGGCATGCCTAATGAATTTTGGGTTGAAGCACTTCAAACAGCAAATTATCTTTTCAATAGACTCCCTACTAGATCTATTTCTTTTCTAACTCCATTTGAAATGTTGTTTCATTCAAAACCAGATTACAACTTTCTCAAAGTTTTTGGCTATTCTTGTTTTCCTTGGTTGAAGCCTTACACATCAAACAAATTAGAGCCTAGAAGCAAACATTGTGTTTTTCTAGGCTATAGTCTCAATCATAAAGGCTATAGATGTTATGATCCAACTTCAGGTACTATTTATATTTCAAGACATGTACCATTCAATGAATCATGCTTTCCATATAATGAACTTTCTAGTTCCACTTCACCTCCTTCACTCATTCCAGCAACTACAGTTACTTTACCTGCTTTATCTTTCCCTCCTGAGAATTCCACTTTAAATCATTTACCTTTTTCTACTTTAACTGTACAAGAAATTTCATCTTTAGTTACAGTACCCATTACAAAGAATGATCATTCTATGGTTACTAGAGGAAAGATAGGAATTTACACTCCTAAATCTTATTCTGCAACTAAACATCCACTGCCCACAGCATTTGTTTGTCATATACCTAAAAGCATTATAGCTGCAAATAAAGTCCAAGAATTGAGAATTTATTCAGTTGATGAATACAATGCACTCATGGAAGCTGGTACTTGGTCACTTGTTCCTCCTGACAAAGCTCAAAATCTCATTGGCTGTAAATGGGTTTTTAGAATAAAATACAAGGTAGATGGAACTTTGGATAAACACAAGGCAAGACTTGTGGCAAAAGTATTTCATCAGCAACCAGGTCTTGACTATAAAGAAACCTTTAGTCATGTTGCTAAACCTACTACTATAAGGATCATATTATCTATGGCAGTTCAGTTCAACTGGAAAATACATCAACTTGATGTCAGTAATGCTTTTCTGCATGGGGATTTCGAGGAGGAAGTGTACATGACTCAACCACCGGGTTTGTGGATCCAACAAAGCCAAATCATGTTTGTCTACTTCATAAAGCAATCTACGGCTTGAAGCAAGCTCCAAGAGCATGGTATGACAAGCTCAGCAATGCACTGAAATCACTAAAGTTTGAAAACTCCTTATCTGATGCTTCATTATTTGTTCATAAAACTGACTCTCAAATCACAGTGGCCTTGGTATATGTGGATGATATCCTTCTTACAGGTTTTTCCTCAACTTTTCTGAAGTTTGTTATTACTCAACTGCAAGCTAGCTTTCCTATTAAAGATTTGGGTAATTTACACTACTTCTTGGGTCTTGAAGTTTTGAGAACAACAGATTCTTTGTGTCTATCACAAACCAAGTATGCAGTTGATCTATTGCACATACATCATATGGAAGGTGCTAAACCCTGTCAAACTCCTATTTATGCTACTAAAAAGCTAACTAAAGATTCTGGTGATTTACTTCCCAATCCTACAGAATATAGATCATTGGTGGGTGCTTTGCAGTATCTTACATGGACAAGACCAGATATCTCTTTTGCAGTCAATTTAGTTTGTAAGTATATGCAGAATCCTAGAACTGCTCATCTAATTACAGTACAGCTGAAATGATATGGATCTGTTATGTGTTGAATGATCTGCATTTTCCAGTTCCTGGTATTCCCAGATTAGGCTGTGATAACATTAGCTCCATTTTACTGGCCAGAAATCCTGTTCTGCATACTAAAATGAAGCATGTTCAGTTAGATTTTCACTTCATCAGGGAGTTAGTGCAGGCCAAAGCATTGGATATTTTCTATGTTCATACACTTGATCAGGTTGCTGATATATTTACAAAGGGTCTTCATGGTCCAAGGTTTCAATATCTCAGATCCAAACTAAGACTTACACCCATTAGTTTGAGGGGGGATAAAAGCATAAGCACATCTGAAGCTAGTGCAGTAGTGCAGCAAGCCAGTGAAGCAGTGCAGGTTAACAACATCATTGGCGCAAGATACACTTTCACATGTCTAGTGTGTAGTCTGCACGTGTGAGAAATGTGTGGCTATTCTTAACCTGTACGGACAACTATAAATGCTGTCCATGTATTTCATCTCGTGTGTAATGTGAATGTCTGTAATTTCTCTGAAAAAAAAATGATTCTTTTCATCACCATTAACACCATGTTATCACCACCAAACCCTAATCTCTTCTTTCAGTTCTCAACACCCTTATCTCGACCATTTCTAGCAAATTGTTCAACACTGCAACTTCAGCCTCATTGTGATTATCTCAGCTAGGTTTAGTTTTTCACGGGTGTAGTGTACACCTAACTGGCGTTAGTAACGTCCAGTTATGTTTTCGGTGTAAAACAAGTGTAACAAATTTATTAGTTGTAAATCCTCACATAAGTGTTGTATACCCAGGTTTTCACTAACGGTGTTACATACGGCCAGTTAAATACGGGGTGTAAACGGAGTGTAATTCAAATTTTAATGCTCCGACCAATAAAGTCCCGCCACTTGTCCTCTCCATAATTGCTCTAGTTCAAAGCTTTTATCTAATTTAATTTGAGGGGGGTGTCACACTCACCGTGCGACGTGGAAGCTCATATGACTTAGCGTTTTAAAGGAGGGGAGATTGTGTTAACCAAAAAAATAAATCCTCATTTTACCCTGTGAAATTCAAAAAATTCATGAAGATTCATTACAATAAAACATCTCCAAAAATTCAAAGTTTAAAATGAAAATTTAACCATCTTCAAATACAAGTCATACTTCAGAGTATACTGCGAGAGAGAGAATTTAGCAACCTAATGTTCTCAAAGAGGTGTCAGGCTACAAAGATATTTGGAGCAAATTTGATTATTAATAACCGATAAATACAAAGATTTTTATTACTTTAGAAGGCAGCAGTGATATGATAGGAGAGATTCTGCCGTGAATGCAAAGAACGGCTTGAAGAGAAGAGCATTCATCATGTCATTCTTCAGATGTTGTTCTCCTCCAAGTAGGTCTCATAAACCAATTGAGCATTTACAATGTCAACAACAGCAGAACCGACAGTTTACATAGTAATCTCATTTTCTTCATTTTTTCCGCTCTTTTTTCCAGTAATCAAATCAACCAAACTCCCTCAAATCTCTTCTTTCACAATCACACGTCTACTAAAAGCACCAAACTCATACCACCATAGTCCAACATAAGCTCATTCACCACCCACCACCACTTCCCATTTTACCCACTATACAAGAACCAATCTACAATGCAAACACATATTGTAAATGTCAGAGAACCAATCTACAGCGCAAACACATAAAACATACACTAGCACTCATGAACTGATACAAAACACAGTGCTAGTTCCAAACATGAATATTCATACATTCAGTGAATTTATCTATTGAATTAATTATTAAAGACTACATACATCCTTTTGTCTATAATAATGCATATATTCAATGAATTCAGTAGTTATTCACAAAATGAGTACATGATGTAGAATGCAGTTCCGTTGAGCAATGGTGGCAGAAAGCTTTTGAAACTACAAACATCTTAGCAGTCCAAACTTATCAACAAACATGCACTTTAACACAATTTCAAGTACGTAATGAAACCAAGAAAGATCATCATATCCATAGCGATAATTAGAAGTTGAACATTCAAAGTAACAATCTCTAAATTATAAATCATAACCTCAGAAAATAGTACAAATATTAATTAAAGTCTAACTACTAAACTAAAAGGCTAGTGTACAGTATCGGTTGCAACAAAAGGTATTCATACATGTTAAAGCAAACACGAAAAAATAATCCAATAATTTAAATGAAACTGAGCACTCAAACAATGGTACACTATTATTTTTAAACAAACAAAAACTTAGTTTAGGTCCGGAAGATTGATAGGTATCTAAAATACCTTGATTTTACATCTATTGTTTATTGCTTTCTTTGCTAGTTTTTTGTAAATTATGTATCATATTCCATCTCCTCTTAAGAGATGAGACAAAAGGAAATGACACCTCTTTTTCCTTTTTGGTTGAATAAATATCAACAACCATTGGAGCATAGGTTCCACGACAAGATGTTGTGCTTGGAGACTCCATGATTCGTAAGAACAAAATGGATTTGTGAAACACAAATATATATGGCTCAACATGAAAAGCTTCTTGTGAAAGAGATATGAGTCTTGAAGCAGAAGATATTTACCATGCATGATTTCAGAACCATAAAAATTGACGCACTAGAATACATAAAACCTAAAATGAATAAAAATATCATTTTTATCCTTCTATAAGTTTTGTGGATCAAAATTTCCAATACCATTACTTGGACATAGATTAAGATGCACAGATACGAGATGGAGATCCAAGCAATAATATTCAATCTTGATCCAAAGCCCTGATGTGCACAGTTCTTATCTCTTTCAAGGGCACATGAGATAATATGCACATTTCAACATAATTAGATTGTGTTGAGGTGAGCGTTAGATTGCTCACCACTAGATTCCCTCACGGAATTAATATCCTTCAATACAGAACGTTTAGTCTGAACTCTTATTTTTAACTGAGATTATACCTTTTCCTTAGAATCAATCAATATTTTAGAAGAAGAAGAGTTAACTTTAAGTACCTCAAGATTGGACTTTTGAACAAGTTTAAGCACATTTGCCAAACGACTAGCCCTCCGTTGCAGTTTGTTAACATACATTAGTTTATGTTTGTACTTAAAACATTGTGTGAGTCTGTGACCCTCACTAGAACAATAAATACATGTCGATTTGGAGATTGATTCAGGAACAACATTAGCAGCTAGACACAAGAAACATTAACAAAAATTTCTTTAGTATACGAAAAATTTATTCCATCCTCCAGTGATTTTGATGAAGAGTCATCAATTAAATCATCAAGATTGATATGAGTATTGCTACAATTATCAAAATTGACAATTTCTCCCAAGAGTGATACACTTGAACCATCTTCTTCTTATGAATCATAATGATCATATGTTTCATCAAGTGTTGCAGCAAGACTCTTGTTGCCAGTGTATTTCTTACGATTTGGACACTCATTGGCAAAGTGACCGAACCCTTTACACTTGAAGCACTATGGCATATCCTCATCGTTAGTATCATTAGGGTCTCTGTTTTTGACAGAAAAAAATATTATGTTGCCTAGCTGACGTTGGAGGTTTTTCTCTTGAGAATCGTTTATTTCTCTTCCTAAGAAGTACTCTAAACTGTCTTTTGATCAATCATACCGAGTTATCAACATCTTCATCTAAAAAATTGGGATCAATAAGATCATCTCCAGAATTGTCAACACTTTTAGTTTTAAGAGTTTTGGTGTTTTTCAGTGCCTTGAAGGCAATATCCTTTCCAGCTTTGGATTGCAGTTCATGATCAAAGATCTTAAACTTTCCAACAAGAGTATTCCTGGAAAATGTATCAAGGTTATTCCCTTCCATGATGGCATGTTTCTTAGACTCGTATCTTGCTGGTAAAGATCATAGAATTTTCATCACAATGTCCTTTTGGGGAACGGTCTTCCCTAACGCATAACA
Organism: Papaver atlanticum; assembly: GCA_023531105.1. Lineage (NCBI taxonomy): Eukaryota > Viridiplantae > Streptophyta > Magnoliopsida > Ranunculales > Papaveraceae > Papaver > Papaver atlanticum. Next base: position 1,590,231 of record JAJJMB010007708.1, read on the forward strand.
TGCATTAACAATTCCAGACACCTTTTGATTAAATTCATCAAACGAATCTTCATCAGACATACGAAGATTTTCCCAGACAAAATTTAGGTTTTGAAGCCTAGCTTCTTTCTCTGATGTATTTCCTTCAAATACGGTTTCTAAGATATCCCAAGCATCTTTAGACTTAGTGCACGAAGTCACATGGTGCTGAAGATCTGGGCTTATGGAGTTGATAATAGCGTTTAACTCGTCTGAATTATGCTTTGCATTACTTATCTCGGATTCACTATATTGTATCAATGACTTCGCAACAGTAGCTCCGTCTACAACAATTGTTGGTGCGTTGTATCCAATAACTACAAGTTTCCATGTCTCAAAGTCACGGGCTTGTAAAAAGAAACCCATAACAATTTTCCACCATAAGTAATTTGTGCCATCAAATGCTGGAGGTACGTTTATCGAGATTGCACTCCTGTCCATATAGTCAGACTGCTTCAAATACAGACTTGTTGGGTCTTAGCATGTTCGCCTGCTCTGGCACCAAATGAAAACGCGGGGGTACCAAAATACACCACCACTTGTTTCTTAGGCAATCTGTATGAACAAACTCAATACAACTCCGAGAGTTAAACTCAATCAAGGAATAGTATCTTAGAGTTATATCTCTATCTCTTGCAATTAGAACATTTACAGAACCGAATTCGTGAACTTAATCACAAAGACATAACTTGGACGGTACCAAAGACCAATGTCCAAGAATCAATCAAGTTGTATCCAACAAACTAGGTCGGATGTCTTTACTATAATTGATCAACACAAAACCTGTGAAGAGAATACAAAAATATCTTCTTCTACATCAATTTCTAAATCACCATCATTGGAAATTTCATCTAGTTGTTTTTCAAGATAATTTTCCTAGTCATCAGAATCTTTATTATTACATTGATTCTTCACATATGTTTTTTTTATCTTTTTTTTCGTTAACAGAATCATCTACAGGTTCAACTGTAACCATCCTGATTTAAATCTTATAGGTTGGATCGCACCAAACACAGATTGTTAGATCTTTTCGTGTTTGCTTGCTCTGATACCAATTGAAAAGACGAAGGTACCCAAATACACCATAATCTTTTAAATATCAACTTATATTCCGGTATCTTAAGTGATCGTCTATGGACAGAGTCGAGACAATACAATTTAATTCCTATACCTTGTGTGATTGTTTATGGACGAGGTCGAAACAATACGACAATAAGATATTTACTTGACAAATAGTTACGGCAATAACCGATTGACTATTAGGATCAATGTCAAGTAATTCAGATTAACGTACATGTGTAATTTAATTAATTATAATAACAATTATAATGCGGGAAAAAAGAGAGTAAATGACACAGCAAGATTAACGAGGAAACCGCAAATGCATAAAAACCCTGGGACCTAGTCTAGTTTTGAATACTCTCAGAACTAAGCCGTTATACAAAATCTAATACCAACTTCGTATAGTTGAGACCAAGTAGACTACCCCTAGCTACTTAGTTTCCTTAGTATCCCTGCGCCTTCGACTTATAGAGTCACGCACGTGAATCACCAATCCTTTTGATCGTATTCCAAACAATTAAGGATAAAGAAGTTTCGTAACCACTCTATTCAATCTTGGTAATAAGTTATTTGAGTCGTTGACAAAGGCTCTTCCGTTTAAACTAATAGACTCCTTTGTCTGGTTAGATCAACCTAAACTTTGATTACCCAAATAACCAAACTCTAGATTTACAATCAATACAGAACTCAAAGAGTAACTATAAGGTGATGCCGATCTCATGCAACTAGCCAATTAAGTATATCAAAGATAAACATGATTCTAGTTGGATCCAAGCCGATCAAGGTTTGTGCACACAAGATACAAAAAATAATAAGAAAAACTTCGTCATCTTCATATCTTCGTTTGACTTCAATAATAACCTGCACAACACAAATTGAATCCTCTTGTGATCAATCACACATAAAACGAAGACTGTTAACAATGGATTATCACAAGATGTCTTTAGATCTGAAAATGGTTTTAAAGATCCCATAAATACTTTGATCTAGTCTGAGTGAGCCTTATATCAGAAGAGAAGGTTCTCAAGAATAAACAAACTAGGTGCAATCAAATTTTCAACAACGGTTAGTCAATCAAATAAATAGTCGAAAACTAAAATAACAATACAATTATCTAGTTTCCCACCAACGGTACTCGTAGAGATTCTTAATCCCATAGAAGTCTTTAAACGAGCGGTCATAAGAGATTTCGCCTAATTAGGGTACTTTCCTCTCCGAATAGGCGGCTCCACAGGAAACAACAAGAATGAAGTTTGCCTAGCTCTTAGGATAGTTTGCAAGAAATGCAAACTCAAGTATTTATAGACCAAGGTTGTTTGAACAACAAGGAAATTCCAAAACCGAAAATATTCTCAAGATATTTACGTTAAAGTACCTAAATTCGGTTATCCTATTTCCAATTAATTACCAAACCATATTTCCGAAAACTCCCTTAGAAAACTTCTATTATTATTCTAACACATTAACTAATAATATTTTCCAGATGATATGCTTTAATTGCTGGTAATTAAAACATATATTATGAAAATCATAATTAAATGCTTTTCAATTTTTCTGTATGGTATCACGTTGAGTATCAAGGAATATCTTTGAACAATTAATGATAAGAGTTATGTACATGTTCAAATAATGTCGACATCTAGAAATTTCTCAGCAAACCCTAATTCCAAGCTTCACACAAAACAAGAAGAGATATGTGAATATTAGAAACTCGGTTTTGCTCCTTGGGATCTGTTCTACCATGACTCACAATGTAAGTTGTGATCGGTTATACCATGATTCCCAAATTAGCTTGTGATCGGTTACACCTTGCTTTTAAAATATAGCTTGTTACCGATTACAACTAACTTCCCAATGTACCTTGTGACCGGTTATACCATGCTTCACAAAGTAGCTTGTGACAGATTACAACATGCTACACAGTATAGGCTATGACAGGTTATACCTCAAATCTCAACAAGTTAAGATAGGTTCTACCTTGTCATCTTATATTGGTCATTCAAAAGATATTCAATAAGAACCTGACCAATCATGGTTTTCTTTCGATTATGAAACAAGTTCATATATGTACTTCCTTTAAACAAATTTTATAAAACATTGTTTCCTAGGTGAAATCATACCTATATCTTACACATAATCAAGTAACTAAATACAAAGATTATGTTGATGTCGTATTTACGAAGTTCCAAAAGATAAACGTTTATACTTTGTAATTAAATAAGTTCCTTGACGCTTTGATCATAATGATATGACCAAGTCTAACCACTAGAGTGTTATATATATAAAGCTTCACATGTTATGTTTTCAATATAATCCGACTTGAAAGATACGTTAGGAACGGACATAAGATCAAGTCAATATTAGTAACCTCAAGTGGAAGGATGATGTCCTCGTTGTAGTTGTTACTTCTTCACATTCTTCGGGTCTTCGGAGTAATAACTGTACGTCTCAACATTCCTAGACTTTCTAGTCTAACCTAAACAAAGTTGACTCTAGTATTTAATCAAGCGACTCTAGATGAGTTTTGATACTAAAATATGACAACCAAACTTGACATACCAACGCTTGGTGGGTTCAACCGAGCTATGCTCTAACACACCCATCATTACAACAAAGCAATGATGGGGTTAGAATGATAAGATATTAAATTCTTACATGTTTCTTCTTTCCCTTAGTTTCTTCTTTAGGAGAAATTGTGATCCTCAAATTTTCCTTTAATGAAGATTTTGACGATTTTTTTTTGTTGCCTCCTGAACCTGTTAAGCTCAAGCAATTGTTTTTCAGAAGAGGTTTTACTCGAAGGAAAATTCTCAAGATATTTTGAGATGCATGATCATGGACAAGAGTCTTTCGAGATCCATATTCAGGATTTAGACAAAAGGTTTTTTTATCAGTAGGAAGTCTGACATTGGAAATTGGTGTGAACCACCTCCTGCGCCATAACTATATTGTCTGTTATTTTCTTATTTGCATGCTGACTGGAAAGAAGATATTTAACTAGATTAAATAGGTCTGAGTCTAATTTTCTAAAATCTTGGAAATGATTTTATAAGTTGTGTTACAAAAATTTATAAGCCTAAAATCTTTCGGAGTTAAAGAAAAGTTGAATTAAGCTCTTTAAGAAAGACGTTTAGAGCATAAGAAATATTCAACCATATACATAATGTCACTTTCCAATATAGACCATTGGTCAGTAAAAAACTTGACACTAAAGCAATCTGGCCCAGGGGATTTACCAGTGTTAAGATCTTCAACAACTTTGGAGATTTCAGAGTGAGTAGGGATGACAATAAAGAACTGATTCTCTTCACCAAAAACCTTAGAAGTAAAAAATAAATATGTAATTACGTTGTGATTAAGTTCTGTCTCTTCAGTAGAGATGGGTCTGAAGTAGTTGGTAAGGGTGTTAACTCCTAATGAATCATAGAAAGTCAAAATCCTATTTATGATTGAATAAATCTAGTATGCCTATCTCAAAACTCAAATTTTTATCTTTGTGTTTCTCTATCCAGATTTGTTCTTCCTGATCATAAAAAATCTTCAAGTCTTCTATTTTGTTTGCAAAATGCTCTCGAGTTCTACTAATATTTGTTTCAGACTAGTTAAATCACTTGTCGATCTCCCGCTTTCAATTCAATTTTGCGCTTACTTCTTTAAAGAGTGTTAATTTGGAATTTTCAGTTGATTAATTAATTAGTTAACGAGTGATCCTATGATCATGCATGCTTAGAACCTTATCTTTCATCATAGAGTTGCTAAAATTAAATTAAAGGATGATATTACAATATCACATGAAAACTCGGTACATGGTATGCAGAAAATTAGTCTTTCGCACTTGGTGTTAGCAATTTGTTGACTTTTTGGCATGTCACCCACATTTTTATTTATTTATATAACCTAATAATAGTATATGCAATTTAATTAATTTTGTGCACACTCTTTTGAAGGGCGTTAACTTTTTTTTTTTTTTTTTTTTTTTTTTTTTTTTTTTTTTGAAACTGAAAGATATAATTGATTAAACTCCATTGGTTACATAGTTTGCTTCTTCCTGCACTTTAGCAGAAATCTCATTTGGAGGTTCTAACAACCATACACTACTTAACCTGTCTACTCTAGCAAGCTTAGATAGTTTATCTGCTATTTTATTTTTCTCTTTAGGCACATAACAACATTGCCAAGAGATAAAATTTTTAAATAACTCCTTAATATCTAAAATTAAATTGTGTATTCTCCAGTCAATATTGAAGACATTCTTGTTCACTGCTTCAACCACAAGCTTTGAATCCAACTCAAACACTACATTCTCCAAGTCTTTCTCTTTAGCCCATTGCGTTGCTTCCCATAATCCTTTGGCTTTAGCTTGTTCTGGATTCCATAGCTGACTTAGGTAGATGCATTTTGATCCCCTATGGGTACCTGCAAAATCATGGATAATTAGACCAACTCCACCTGAATTGTTAATATGCTGAAATGAACCATCATAATTAATTTTAAAAGTGCCAAATGAGGGAGGTGACCAATGTAAGTTGGTTCTGGATTGAGGAAGTGTAGGTTTATTAACAGGCATAGGTTTTGCTTCAAATTCTGATATCTCATTTCTGCACATATGAATGATAGTCTCAGGAGTGACATTCTTAGTTTTGAAAGCTTTGTCACATCTAGAATTCCAGATACACCATGTTGTTATAGCAATTTTGCAGAGAACTTCTTCATGTATTTGGTGGGCAATAAGTTTATCAAACCAAGAGCAGAACCAGTCCATGAGATCACCAGAATTACTTATATGTAAACCCAACACAGCAAACCATACCATCCTAGCAGTGTGACATTCCAGTATGCAATGATTTGGAGTTTCTATCACTTGGTTGCAAAAAGGGCATCCAACATTTTCTTCTTGAATAAAACTTAGAAGTTTGTCTCTTGTAGGAAGAATGTTTTTGACACACTTCCAAATAAATTGGTTAATCCTAAGAAGGAGAGGGAGTTTCCAGAGTTTTTTGAAAATGCCATGCATTCTTGTTCCAACTGAATTACTTCCATTCTTCTCCTCCATCATTTTCTCATAACTTGATTTAACAGAGAAACAACCATTCTTTTCAAGGGACCAAACCAGCCTATCTTCAAGCCTGTGATGTATAGAAATCTTTTATACCAAGCTGATTGTAAGAGAATCAAACAATGAGGATAAAATATTACTATCCCACCCCCCCTGTATCTCTATTGAAAAGCTGGTGAACATACTTAAATTTTCCAGCATTAGTTGCAGTAGGTTTTGGATTAGGTGGCCCATCAAGACCTTCAATCCATTTGTAGCTCCATATTAAAATTTTCCTGCCATCTCCCACAGACCAAATATTGTACCTCTTAATGAATGACAGCTCAGAACTTATACTTCTCCAAGACCAGGTAGCTTTAGAATGCTCTTGAATATTAAAGACTTGGCCATCTGGAAAATACTTTGCTTTTAGGGATTTTACACAAACAGATGTATCTTCAGAGCATAACTGCCTGGCAGATTTTGCTAAAAGAGCTCTATTAAAAACTTCTAAGTCTCTGAAACCCAGTCCTCCTTCTTCTTTAGATTTGTTAACATTCCTCCAGGCTATGAAATGCTTCCCTTTGTTAGTTTTCTTGTTCCTACAGAACTTTTGCTGAATTGAATTCATCTTAGAGATTATGTCATCTGGGATCTTGAAACTAATCATATGATGCACTGGTATTGAGTTTGTGACATTCATGACCATAACAGATCTCCCTGCTTCAGAGATATTGATGCAGGACCATTCAGTGAGTCTAGCTTCCATCTTTTGTGTAAGACGGGATAATGGAATTTTCTTATTCCTTACAACAAAAAATGGTAAGCCTAGATATTTTTATTTGGCAATATCCAGTTGTCTAACCTGAAGAAGACCACTGATAATTTGGCAAGTGTAAGGGCTGGTATTTTTACTGAAGTAGACAGCTGATTTGTGAAAGTTGATTAGCTGACCAGAGCACTGACTAAAATCTTCTATCACTTTAAGTAAAGTATTGGTTTGCACCTGGTTTGCTTTGCAGAACAGCAGACAATCATCTGCAAACAACAAATGGTTAATCTTAGAGGCAGACCTAGAAATATTCATTTATGTTAACTGATTCCTCATTTCAAGATGATGAAGTTGCCTTGAAAAAGCTTCCATGGAAAGGATGAACTGATAAGGGGAGAGAGGATCCCCTTATCTTATTCCCCTTGTTGGTTTGAAAGAGACAGAAGGAGAACCATTGACCATAATCTCAATTTGAGTAGTGCTGATGCACTGAAAGATTAGCCGACAAAATTTGTCACAGAAACCAAACTTCTTTAGAACTTCAATGAGGAAATCCCACTCTAATCTGTCAAAGGCCTTTGACATATCCATCTTCAAAGCTAAAAAACCAGTTCTACCACTTTTATTCTTCATTGCCTTAACTAATTCTTGGACCATGCAGATATTTTCTGAGATAAGTCTCCCTGGAACATAAGCAGACTGCATTGGAGAAATAATATTAGCAATATGTTTTTTTAACCTGTGAGCAATAATCTTATAGATTGTATTGCATAAAGCAATTGGCCTGTAATCATCTAGCTTGTAGGTTGAAGTAGTCTTTGGAATTAAAGATACTCTTGTGTAATTTAATTTCTTGAGAAGAAAACCTGAAGTGAAAAAAGCTTGAATAGTCTTGCACACATCATCTTTGACAATTTTCCATTAAGATTGGTAAAAACCTGGTGAAAAATCATCTGGACCAGGTGAAGTCCATGGTTCCATTAAAGATAAAGCTTCGTGAATTTCTTGAACAGAAGGAACATCCACTAACTCTGCATTGTTTTGATCAGAAATACAATTAGGAATGTGCTGTAGGAAGTAATAGTTGTCTATAGGATTAGAAGTAGAACTTATCTTATTAAAATGAGAGACAAGAAGATCTTCAATTAAGGTTCTGTCTTGACACCAAGTACCATTTTGGGCTTGCAATGAGTTTATTCTATTTCTATATCTTTTATGGTTTGCTCTTATATAAAAATACTTTGAATTTCTATCCATATCATTATAAAAATGATCTCTGGATTTTTGTATGTTTGAGCTAGCTTGCAGCTCATTTAAAGAATCAATCTCATTTTCCAACTTCATTACTTCTGCTGTATTGTTTTCTTGAATATCTGTAGCTTGAAGATGAGAAAGGTCTTGTTGAAGTCTGGTGATTCTTATTTGAATATTACGAAACATACTCTTACTCTAGATAGATAATGTATGTCTTGTATTAGACAATTTATCAGAAAGTATAAAAGCAGCAAAGCCTATAGTGTTTGATTTCCAAGCATTAAGAATTTGATTCATACAAGTATCATTCTCCAGCCAGTGTTGAAAGAACTTCCAATTTCTACCTGAAATATTAGTTGTGCAGTAGAGAGATAATAAAATAGGACAGTGACCTGATCCATTATGAGGTAGATGAAATAGAGTAGCATCAGGGTAGGACAAAGTCCATTCAATATTCCCTAAAGCCCTATCTAGTCTAGATTTGATTTTACCTGTACCATGACTATTACTGGTCCAAGTAAAAGGGTTACCGGTGAATCCTATATCATATAAATCTGAATCCTTAATAGCATCTAAGACATATTGTGAAGTAATCTCAGTATTAGTGTTTCTTTCTGAGGGATTCATAATAATGTTTAGATCTCCAATAAGCACCCAAGGAATAATAATATTAGAACTGAGGTTTTTCATATGATTCCATTGACTGAGCTGATCAGTTTTATAGGGAGTACCATACACACAAGATATGTACCATTGGACTTTAGCAAGATCATTAATCAGTAGGGCATGAATCATGTTGTTAGACTGATTAACAATTTCTAGATTAAAACCATCCTTCCATAGGAGAGTAATACCACCTGCCTGACCAATAGAAGGAGCATAACATCTATTTGGTAAGCCTAAAAATCTAGTGAGTTGAATGATTCTATCATCATTAATTTTTGTTTCAGCTAGAAAGATGATGTCAGGGGAGTGCAATTTATTCAGGTAATCAAGATGATCTCTAGTGTCTTTACCAAGAAAACCTTGGCAATTCCAGCTTAAAAGTTTCATATTTAATTTCAAAGAAACTGTTTGAAACTTGATACTCAAGTCAAAAACCCTATTGTGGACAGAAACAGTCAAGTAAAACAATAAATGACTATAAAAACTATTGGAGTGCTCATAAGAAATGTAAGTGCCACACTTGATAAAATTTAAGAAATAACAATTTTGGGGAAAGTAAATAAACTGAGGTTGAAGAATTACCAGAATGACAATAGCCTCATTCATCTCATTGGAATCCTCTTTTGCTTCTCCTTCTGCTTCTTGTTCAACGAGATCATGTTCCATGTCATCCATTTCAGCTGTGGATGTTATCTTTTCAGTATTACTCTCCATGTTATCTTCAAGTAGATCATTGTCATCAGTTCTAGTTCTTTTATTAGTGCGAATGACCCCTTCATCTTCCTTAGTTTCTTCTTCTTTTAATTTAAGAGCGGCTTCACTGATTCTCTAAACAAGCAACTCCAGATCATCAATAATTTCAACACCGTAAGCCTCTTCCAGTTCATGGAGATAAGCAATGTATTGATCATTAGTAAATCTCCTTATCATCAGATCATCCGCAACATCCAAATATTTCTCTTCATTATGATCAATAGTAAAGCATTTGAACAAAGACTATGGGGTTGTCTTTCCCAGTGGAAACGAATCCAAGTAACATCACCAGCTGTTGTGTTCCATCCTCCTCCTCTATGCAACGGTTTAGAAAGATCAATGTTAACTCTTGAAGTAATTGTGCTACCATAGTTCAATTTACAATCTTCAGGTTCTGTCCATATTTTTGTTCCAAGTTCCTGGATAGCTTCTCCAACCACCTCCTCTGAATGATGCTCAAAGAGACGATTCTTGAACTGCACGTTCCATTCTTGGTGAGTGAAAATCCAATCTTTAGCTTGAACAGCCGGATCATATTTCTTCAGATTAAGGTGAAATTTCACCACGTTCGAGGGTCCCTTGTTAAGGACAACCTTCATATTGTCTTCGGTATAGAACTTAAAAAGAAAAAGATTCTTATCAATAGCTCTTACTTTTTTAGTTCTGTATCTGTTCCAGAGTGAATTGACTGCTTTCCTACTACCTCAATTTCGATTGGATCTTTCGAAAAAAGTCTACATATTAAAGTTGTGCCCCATTCATCAACAACTTTGGTAATCGCAAACTTATTACCAACAGCTCTACGCATCTGTCTTGCACAAATATCACGGATCTGAGTATTGTGCATCTTGCCAGTGATTGCTGAAATTTGATTATTAGAAGTTGAGGTCATTTTCTTGAACAGTCTGTATCTAGGAGGAGAACAAAGATTTTTTGGATACAAGATACTTTCTGATCTCTCTATGACTTGGTTATAAAGATAATTGAGATAACTAGAGTAACCAAAAATAGTTTCAGGGAGATAATATTTATCTTCTAAAACCGTAAAGAATATATTGTACCAATAAATGTGGTGAATATGGGTTATTAAGGGGATGAAATTTAGTTGAGAAAATTTTGATTGATGAGGTATTTTCCTGGAATTACGCAAGAGTATAGGCGGAAAGTTTGATTTTTTGAATTTTGAAATTCATGTCAAACTAGGTTGGATCGGATAATCTGAACCAGAGGAAAAAACTCGATGATAACATTTAAATCATACACATGATATAGACAGTAATACTGAAACATACTGTGATAATCTATCCCTGGATTGATGGAGTGCAAAACTGCTACATGCTTGGCTGACAATACTTGAATCGGTTGAACTAGTAGAAGTATGAGAAGAAGAGTATTAACTGCAAAAGTCCAATACTGAATGCTTCCCATGATTTGATGAATGTGAGGCCCTAAATTTTTTAGCAATCCATTAGGAGAAACGAAAACAGTAAATAAAGACAAAACTTATACCTAGAGAACAATGAAAAACTAGAGAAGAAATAATAAAGAGACACTATCAAACCACAGAGAGGCAGAAGAAGAGTAAGAAACGAATCATGGAGAAGTAAAATTGATGTTATAGATCATGAATAAAAGGTGAAAAGATAAATTTTGATGAAAAGTTTGAACACTGAGTTGACTCAATGGTCGCTGTCATTGTATAGTGTTTACTGATCTAAAAATTGAAAAAGAATTAGCGGATTCAGTCGACGAATCCATGATCCCTTCATCATTAAAGAACAATCAATTGATACAATTATCACAAGTTTCTGAAGGGCATTAACTTGATAATTTTATTTGATTAGTTAAATATTTAATAACCACATATATTATTGCACACACTAAGAATTATGTACCAAAATGATTAAAGTTGAAATGTTGCCTAACCACACATGAAAATATTTAAACTTCATCACACGACTACAATAATAACAACTCAGAGAAGATGCAAGATGTTCCAACAACAAGCTAAAATGCTGAAATGAGGTTTGATTAATATCTATTAAAGCTCACATTAAACTCAAAATCTAACCTAACCATTTTAATAACAATCTTAAGCCAACGGACATTCTTGTACATAATTGGGAAGGTGGGAAGGATGTTTGCTTTGACGTCACTGACGTCTCCCCATTTACAACCGTATATACTTGCAGCTTCACTCCTGGACACGCAATTTCCATGGCGATTACACGCAAGCGTAACAAACATCTTGAAAAGTGCTCCGCACACGGATACGGTTTTGGTGTGCTTGCTTTTTCTACTCTAGGGGAATTAGGTGATGACACTATTGCTTTTCTGAAAAGATTACGGAACTGCCTTATAAGCTATGATGCAAACCATAAGATAGGCGGTGCTCTTTTTTACAAGATAGGTATTACTATCCAAAAAGGTGTTGGTGCCCAGCTTGTTGCTAGGCTTCCTACTACCAACTTGTAACAAATCTCTTTTTCTTTTCAATAAAATGGCTCTCTCGGGGCTGGTTATAGAATTAACATCTTCTTGATTTTTTTTATTTTAAATCTTCTTAATTATTCATTTATAATTAGAGATAATAATAATCAATTACCAATGGAGATAGATTAATTGCACAATGAAGATGACAAAGGATCGAAATGACTGTTTATATTATTAATGGTTTCAGAGAGAAAGGGATTAAGAAAACTATTGAAGGTCAGGCTTAATTACCGACAGTTGTATATTCCCAATGTAGATTATGGGAACTTTCTGATTAAAAATCATCTTTCCCTATCTATTTTAGGTTTTCCTATACAACAACATTAGTCAAGAAGGATAAATTGACATTTTTTTGGCACGATAGGTAGCTAATTGGTGTAGTATTGAATGAGGAATTCTCTTTGCTATCATTGAATAGACTTTGAGTAGAAAATCTCCCTTGTCATATACAAAGCAAACGGATTTCATTAATGTTAAGGCCTTATTGGGTAACGGTCTAACATTCAGCGATGGTCAGGATGCAGTACGCTTCTTTAATTCATTGGATGCATCATATTTTGAAGTAAATTCAGTTTACAATAAGTGCTTGTATGATAACTTGAATGATGATGCTTTAACTGTATTGGATGAAAGTTTATGGTGGTAGAAATCGATACCATCAAAAATAAGTTTCACTCTTTGGGCAGCAATGAAAGATTCACTTTCGACATTAAAGTTGCTCAATGCTAAAGGAATGTTGGCTTATAACTCTGATCATGTATTGTGCGACAAAGAAGAGGAAAGTGTATAACATTTATTTTTTCATCATTCTTTCCCTATGGTGATTTGGAATTATTACTTGAGGGTATTCAAAATTAATTAACTATTTGCTAATTCTTTAATTCAAAATCCTTAGCTTGGCGTCAAAATAACATTGAAGGGTAAAAACAACGATATTTAGACATTTGGTATCTGTTGGGTGATTTGGAAGGAAAAAGATAGTATAACATCCGGGGGAAGGGAGAAAATAGGATAATGACTTCTTTTGGAATTAAATTTCTTTTAATGTTATGTTGCTCTAATTTAGAAACCTTTCATAAGTTTCAACTTCCTGTGTATTACCAGTCGAAAATCCTTCTTTCATTTATGACGATTTTTTTTAATTGCTTTTGTTTTTAGTGTTTAGTAAATTTTAGCCTTTTTGCTTCCGAAAACAAAACAAAAAAAGACATTATTCCTTATTTTAATCTCTACCATTACTAAGCTGAATCCGATCGCTCCCATGCTCGCCTGTATTTTTATTTATTTTTTGTTAAGAAAACCATAAATTATATTGATAACTAAAGGCCGGTTCGGAATTTCAAGACCTTGCGATGACAGAAGATCACAACCAAACCAACATTATAGTTTATTGATAAAAATAATTGATCCCATCTTGTAAATCTTACATTAAATAACCTCTATATATTAGTAATTTTTTGAGTTCCCAAGTATATTATAGTTTATTCTACATGTGTAGTTCTTCTTTTCATGAAAAAAATGACATCTCGTGCGAAATAACATTATGTTGGAATCACAGTTACCTATGTTTTGTCATGGTACGATTTTGTTAATCGCGACTGTACTACTTGTGTTTCTTCAGAGATATATTTCTAATTTTATAAGTTCTTGATTGCAGAAAAGACTAAAGCGCCAGTCTAAATCGCTAAGAGGACAAATTTCTTATCTTGTACATGCAATTGTGAAACTTCTTTTAGTCTTGTTATTAATATAAGGGCTCACGGCCATATTTTGATAGCTTTATCACGAGTAAGGACGCTGAACTTCCACAACTTGCTTATGGTGACATGCATACTCTCAACATTAGAAGACAACTCATTGGGTATCGATAGAGAACGAATAATTTATATGATCTTGAATGATTATCTTTTTCGGAAGTTTTAGTTTTGTTATACGTTGTACTCTTTTTCCTTCACTAAGGTTTTACCACTATGGGTTTTCCATTACAAGGTTTGAAAAAGCGAGGGTATAACAACCACACCCAATAATTCGTTCGGCAATCTGTATGGACTAAACTCCAATATAATTTAGAGAGCACCAACTTAAAAGCGAGCTCAATCAAGAGATATATCAAAGAGTTTTATCTCTATTTCTCAATGCAATTAATAAATCGAACAGATAGAAATCCATGATCCTGATTGATATAAGAAATAACTTGGACGGTACCTAACACCAACGCCCAAGTGTCGGATTTATCAACTGATTGAACTAAGCACAACCTGTGATATTTCAATTATATAAACAAATATAATGTGGAAAAGAAATAACACAGACACCAGAAATTTTGTTAACGAGGAAACCGCATATGCAGAAAAACCCCGGGACCTAGTCCATCTTTGAACACCACACTGTATTAAGCCGTTACAGACACAAGCCTACTACAAGTTAACTTCGGACTGGAGTGTAGTTGAGCCCTAACTAAGTCTCATACTGATTAAGGTACAGTCGCGTTCCTTATGCCTCTAGAACCACGCCGGACTCTGCGCACTTGATTCCCTTAGATGATCTCACCCACAACTAAGAGTTGCTATGACCCAAAGTTGGAGACTTATAAACAAATCTTTCTCCTACAGATAAGTCTATTCTGATAGATAAACCTGTCTCCTACAGAAGTACCTATGAAGTTTTGTTTCGTCTTATGATAAATCAAGGTGAACATGAACCAACTAATAATACGATCTTATACTCCCGAAGAGCAGCATAGAAATATTAGTCACCTCACAATAACTTAACTATATGGTGGTAGAAGAAGTTATTGCGGGATGACAAAGTATGGGACGAAGAACTTTGTGACTACTTTTTATATCTTACCTATCGGAGATAAATCTCGAGCAAATCTTAGAGAAGATAGTACTCAATACAATAGAACAAGTAAGATCAGAATACGTAACTACAAAGAAAATAGTTGGATCTGGCATCACGAATCCCAAATGAAGTCTTCAATTCGTTAACCTAATATGGTTTTGGAAAAACCTAGGTTAAAGAAGAATCGAATCTAGTACGCAACTAGGACACATGAAAGTGTCGGGATTAGGTTTTCCAGTTAATAGAGTTTTCCCTTATATAGTCTTTCAAATCAGGGTTGCTTACAATCAAAGCTAAGATAGATTAGTAACAAAGCATTCAATATTCACCGTTAGATAAAATCCTGATTTAAGATTCAAGCTATGCCTGCTTAGAAATAAAGCAATTAATCTCCACCGTTTAGATTGTCTTAGCTTGTTACACACAAATGAAATATACCTTCATTTAGATATGGGTAACCGTACCTAAACGTGTATATTGAGTTGGCTCAATAACAGTTAACTGAAGTTAGGCACATGAACACTTTTGTCTTAACCATATTCATCCAATACTTCTAGATCAAATATGATGATCAATCAAACATGAAAGATTACCAAATGAATCTAATTGTGTTCCTCATATAGTTGTTCAATTGTTCACTATCTCATAGAAATATATATGAACAAATTGAAACAAAATCGGATTGATTCGTAATCGTACAAAGTACTTATACAAGAATCAATTCATGAACATTAAGCCACGGTTTGCAAAGATTGCATTACTTAATTCATAAATGTTTTAGTTCATGAGTATGAGAATCATACTTGACCGATTTTAGAACTTAACCACTGTGTTCGCAAACCAGGAACGCGAACAGTAACTCCGGACCTTGGTCTGTCCAGCCGTTCGCAAACCAGGTACGCAAACAGCCGTCACGGACCCAACTCAGGTAGAACCGTTTGCATACTAGGTACGCAAACAAGGTTCCCGGACCTTCACAGATAAAACTGTTCGCATACTAGGTACGCAAACAAGGTTCCCGGACCTGAATCATTACAAAACAGTTCGCATACTATGTATGCATACCGTGTTGTATCCAAACATGGTTAATTATTCTAAACTCCCATTTTAATTATTGAAACATCCTTAGAAGACGACAATAGCTATCTCACACAAACCATTAGCCTCAAATAATTTTCAAGTGATTGAATGATCAATACGAAACTTTTCAAGTCTACATCAAATGATTGTCTCACACAAATCATGTAAGATGTTTCAAGGAAATTTTTGAAAATGCAGGGGTCTAACAACCACACCCACTATTTCGCTAGGCAATCTGTATGGATAACTCCAATATAATTCCAAGAGAGTCAACTAGACAGTCATACTCAATCACGGAAAAAGTGTCTAAGAGTTATATCTCTATTTCCCAAATCAATCTGCAATCGAACAGATAGGAATCTGTGAGCCTGATTGATTATGAGAAATAACTTTGATGGTACCAAAGACCAATATCCAAGTGTCAACCAATTTCAATCAACAACCAAAGGTTGGATTTACTAATTGATTGAACTACACACAACCTGTGATATTTCAATTATATAAACAAATATAACGAGGAAAACAAATAACACAGACACCATAAATTTTGTTAACGAGAAAACCGCAAATGCAGAAAAACCACGGGACCTAGTCCAGATTGAACACCACACTGTATTAAACCGCCACAGACACTAGCCTACTACAAGATTAACTTCGAACTGGAATGTAGTTGAGCCTTAACAAATCTCACACTGATCAAGGTACAGTCGTGTTCCTTACGCCTCTGAATCCCAGCAGGACTCTACGCACTTGATTCCCTTAGCTGATCTCACCCACAACTAAGAGTTTCTACGACCCAAAGTCAAAGACTTATAAACCAATCTGTCTCCCATATAAAAGTCTATTAAGATAGATAAATCTGTCTCCCACAAAAATACCTATGAAGTTTTGTTCCGTCTTATGATAAATCAAGGTGCACAGGAACCAATTGATAATCCGGTCTTATATTCCCGAAGAACAGCCTAGAAAAATCAATCACCACACAATAACTTAACTATATGGCATTAGAACAAGTTATTGTGGAATCACAAAGAATGAGATGAAGAGATTTGTGATTACCTTTTATATCTTACCTATCGGAGATAATTCTAGAGTTAATCTTTGAGAAGATAGTACTCAATACGATAGAACAAGTAAGATCAGAATACACAACTACAGAGAAAATAGTTGGATCTGGCTTCAGAATCCCAATGAAGTCTTTAAATCGTTTACCTACACGGGTTTGGAATAAACCCAAGGTTAAAGGAAAATTAACTTTAGTCGCAACTAGTATCACACAGGAGGTGTGGGGATTAGGTTTCCCAGTTGCTAGAGTTCTCCCTTATATAGTCTTCAAATCAGGATTTGCTTAATTAGCTTAGAAACAAAGCATTCATTATTCACCGTTAGATGAAATCCTGATTTAAGATGCAAACTAAGTTTTGCTTGAAACCAAAGCAATATCTCTCCACCGTTAGATGGACTTAGTTTGTCACACACAAATGAAATATACTTCATTTAGATATGGGCAATCCTACCTAAACGTGTACATTTGTTGATTTAACAACAGTTTACCAAAGTTAGCAATATGAACACTTTTGTCCAATCCACATTCATCTAACACATCTAGATCAACTTATGATGATCAAAGATAATCAAAGGATCTTATTGTGTTCTTCATAGAGTCGTTCAATTGTTCATTATCTTATAGTAAAATATATGAACGAATCAAAGAAAAATCGGATTGATTCGAAGGAATCAATTCATGAACATTTAAACCTATGGTTTGCAAAGATTGCATTCCTTATTATATAAATATTTTTTTTTCATGAGTATGAAAACATACTTTGCCGATTTTAGAACTTGAACAACTCAAGTATGCGAACGCGTATGCATACTCAAGTTCCGGAAAGTTGGTCTTGACCAACAATATGCGAACGGGTATGGATACTGTAGCTCCGGACCCAACTTCAAGTAAAACTGTTTGCGAACGGGTACACATACTTGGTCCCCCGGACTTTCACAGTTCAAACCATATGAAAAAAGGGTATGCATACCTGGTTTCCGGACCTGAACCTTATCAACACAGTTTGTACCTAAGTACACATACTGTGATGGTTTTACAGATAAAGGTTTTAGCTCTAAACTCCCAATTCAATCATTGAAATATTCTTAGAAGACGACAATGGATGTCTCACACATAACATTAGCTAATAAGCAATTCTCAAGTGATTAAATGATCGATTGAAACTTTCCAAGTCGACATCAAATGACTGTCTCACACAAATCATGTAAGATGTTTCAAGGCAATTTCCACATGATCATCTTTTGACATAAAGTCAAGAATGATGATGAATGTAGCTAAGACAGAAAGCTACCAACATATTTTGAGAAATAGATAAGCGAGTTATACTCAGCTCGAAATATCAAATGTGCATGATATGACTATATCATATACGACTTGTCTCAATAGGAGATATGTAAGAATAGAATAGACTTTCTGAGTGATAGAAAAGTTATAGTCTCCACATACCTTTTGTTGATGAAGTTCCTCCAAGTTCTTCAGTAGATCTTCGTCTTCAGTTGTAAGCGCCGTGAAGTATAAAGCTCAACTACATAATCTATCCTAGTCCAAAACACCTATTGGTAGACTAGAAATCAAGACTATAGTTTTGATCAACTAAACTTGACAAACAAGCTTGAGATAACAACGCTTGCGAGTTCGACCGAGCAATGCTCTAACAATCTCCCCCTTTGTCAATTTTAGTGACAAAACTATCAAATTATATGGATTATTATAAAATAAATAAGACTTTGTATCTTCTCATCCATCATGTTTGATTTCCTTGGTTCTTCAACATTACCTGAATTATTCGCCGCTCCAAGTAAACAATCTATTCTGAATGTGTTCGACTCAACACCATTGTTGTTGAAGAACCGTAGCTATAACAATACCCAACAAGATAGTCTTCGTATTGTTATACAGTGTCATAGTATTATTACACAACATCAAATTTCAATTGTACCACAACTCTGACAATAATACTATGGTGATATGTATCACTCCTCCTTAGTCAATACTTCATCTCACAATGAAAACCACTCCCCCTTACATAATGATCCGTAAACCATATGTATGTAGTGTGAAGTACAAATAATTCTCCCCCTTTTTGTCAATATAATTTGGCAAAGGTACAAAAATTATGGGATCATGATGAAATTATCATAGAGATACTTCATGACTAAAAGAGAACATATCAACTTTGTTTCGATGATTTCACATAGTCGAAACTTAGTGTATTCATCAAGGAGTTAATAAAGATACAAATTACTGAGGTCACTGAAGTGGACAGTGTAGTTAAATTTGTAGATGCAGGTTCAGGAAAAGCATCTAAAAAAGACAATAATCAAACTCAGAATATGGAAGTTGAAAAAGAAGATGAGTCAGTTACAATTAAAGTACCAAAATTACTCAAGATAGCTAAAGAAAATAATTTGCAAAATAGTACTGTCAAATTTGTGAATGGTTCTAATGGAAAAGTCACAAATGAAGTAGTACAAGTTACAACTTGGGCAAAGGTGTTTGAAAAAGAAATGGTAACTTCAACTTCTTCCTCAGTTAGTCCAACAGATAATATAAAAGGGGTAAAACAAGTTCCAGTCAACAACAAGTATAATTTTAGAAAGAATCAGGGTAAAGGGGGTACCAAAAACCCCTCTTCTAAACAATGAAGATTTTATATTGGAATATCAGAGGCCTTAGAAGAAAAAGGGCTCAAGACAAATTATGGTCTCTGGTAAATCAATTTAGTCCTTCTTTAGTATGGATAGCTAAAACAAAAGTCTATTGTAGTACTTCATTTTGCAGTAAGTTAAATCTCCCAGGGTTGCAGAGAATGGTTATTCACAATTCTACTTCAAATAATAAAGGCAATATCTGGCTTTTTTGGAATAAAAACATAACTCAACCTACAGTGATATCAATGTCAAGTCAAATGGTTACTGTCAGTGTAGGAGATGTACTTGTTTCTGGAGTTCATGCACATGTGAAAATAATTCAAAGAAGATTTCTTTGGTCAGAGATGAAGGTGATAAATGACCTCAATAAGCCTTGGATAATCTTAGGTGATTTTAATGCTATACTAACTCTTGATGAAAAAGTTGGTGGAAGGTATCCTAATAGAACTTCAATGTTGGAATTCAGTGAGTGTTTAAATAAATGTGAACTATTTCAGGCTCCAAAAACAGGTATGCAGTATTCTTGGTCTAATTGTCAACAAGGGAAGAAGAGAATATTATGTACATTAGACAGAGTAGTGTTTAATCAAAAATGGTTGCAGAAGTATGAAGATTTGGGCTATAAAGTAGGGCTGAGAATTATTTCAGATCATTCTCCTTTGTTGGGTTGTTGTGCCAACATTCCAAAGCCTAAAAATGTGCATAGGAAATTTCAGAAGATGTGGATTAGTCATCCATAATTCTTATCTGTGGTTAAAGAAAGTTGGTCCAATAAAATTGTTGGTGATCCTGCCTTCACCTTTATGCAGAAATTGAAAGAGTTAAAAAGAAATCTAAATGACTGGAATTGGAAAGTTTTTGGAAATGTGCAAGTCAAACTTAAAGAAGCTGGAGTAAAAGTCATGGAAGCTATGCAATTATCTGATAATGATCCATTTGATTCTGCTGCATTTGATGATTTAGTTAAGGCACAAAATGAGCATGCAAGTAGAGAAGTGCAAATTAATACACTAATGAGACAGAAGTCAAGAGTTAAGTGGATAAAAGAAGGAGCAGCCAATACAAGTTTTTTTCATACTAATTTGAAAATAAGGACTTCCAGTAATTTAATCAGTGAATTGGAAGATAATGAAGGCAATGTAATATCAGATCAATCACAAATTGCTGATGCACTGGTACATCATTTTCAAAAAAAGTTTGAAGAGCAGAGTGTTAATATTAAAGAGGAGTTATTAGAAGTGGTTCCTCAGTTGATTAATGAAGAAGATCAAAAAAGATTGGATGCCATTCCTAGTGCAGAGGAAATAAAAACAATAGTATTTGACATGGACCCTGAAAGTTCTCCAGGACCAGATGGATTCTCTGGAATTTTTTACAGGAGTTGCTGGGAAATAATACAAAATGACTTGGTGGTTGCAATTCAATTCTGTTGGAGAAGGAAATTCATTCCTAAAGGTATGAATTCTAGTTTCTTAGTGTTGTTACCAAAAACACAAGGAGCAAGAACTGCAAATCAATTTAGGCCTATAGGATTGAGTAATGTAGTATTTAGAATCTTTACTAAGATTATTACTACAAGGATGAGTAGTCTTATGGTGAAGTTAATATCTCCACAACAGTCAGCTTATATAAAAAGAAGAAGCATACAAGAACAAGTATTACTTGCATCTGAACTGGTGAATGAAATGAAAGTAAAAAGAAGAGGAGGAAATGTAGGTCTCAAATTGGATATCTCTCAAGCATATGACTCTGTCGGCTGGGAATTCCTCATGAAAGTATTGAAGAAATATGGCTTTTCTTCCTCCTGGTGTGATTGGTTAATGATTTTATTTTAATCAGCAAGAATATCAGTCATGGTGAATGGTGTCCATGTGGATTTTTTCCAGTTGGAAGGGGATTGAGGCAAGGAGATCCATTATCTCCAATCTTATTTGTCTTGATGTAAGATGTGTTGAGCAGAAATATATCAAAATTTGTTTCCAATGGCAAAAAATTTCCAATGGTGATCAAGAATGGTATACACCCTACTCATCTGTTTTTTGCAGATGATGTGTTTATATTTTGTAATGGATGAAAAAGAAGATTGAAGAACTTATTATCTCTTTTGGATGAGTATCAAATCAGTTCAGGGCAAGTAATCAACAAAATCAAAAGTAAGTGCTTTGTGGATGGTGTTACAGCTACAAGGAAACAACAGATAAGTGAACTAGTAAATATGGAGTTATCGCATTTTCCAGACAAATACTTGGGTGTCATCCTAGCTCCAGGAAGAGTTACCTCAGCAATGGTTTGGCCTATGGTGGAACAACTTCAAAGCAAATTAGCTGCTTGGAAAGGTAAACTACTCTCATTCCAAGATGGAGTAATTCTAGTTAAATCAGTCTTGTGTAGCATTCCAATATATACAATGGCTGTCTACAAATGGCCATCTTCTGTTATCAAGACTTGTGAAAAGATCATTAGAAATTTTTTATGGTCTGGTGATGGAGAAAAAAGAAAACTTAAAACAATTTCATGGAAGATAGTGTGTACTCCATACAAGGAAGGTGGTATTGGGATTAAAAGGATTGAGGTGTTAAACAAAGTACTACTCATGAAAATGTTGTGGAAAATGATTAATTCAAAGGAAGAGTGGGGTCTTTTCTTATCTGCCAAGTTTAAAGATAAATAAGGACAGTGGATCACCACATGGAAACAATCATCTATATGGAAGGGTTTGAAATGGGCATGGAATTACTTAAAAGAAGATATAAGGTGGAGTATAGGGGATGAAACCAAAATATCAGTTTGGTTAGATACTTGGATTGGAGAATCACCACTAGTAGAACAAATTGGTTCATATGATTTTGTTCAAAACAATATTGGCATGAAAGTTGCAAGCTTGTTGAATGGCAATTCTTGGTGTATACCTACTGAACTGCAACCATTCATAACTAATGCATACTTACCTGACATCAGTGGTGGTGAAGATAGGCTAATATGGACTGGGCACAAGAGTGGAAATTTTGTAAATTCAGCTGCAGTTGAGAGGGTAAGGGAAAAAGAGCCAAATCTTGCATGGCCAACTTACATTTGGAAACCATTTATGCACCCCAAGTATTGCTAGCAACATTTGGAAGCTGCAGCAGGGAGTGTTTATGGATGATGAGGAAATGAGAAAGATGGCTATGGTATAGTTTCTAGATGTTGCATTTGTCGAGAAGAACATGAACCATACATTATGGCAATGCAGATTCAGTTTGGAAATATGGTCTTGGATGGGTTCAATTTTTGGGTTTACAAACCCAAGCTCTTTTGAAGACATTTGTGTAGCTGCTAAGAACAAAAGTCCCATCATAAAAGAGATATGGATGACAGCTGCCTGTGCAACCATGAGAGAACTGTGGTTTCAAAGAAATAAAAAATTATTTGAGGAAGTGAAGCCTTACAGTAACAGTTTAAAATGCAGAATATATAAAATAGTACACGAAGGAAGCCACAGAATGAAAGGAAATAAATGGAGTCAAGACTATGATTCTCAAGTGTTATCATTCTTCAAAATTGGTGACAGAAACATAAAGTTTAACTGCATCAAAGAGACTTTATGGACTACTCCTGCAGATGGTTTTACTTTATTTTGCTGTGCTGGAACATCTTTGGGAGATCTAGGGAATGCAGGCATTGGAGTTTTTGCTAGGAACTGCAACAGTCAAGTAATTGGCACTCTTACAGGTGGAGTTGGTGTTGCTATAACTTCCATTGCAGGGGAATATGCTGTACTCTGTGCACTTGAATGGTCTATTTACCTAGAATGCACCAAGATAATCATTCAGTCAGACTCAATTACTGCCATTGAATGTTTTAAAAGTAGTGAAATACCTTGGTACATTAGAGCAAGATGGCTAAGGGTAAGCCAGAAGTTTTCTGAAGTTAAATTTATTCAATGCTTAAAGGAGATAAACTTCACAGCAAATACATTGGCAATAAGGAGAGAAGGGTTGAATGCAGGAGAGAAGATCATTCACTTGGGAAGACCTCCTTTTCTAAAGCGAATTGAACTGCCAGGAGTAGCTTATTTTAGCTTATGCTAATCCAAAAGTCTAGCCTTTCTTATATCATTATATTTTAGCTTTGTCTGAGTCATTTTTTTTTTTAGTCATGTAATAATTTGGTCAGTCTTTTAGTCCTGTAAAACTTTTGTTCTGGTTTTTTGGCCATTTAATTAATAAAATGTGTGATTCAGCAAATAAAAAATAAAAATAAAAATACAAGATAACTCATATAATATTCCACAGCTGCACTCCCCACAAAGATTTGTCAATTAAGCACAAGTTCAATTAACAACTCTCCCCCATAAAATGTCATTCTCAAGGGAACAACAAGAGCGACCTTACTTTTACAAGAAAAGAAGGATTTCTTTGGACATTAACAAATTACATGAAACATGAATTTGTATCCAGAAACTCAACTAAATTAATCCACAAGGAACCTCATAGATTAATTTAATTGGAATTGCTCAACATAAGAAAACTTACGGAGCCATACAGTACATTCACAAAAGAATGGGTCCGAGAAAGATCAATACTGCGGAATATACAACGATTCATTCTATTTTTCATCAATATTTGCATAATGATACCATAGACTTAATCTTTGACATATAATTCAAAAGTTCATTCTATTTTCCATCAATATTTGCATAATGACACAATAGACTTAACTTTTGAGCATGTATGGAACAATCACATTTCACGGACGCAAACCACATATCCCATACAATATTATTTTTGCAATATATAAAACCAATAAAGATTAATACTGCAAAATCATCTTTTTAAATTTTTTAGAATATAAATAAATAAATCTAAAAACAATTCAAGATGATAAAATCATTAACAATAGTTATGTGTAATCACAATAATCGTTATTTCAATCTCTAGTTATTCTTCTTAAACATAAGAAAATAAATTATTAAACTAGAAGTTTCTTAGGCAATGGAAGCTCTTAGAATTGAACATAATCTGCAACCAGAGATCGTACAAGAGCAAGTTCTTCAGTTTCCTTTTCAAGTTCATCTTTCAGAAAGATAAGATTTTTTGTTGCAATTCCAAGTTGTTCACGAACGACTCCAAAATCTCGGAGAAGATTTCCAACCGAATCAGATGACATCTGAACAGGTCTGTTGTCTTCATGATCACAAGCAAGGAAACAAGATATGATAAGAGGATCTTTGTGAAACTCAATCATCTTCCCATCCTTAAAATTGTCTTCCTTTTTGCATCCATTCATCGTGCAGTTCATAAAGTCTCAAGAGTATTCTTGAGGTTACGGAACTAGGGTATACTTCCACGAAAAAAAAATCTTAGAAATATATAAATATGTTTATTATAGGGAGAAAACCCTAGGGATGCATATCTTCCTTCCAAAAAACGTTGGTAATAGAACCAACCATTTAAATATGGAAACGGGGCACGAACCGTTCAGGGTTGCGAAGCAAGATTAGGAACCAAGAACCTGATAGAGCCAATTTAAAAGCATGTTTTGTTAAGAACAAGTTCTTATCATAAGACAGTATACCCTGGCTCAAGAGGAGCACAAGACATTTGTTGCAAAAAACACACAAAAAAACTGTCTTTTAAGGAAGAGAAAACTTTTGAAACAAGCGACAAAAAGTACTGTCTCAAGAGATATTGATCAAATCTATTACAAGAGTAATAAGAAATCGGAGCGAAACTCACACTTAAGATGATCGTTATTTCTTTAAATTCACATAAAAGAATCAACAACAAAGACCACTTTGTCAAGAAGACAGTATCTCCTTGAGTATCATGTGCATCCTCTCACGGTCTCAAAGAGGAGGCACAATATAAAGTAGTCAAGTTGTAATATGATGAGCATCTTGCTCATCAAGGGTGTTGACAACCTCATACTTTATTTCTTAAAAAACATTAGAGGGATCTATTGAGACAGTTTCAAGGGAAAAAACAGGAGGAGAACTAAGAATACCTGATGTAGCATTCTTTTTAGCCTTCTTAATCCTACGCTTGAGTCCGTTGGTGTCAGTTTTGATTGCTGAAACACAATTATTGATGTGAATGTGTCCAGGAATAGTTGACACCTTTGATCCAAATGTTCCTTCAGGCATGGAGAAGGAGTTAGTGGGATTTCTCTTTCGTCGACGCACCTTTGGAACATTGACGTAATCATTTGTACCTATAACACTATTTCTTTCACAATTGTAAAAGGATTTCGTGTGATTTTTGTAAA
The DNA here is from genome assembly GCA_023531105.1 of Papaver atlanticum. Classification (NCBI taxonomy): domain Eukaryota; kingdom Viridiplantae; phylum Streptophyta; class Magnoliopsida; order Ranunculales; family Papaveraceae; genus Papaver; species Papaver atlanticum. Next base: position 1,616,171 of record JAJJMB010007708.1, read on the forward strand.
CAAGGATTGGTTCATCACAACACTTTTCTTGTTTAAAGGGTGGATGTTAGAGCACTGCTCGGTCGAACTTGCAAGCGTTGCAATCTCAAACTTGTTGTCAAGTTTAGTTGCTAAAACTATAAGTCTTGATTTCTAGTCTACTTATAGATAAGTCTCGGATTAGGATAGAAAGTGTAGTTGAGCATTAGACTTCACGGTGTTCATCGATTGAAGACGAAGAACTACTAAGGGTAGCTTGTGGAACTTCATCAACAAAAGGTATGTGGAGACTTGAACTCATCTATCACTCAAAAGTCTATCTACTCTATCTCCTATTTGAGACAAAGGTCATATAGCTATATAGACTTCGATTATACACATTTGATATTTCGAGCTGAGTTTAAATCGCTTATATATTTCTCGAAATATGTGTCGGTAAGCTTTCGCTTTAACCAAATTCATCTTATATTCTTGACGAAAGTCAAAAGATGATCATGTGAAAATCGCCTTGTAACATCTTACATGATTTGTGTGGGAAAGTCATTTGATGTAGACTCGGAATGTTTCATATTGATCATTCGATCACTTGAAAATTGCTTTGAAGCTAATAGTTTGTGTGAGACAGCTATCGTTGTCTTCTGAGAATATTTCAATGATTGAAATGGGAGTTTAGAACAAATAACCATGATAGGATATAACACAGTATGCATACTTGTATGCTAATTTGTGCAAGATATTCCAAGTCCGGGAACCATGGTATGCATACCCGTATGCGTACTGGTTGGTTATTGAAAGTCCGGGAACTTAATATGCATACCGGTATGCGTACTGGCGTGAGTTTCAAGTTCCGGAAATTCAACTGAGTTTTGGAAGGTATGCGTACCCATTCGCATACTTGCGTACCCAAACTTGGTCCGGCCACTTAGGTATGCGTACCCGTTTGCATACTTGAGTAGGTTATGTTATAAAATCGGTTTGTTCATGAACTAATACATTTATATATTAAGGAATGCAATCTTTTGCAAACCGTGGCTATAATGTTCATGAATTGATTCAAGTGAATCAAAATCGATTTTGCTTCAATTGTGTCTTGTATACTTCTATGAGAATATAAACAATTGAAAAACTTTAGAACTAGTTTCATTTGAGTCATTTGAACTAGTTATGGTTAAGATGAATATGGTTGATATGAAAGTGTTCATATGGCTAACTTCGGTTAACTATTGTTGAGCCAACAAGGTGTACACGTTTAGGTACGGTTACCCCCATATCTAAATAAAGTCACTTTTCATTTGTATGTAACAAGCTAAGTTCGATCTAACGGTTGAGAGATATTAGCTTGAGTCTAATCAGGTTTTCATCTAACGGTGAATATTGAATGCTTTGTTACCAAGGTAATATTGATTGTAAACCCTGATTTGAAGACTATATAAAAGAAAAATCTAGCAACTGGGAAACCTAATCCCCACACCTCCTGTGTGATACTAGTTGCGACTAGAGTCGATTCTCTTTTAACCTTAGGTTTTTCACGAAACCCTATAGGACTTGAAGACTTCATTGGGATTGTGAAGCCAGACCCAACTATTTTCTCTGTAGTTGCGTGCTCTAATCTTGCTGTTTTCTATCGTATTTAGTACTATCTTCTCTAAGATTTGCTCAAGATTTATTCTCCTATAGGCAAGATAAAAAGTAGTCACAAACATCTTCATCTCATCATTTTTGATTCCACAATATCTTGTTTCGCTTCCATACGATTAAGATTATTGTGAGGTGATTGATATTTCTAGGATTTTCTTCGGGAATATAAGTACGGTATATCAATTAGTTCCTGTTCACCCTGATTTATCAAAAGACGGAACAAAACTTCTAGGTATTTCTGTGGGAGACAGATTTATCAATTCAATAGACTTTTCTGTGTGAGACAGATTGGTTTATCAAGTTTTCGACTTTGGGTCGTAGCAACTCTTAGTTGTGGGTGAGATCAGCTAAGGGAATCAATTGCGCAGAATCCGGTGTTATTCCAGAGGCGTAAGGAACGCGACTGTACCTTGATTAGTGTGAGATTGGTTAGGTAGGTCTCAACTACATTCCAGTCTGAAGTTAACTTGGAGTAGGCTAGTGTCTGTAGCGGCTTAATACAGTGTGGTGTTCAAATCTGGACTAGGTCCCGGGTTTTTTTTGCATTTGCGGTTTCCTCGTTAACAAATTTTATGGTGTCTGTGTTATTTCTTTTCCGCATTATATTTTCTATATAATTGAAATATCACAGGTTGTGCGTAAGTTCAATCAATTGTGAATCCGACATTTGGGTTGTTGATTAAATTGATTGACACTTGGATATTGGTTTTTTATACCGTCCAAGTTATTTCTTATATTCAATCGGGCTCGCAAATTCCTATTTGTTTGATTGCAGATTGAATTGAGAAATAGAGATATAACTCTTTGATATACTTTTCTTAAGATTGAGTCTGACTGTCTAGTTGATTCTCTTGAAAGTATATTAGAGTTAGTCCATACAGATTGCTAAGCGAAATATTGGGTGTGGTTGTTAGACCCCCGTTTTTTCAATTGGTATCAGAGCAGGAAAACACGCAAAGACCTCATAAGTCTGTGTTTGTAGCGATCTGGTTATGGATGATAATATCTCAGTTACCGCATCACCAGTTCAGAAACATTCTGATTTGGTTCATGATAGACGCATTTATGTGTCTATTTTCATCTCTTTTGTGTAAATTGTTAGTACCCATTTTTGTACTAATTTTGATATTTTATCCCTTTGTAGGTGTTTTTGGAGGAATAGGCTTTTGCGGCAAAATTGGCTCGAAAAGTTGTTAAAGATACCTGGAAGGACATTTGCTATTCGGACTCTCATTTTGGATAAAGGGTAACCCATTTCCAAGCAGCTACTAAACAAAGACCGGGAATGGATAGGGGGACACCTTCTTCACGGTTTAAAATATGGAATGTGGCGGGAAAATGATTACAGCTTCCTGCGAATTTTCCTGGTTTGATTTCATCGAGTTTTTCTCGGGATTTCTTCACAGTTTTGGATAGGGATTAATCTTGTGCGACAAAGTTTCGTAAGAAAAGGAAAGATATCACATAAACACGATAAAAAAGGGAAGTAATCATCGAAACAGGGAAAGATATCCTTTTATCTCGATAAAACAGGGGAGGAAAGATTTTCTGAGATAATTTGAGTTTATATAGTGAAGTTACGTGACAGGAAGGAGAAGAAGGAAGATTATTTCCCCATGAAGATTGTGCTTTATCTTTGGAGGTGATTGTAACAACTCAAGACGCGTACATGAGTTAAAAAGAAAAAAAGAAAGTCCGTGACTGGGGAAAGAGGAAAAATAAGATTTGGAAGCAAGATACTCGGCCTGTTGAGTATATATAGGGTGGTGAGAGTCCTAAGAAGAGAGAGGTACACTTTGGAGAGGTTTAGAGCACTAGAGAAGCAAAGAAAATCAAAGAAAAAATTCTGTTCTGCTGCTGCTGCGAAGAAGACACGAAGAACATAAGACGCACATGCAACAGTCGCAGGAGCAGACTTATTTCAGTGACAATAAACGCCTATCGTTCCTGTCTGCAGTGACCGAAACCCTTCAGCAACGATTCAGTCTTCTGTTTTATACTTTCAGCGACTACAGTGTATTCTTGTACTCTTTTAATCAATTTTTGAGCTATAAACATGTATTTTGAGAACATGATTAATATGAGGAGCTAAACCCCTTAGCCGAGGCGACGGAGGAAGCCATTGTTCCATGAAAAGTGGTATAATTCTATTTTAATTATTTTTTGCAATATTTTTATATGATTATTTGCATAGAACTAATATAGGAAAATTGATTTTTATTGAGTAGTTGTGAGTTGTTTTGATGGAACATGCTAGGTTTTAAAACTTTTGTTTACAACTATTACTTCAAAAATCTATTAGAGGCAAAACATTAGAATCACTTTAAAAGAAAAAATTGCATGAATATTGATTAGAGTTTATCACTTATTTGGTCAATGGTGGAATCCATAGTCTCGGTGTTTTCTTTATATTTTTGATATAACTTATTTGAATTGTTGAGTTTAATTTAAGTCTAAAAAAATCCTTCACAAGTTCGAGCAACGAATCTTTTTACCACTACAACTACAAAACACATCAGTTCAAAGACTTTTTTTTCCTGAGAAGTCTCTCACACCTTCTCAATTGTATGAAAGTGTATAACTGGGAAGCACGCCTAGATGAGCAGTTGGACGATCTTTCAGATGGAAGTGATTCTGATGAGGGACAGGGTGTTGATGAGGAAGACTCACAATATATCAAGCTTTTTGACCAACTCATGAAGAAGAAAGGGTCAACATCTTTCTTGACTGAGTTTCTGACTCCTCTCTGTCTAGAAAACAGGAAAATGAGAAAACTCTTTAAGGGATACGATTGTGGTTATAATCTTTTTACAATATATACTTAAAGATCGTGAAGAAGATGTACGTTCAAAGAAGTCTGAATGTGAAAATCTTCATCGAAATCTCTTTAAGTTGAAAGAAGAACTTGCTGAATCTGAAGAAAGGATTAACTCTCAACAGAGTTGTTTCAAAGACAGAAAAAGAGTTTTTCTTTCTCGAGAAAAGCAACTTGAGGCTGATTTAACTGCTGCTCTTGATAAAATCAAGATGTTGGAAGAAGACTTGAAAAAGTTCAATTCTAGTTCCAACAAATTAACCACAATGTTAGGAGCAAGTAAAAATCATCGTGATACACGAGGATTGGGCTATAAGGGAATAGATGCTCCAAGTACTAGCAAAGAGGTAAAATTTGTCAAGGCTAGTGATTCTTCTCAACAAAAGGTTTCCACTGATGACAAAAGTGAAATACCTACACCGACAGTTAAAGTTCAAAATAACAAAGTATATCAACCTCCAAAGTCAGCACACACGGATCGAGGTAAGAACATCCCTAATGTTTGCCACTATTACGGAAATATAGGTCACCTGGAAAGGAGATGTCGTTTCCGTATAAGGAATGAGAAACTTCATGATGTTCTTTTTTGGGCATCACAAGAAGTTCTGAAACCAAGATCATATGTTAAGACTAATCCCCTTAACGTTAAAGGTTGTAACTATCCAACCATTAGGCAAAGGAATCAGTGCTGTGATAAACCTAGATTTGCCTATAAACGTCATACGAATCCTTTTCACAATCGTAATGGTTATCAAAAGGATAACTTCGTAAAGACGAAGACAAGATCCGATGCTCCCAATTGGAGAAAGACTAACTTACAAAAGAATAGTCAATCCAATTCTCTTTCGATAAATCCAGAAGAGAGTAATGGGAAGAAGGTTCATGTTGTTCCTAAACGCACTCAGAAGTGGGTACCAAAGAAAGCCTATGATACTTTGAGTGTGAAAAGGAATGATCTCCCAGAAAATTCAATGACTGTGGAGAAGGCAGTATCCATGATGTTGGAACTTACAAAGTTCTTTTGAAAGATGGGTTTGGATGTGAAAGGTTCTAAAAGCGATCTCTTTCATGATAATCCAAAAATGAAACAGAATAAGCCAAAAACTATAGATGATGAAAATTCCATAGTTACGGAAAAGTCTGTTTCAGCACTTGTGGTGAGCAAGACATTTTTAACCTCAACACAACTTGATTGTGTTGTAAGTGCATCCTCACCAAAGAATGCCCTGTTATGTATACGGTGAGGGAAGCATGAGAATTGGGGAACATATATTATGTTTGGTAAGGCTGTAAAATTCGATTGGATTCATTTAAAAAGGTATATCTATAAACTTGAGCAAGATTTGTGCTTTTATTTATTTTCTTAGAGTACTTATAATTATCCACGTACCTTTCTTATCGTTAATTTCTACCTAACTTGATCTGTGTTTAAGGTTCTTAAATGTTTAGGTTTGAAAATAGTAGTTCGGGATGTTTGGACTTCATGGTACACATACCAGGTATGCATACCATCATTTAAAATCAAAATCCAGGGATTTTAGTACGCAAACCCGTTTTCATACTGCTCCTGGTCACGAAAATTCGTTTGCAAACCCGTATGCATACTGGCCTGTAGACGTCGATATTCGGTAAACTTGTTTTGGCCGTAACTTTTTCGTCCGAACTCGGAATGACCTCATTGTTTTTGCATTCTCTTCCTTTTTGAATTATCTTAAAATTGGAGATGAGAATTCTTGAATTTGGATGAGTTAAGATTGGTCTTTGTCCCGTCTCTTGTTTTTGAGTGTTTTGCTCCATTTCGTCGCACTTGTTCCACATCTCTTGGACTTGGGCACTTGGATTCTTGGAGTAATTCTCTTCTAAGATCATTTGTAGCTTTTACAAGAATGTTGTTGGTGAATCACAAAGAAGGAAGTTCAAGGATGGGCAGTAGTACGCATTGCTATGTGATTCTTGAATGTTCACAATCATCCTATGTGAACTATGGTGCATGTTCGTTAATGACTTTGTATGTTCTTCTTTGTTAAGAAAATATTTTTATACGCCTTTGGTAGCTATTCTTGGTGTAAATCCGTGCGAAAAAGATTGATTCTACCTTCAAAGGGTAAATGATTTTGCAGTATTAATCTTTATTGGTTTTATATATTGCAAAAAAAATTATGGGATATGTGTGTTTGCGTCCGTGAACTATGATTGTCCCATATATGTCAAAAGTTAAGCCTATTATGTCATTATGCAAATATTGATAGAAGATAGGATGAACTTTTGATTGCAAAGATTAAGTCTATTATATATCTTTATGCAAATATTAATGAAAGATAGAATGAATCTTTGAATATTTCGCGGTATTGATCTTTCCCTGATCCACTTCTTTGTGAAAGTACTGTGCGGCTCCGTAAGTTCTCTTATGTTGAGCATTTTCAATTAAATTAATCATGGGTTCTCCTGTGGTTAATTTAATTGAGTTTTCTGGATACAAATTCATGTTTCATGTGATTTGTTAATGTCAAAGAAATCCTTCTTTTCTTGAAAAAGTAAGGTCGCTTTTGTTGTTCTTTCGGGAATGACATTTTATGGGGGAGAGTTCTTAATTGAAATTGTGCTTAATTCCCAAATCTTTGTGGGGAGTGCTGTTGTGTAATATTGTAGGAGTTTTCTTGTATCTCTATTAACTCCTTGATGAATGCATTTAGTTTTGACTATATGATTGCATCTAAACAAAGTTGATATGTTGTCTTTTAGTCATGAAGTATCTCTATGAGAATTTCATTCTAATCCCACTAGTTTTCTTACCTTTGCCAATTTATATTGACAAAAGGTGGAGAATTAATGTGTAGTTCACACTACAAATACATATGGTTTACGGATCATTATGTAAGGGGGAGTGGTTTTCATGTGAGATAAAGTATTGACTAAGGGGGAGTGATACATATCACCATTGTATTTGTCAAAGTTGTGATACAATTTGACTTTAATGCTGTGTAATAATATTATGACACTGTATAACAATGATTGAGAGCTATTGTTTTCTTATTATTATAGCTACGGATCTTCAACAACTATGATGCTGAGTTGAACACGTTCAGAATCACTGGAGTACTTGGAAGTGACGAAGATTTCGAGTAATGTTGAAGAACCAAGGAAATCAAGCATTTGGATGAGAAGCTACAAAGTTTATTTATTTTGTAATCCATATGTATTGATAGTTTTGTCACTAAAATTGAAATTGGGGGAGATTGTTAGAGCACTTCTCGGTCGAACTCGCAAGCGTTGCTATCTCAAGCTTGTTGTCAAGTTTAGTTGCTAAAACTATAAGTCTTGATTTCTAGTCTACTTATAGCTAAGTCTCAGATTAGGATATAAAGTGTAGTTGAGCATTAGACTTCACGGCGTTCATCGATTGAAGACGAAGAACTACTAAGGGGAGCTTGTGGAACTTCATCAACAAAAGGTATGTGGAGACTTGAACTCATCTATCACTCAAAAGTGTATCTACTCTATCTCCTATTTGAGACAAAAGTCGTATAGCTATATAGACTTCGATTATACACATTTGATATTTCGAGCTGAGTTTAACTCGCTTACATATTTCTCGAAATATGTGTTGGTAAGCTTTCGCTTTAACCAAATTCATCTTATATTCTTGACGAAAGTCAAAAGATGTTCATGTGAAAATCGCCTTGTAACATCTTACATGATTTGTGTGGGACAGTCATTTGATGTAGACTCTGAATGTTTCGTATTGATCATTCGATCACTTGAAAATTGCTTTGAAGCTAATAGTTTGTGTGAGACAGCTATTGTCATCTTCCCAGAATGTTTCAATGATTGAAATGGGAGTTTAGAACAAATAACCATGATTGGATATAGCATAATATGCGTACTTGTATGCTAATTTGTGCAAGATATTCGAAGTCCGGGAACCATGGTATGCATACACGTATGCGTACTGGTTGGTTATTGAAAGTCCGGGAACTTAGTATGCATACCGGTATGTGTACTGGCGTGAGTTTCAAGTTCTGGAAATTCAACAGAGTTTTGGAATGTATGCTTACACGTTCGCATACTGGCAAACCCAAACTTGGTCCGACCATTTAAGTATGCGTACCCGTTTGCATATTTGAGTAGGTTATGTTCTAAAATCGGTTTGTTCATGAACTAATACATTTATATATTAAGGAATGCAATCTTTTGCAAACCGTGGCTATAATATTCATGAACTGATTCGAGTGAATCAAAATCGATTTTGCTTCAATTGTGTCTTGTATACTTCTATGAGAATATAAACAATTGAACAACTCTAGAACTAGTTTCATTTGAGTCATTTGAACTAGTTATGGTTAAGATGAATATGGTTGATATGAAAGTGTTCATATGGATAACTTCGGTTAACTATTGTTGTGCCAACAAGGTGTACACGTTTAGGTACGGTTACCCATATCTAAATAAAGTCACTTTTCATTTGTGTGTAACTATCTAAGTTCGATCTAACGGTTGAAAGATATTAGCTTGAGTCTAATCAGGTTTTCATCTAACGGTGAATATTGAATACTTTGTTACCAAGGTAACATTGATTGCAAACCCTGATTTGAAGACTATATAAAGAAGAACTCTAGCAACTGGGAAACCTAATCCCCACACCTCCTGTGTGATACTAGTTGTGACTAGAGTCGATTCTCCTTTAACCTTAGATTTTCACGAAACCCTGTAGGTTGACGACTTGAAGACTTCATTGGGATTGTGAAGCCAGACCCAACTATTTTCTCTGTAGTTCCGTGTTCTGATCTTGCTGTTTTTTGTCGTATTGAGTACTATCTTCTCTAAGATTTTCTCGAGATTTATTCTCCGATAGGCAAGATAAAAAGTAGTCACAAACATTTTCGTCTCATCGTCTGTGATTCCACAATATCTTGTTCCCCTTCCATACGATTAAGATTATTGTAACGTGATTGATATTTCTAGGCTGTTCTTCGGGAATATAAGTCTGGTATATCAATTAGTTCCTATTCACCCCGATTTATCAAAAGACGGAACAAAACTTCTAGGTATTTCTATGGGAGACAAAATTATCTATTCAATAGACTTTTCTATGTGAGACAGATTGGTTTATCAAGTCTTCGAGTTTGGGTCGTAGCAACTCTTAGTTGTGGGTGAGATCATCTAAGGGAATCAAGTGCGCAGAATCTGGCGTGGATCTAGAGGCGTAAAGAACGCGACTGTACCTTGATCAGTGTGAGATTGGTTAGGGTTCAACTACATTCCAGTCCGAAGTTAACTTGGAGTAGGCTAGTGTCTGTAGCGGCTTAATACAGTGTGGTGTTCAAATCTGGACTAGGTCCCGGGGTTTTTCTGCATTTGCGGTTTCCTCGTTAACAAAATTTCTGGTGTCTGTGTTATTTCTTTTCCGCATTATATTTTCTATATTATTGAAATATCACAGGTTGTGCGTAAGTTCAATCAATTGTGAATCCGACCTTTGGGTTGTTGATTAAATTGATTGCCACTTGGACAACTAGTACAATGAGATGTAGGTTTGATCACTCCCTTAGACATCCAAATGAGAATGTTATGAAGTTTTTCATTCCGCAGACGAAAGCGGCATCTCCTTTCAAGGTGACCTTTGTTTCCACAGTAATAACATCTGAGAAGAATATTATTAGCTGTTCCCATACGAGTTAGTTGACTCACACGGTTCTTAGAAACATTTGCTGTTGAGGATGTTTTTTTACTCTTTCTTCAGTAAGATTTTTTACTGGAAGGCAGTCATTAGCACGAACAAAGCTGGTCACATTATCTCTCGGAGCGTCTATTCCTTTATAGCCCAAACGTCGTGTATCACAATGGTTCTTACATGCTCCCGGCATAGTGGACAATGTTGTTGAGCTAACATTAAACTTTTTCAAGTTTTCCTCTAGTGATTTGACCTTGACAAGAGCAGCAACAAGATCAACCTCTAATTGTTTTTCTTTGGAGAAAAAAAAACTTTCTCTGTCATTGAAACAATTAAGTTGAGAGTCGCCCCTTGCTTCAGATTCCACAAGTTTCTCTTTTAAAATGAAAAGATTACGATGAAAATTTTCACATTCAGAATTTTTTGAACGTACATCTTCTTCACGATCTTTAACAAGTGATTGCAGTAGAATATATCCACAATCATAACCTTTAAAGAGTTTTCTCAATCTTTTTTTTTCTAGACAGAGAGGGGTTAGAAACTCAGCCATACATGACGTTGGCTTCTTTTTATGTAGATGGTGATCAAAAGCTTGATATATTGAGATACCTCCTCATCAACATTGATTTCATCTTCTGAGTCACTTTCATATGAAAGTTCGTTCAACTGTTCATCTAGGCGAGATTCCCAGTTGCTTACAGTTTCAGTTAGTGAATAAGAAACGCGAGGTTTCTCAGAAGAGCTACAGCTTTGATCCATCTCCGGGCGTTTATGAACTGGTGATGCGTCATTTGAGATAGCATTATCGCCCATAGAGTCAGATTTCTACAAATAGAGACTTATGAGGTCTTAAATGTGATACCAATTGAAAACGCAGGGGTCTAACAACCACACCCACTATTTCGCTAGGCAATCTGTATGGACAACTCCAATGCAATTCCAAGAGAGTCAACTAGACAGTCAGACTCAATCACGAAAAAAGTATCCAAGAGTTATATCTTTATTTCCCAAATCAATCTGCAATCAAACAGATAGGAATATGTGAGCCTGATTGATTATGAGAAATAATTTGGATGGTACCACAGACCAATATTCAAGTGTAAATTAACAACCAAAGGTTGGATTTACTAATTGATTGAACTACGTCATAGACGCATTATTGTGTCTAATATGTCTCAATTGTATATATTGTTAGTGTTCGATTTTGTATTTATTTTGTTATTTTATGTCTTTGTAGGTATTTTTAGAGAAATAAGCTCTTGCGGCGAAATTGGCTCGAAAAGTGGTGTTTTACACCCCAGGATAGAGTACTAAAGGCACCCCAGAAATGCACCGGAAGCACCCCAGAAATGTGTCGGAGGAACCCCGGAAAAATTACTATCTACGCCCAAAAATTACTATTTGCACCCCAGGACAAGTGCTAAAGGGACACCCGTGCAGGATTAGGGGGAGGACATGTTCTTCTCAAATTCAAAAAAAAGATTTTTGGCGGGAAAATAAACTTATTCTCTGTAAAATTTTCGATCGATTTTTGGACGTGATTTAGTGAGATTCAATCCCTGAAACTTAATGGGTAAACGTGATATGACCATAGAAAGCTGTTATGGGTGTCTGTTACGACCGAATTTGGCTGATTAATCCACAAGAAGAAAACAGGGAGAAACGAGAATATCACGTGTTGAGAAGATTTTTTGGAAGATTTCGTGGAGATTAGAGCGAGTTTAACATATTCTCAGCGTGCAGGAAGTGTGTGGAGATCAAACAGATGCGTGGAGGAGATAAACAGGGGAAGAATCACGTAAATATCATCTCGAGTAAAAGAAAATATTTTGGATTTATTAGCGAGATTTTTATGTGTTGATTGATATAAATAGGTTGATTGGGGTCTCACTGGGTTATATAGAGAGTTGGGAGCAGTTAGGAAGAACCAGAGAGTCGAGAAATCAAGTTGCAGGAAAACTCCATTTTCTGCTGCTGTGAAGAACACGAAGAACATTGGACGCACGCAGAACGTCGTTTTTCAACAGTGACAACGACAACTGTTTGTGGGTCGTATTGCAACAGTGTCAACAACACTTCATTTTTATCGTTCTCTGTAACAGCTCGGTTTGTAACGAACAAAAGTGTTACAAACCCGGTTTTTATCAATTTTTCTCCTATTTCATCATTTGAGAACCATTTTTGAGCATTAATAAAGATGAATTTTGAGCATATTTCCATGATAATGATGAGCTAATTCTCGCGTAACCAAGGCATGGAGGAAGCTATTGTTGCATGAATAATTGGTAATTATTTTACTTTTCTCTAATTTTGCAATTTATAATTCACTCAAATTACTGCTTTGCAGAATTTTAATTATTTGCATAATTTTTCCTAATTAGTTGTGATTCAATTAGATAGGTTATGCTTTGGTTAGATAATCTATGCTTAAGGGATACAATTAATGTTTGAGAATATGCTTGATAATTTGTGAGTTAAGAAAAAGAGATTTTAAAAATAATTAGAGTTTTGGAATTTTTATCATCATTTATTCATGTGTAATAGTGGAATCTAGTGTCTTGGTTATTTTCACTCTAAAAAAAACAAATTTGGATTAAAATTTTCTCTACTTTTAGTTTAAATAAATCTAGCTTTCACAAGTCTTACGAACTCATTCTTACCACTATCTAAAATTGCATCACTACGCACAACCTGTGATATTTAAATTATATAAACAAATATAATGCGGAAAAGAAATAACACAGACACCAGAAATTTTGTTAGCGAGGAAACCGCAAATGCAGAAAACCCCCGGAACCTAGTCAAGATTAAACACCACACTGTATTAAACCGCTACAGACACTATCCTACTACAAGATTAACTTCGGACTGGAATGTAGTTGAGCCCTTACCAATTTCACACTGATCAAGGTAAAGTCGCGTTCCTTACGCCTCTGAATCCCAGCAGGACTGTACGCACTTGATTCCTTTAGCTGATCTCACCCACAACTAAGAGTTGCTACAACCCAAAGTCGAAGACTTATAAACCAATCTGTCTCCCACAGAAAAGTCTATTAAGATAGATAAATCTGTCTCCCACAGAAATACCTATGAACTTTTGTTCCGTCTTATGATAAATTAAGGTGCACAGGAACCAAATGATAATCAGGTCTCATATTCCCGAAGAACAGCCTAGAAAAATCAATCACCTACAAATAAATTAACTATATGGTAGTAGAACAAGTTATTGTGGAATCACAAAGAATGAGATGAATAGCTCTGTGATTACTTTTTATATCTTACCTATCAGAGATAATTCTCGAGTTAATCTTAGAGAAGATAGTACTCAATACGATAGAACAAGTAAGATCAGAATACGTAACTACAGAGAAAATAGTTGGATCTGGCTTCAGAATCCCAATTAAGTCTTTAAGTCGTTAACCTACACGATTTTGGAATAAACCCAAGGTTATAGGAGAATCGACTCTAGTCGCAAGTAGTATCACACATGAGATGTGGGGATTAGGTTTCCCAGTTGCTAGAGTTCTCCCTTATATAGTCTTCAAATCAGGGTTTGCTTAGTTAGCTTAGAAACAAAGAATTCATTATTTACCGTTAGATGAAATCCTGACTTAAGATGCAAACTAAGTTTTGCTTGAAACCAAAGCAATATCTCTCCACTGTTAGATGGACTTAGCTTGTCACACACAAATGAAATATACTTCATTTAGATATGGGCAACCATACCTAAACGTGTACATTTGTTGGTTCAACAACAGTTAACCAAAGTTAGCCATATGAACATTTTTGTCTAATCCACATTCATCTAACACATCTAGATCAACTTATGACGATCAAAGATAATCAAAGGATCTAATTGTGTTCTTCATAGAGTTGTTCAATTGTTCATTATCTTATAGTAAAATACATGAACGAATCGAAGCAAAATCGGATTGATTCGAAGGAATTAATTCATGAACATTTAAACCCATGGTTTGCAAAGATTGCATTCCTTATTATATAAATGTATTTTTTTCATGAGTATGAAAACATACTTTGCCGATTTTAGAACTTGAACCACTCAAGTATGCGAACGGGTATGCATACTCAAGTTCCGGAAAGTTGGTCTTGACCAACAGTATGTGAACGGGTATGCATACTGTAGCTCCGGACCCAACTTCAGGTGAAACTGTTTGCGAATGGGTACACATACTTGGTTCCCGGACTTTCACAGTTGAAATCGTATGCAAACGGGTACACACACCTGGTTTCTGGACCTGAACCTTATCAACACAGTTTGTACCTAAGTACGCATACTGTGATGGTTTTCCAGATAAAGGTTTTAAATCTAAACTCCCAATTCAATCATTGAAACATTCTTAGAAGATGACAATGGATGTCTCACACATACCATTAGCTAATAAGCAATTCTCAAGTGATTGAATGATCAATATAAAACTTTCCAAGTAGACATCAAATGATTGTCTCACACAAATCATGTAAGATGTTTCAAGGAAATTTCTACATGATCATCTTTTGACATAAAGTCAAGAATGATGATGAATGTAGCTAAGACAGAAAGCTACCAACATATTTCGAGAAATAGATAAGCGAGTTATACTCAGCTTGAAATATCAAATGTGTATGATATGAAAGACTATATCATATACGACTTGTCTCAATAGGAGATATGTAAGAATAGAATAGACTTTCTGAGTGATAGAAAAGTTATAGTCTCCACATACCTTTTGTTGATGAAGTTCCTCCGAGTTCTTCAGTAGATCTTCATCTTCAGTTGTAAGCGTCGTGAAGCTCAACTACACAATCTATCCTAGTCCGAAACACCTATTGGTAGACTAGAAATCAAGACTATAGTTTTGATCAACTAAACTTGACAAACAAGCTTGAGATAGCAACGCTTGCGAGTTCGACCGAACAATGCTCTAACAATCTCCCCCTTTGTCAATTTTAATGACAAAACTATCAATACATATGGATTACAAAATAAATAAACTTTGAAGCTTCTCACCCATCTTGCTTGATTTCCTTGGCTCTTCAACATTCTTTGAATTCTTCGCTACTCCAAGTACTCCAGCGATTCTGAATGTGTTCAACTCAGCATCATTGCTGTTGAAGATCCATAGCCATAACAATAAGAAAATAGTTGTTCTCAATCATTGCTATACAGTGTCATAGTATTATTACACAACAACAAAATCCAATTGCATCACAACTTTGACAATAATACTATGGTGATATGTATCACTCCCCCTTAGTCAATACTTCCATCTCACAATGAAAACCACTCTCCCTTACATAATGATCCGTAAACCATATGTATGTAGAGTGAACTACCAAATAATTCTCCCCCTTTTTGTCAATATAAATTGGCAAAGGTACGAAAACTACAGGATCATAATGAAATTCTCAAAGAGATAATTCATGAATAAAAGAGAAACTATCAACTTTGTTTCGATGATTTCTCATAGTTGAAACTTAGTGTATTCATCAAGGAGTTTATAACAAGATAACTCCTACAATATTCCGCAGCCGCACTCCCTACAAAGATTTGACAATGAAGCACAAGTTCAATTAAGAACTCTCCCCCATAATATGTTATTCCCGAAAGAACAACAAGAGCGACCTTACTTTCACAAGAAAAGAAGGATTTGTTTGGACATTAACAAACCACAAGGATTTGTATCTAATAAAATCGAATAAATTAACCATAAGAAGACCTTATTGATTAATTTAATCGGAAACGCTCAACATAAGAAAACTTACGGAGCCATACAGTACTTTCACATAAAAGTGGATCAGGGAAAGATCAATACTGCGGAATTTTCAAAAGTTTATTCTATCTTTGATCAATATATGCATAACACAATAGACTTAACTTTTGAGCATATATGAGATAATCATAGTTCACGGACGTAAACACAAACATATCCCAAAAAATATTTTTGCAATATGTAAAACCAATAAAGATTAATACTTCAAAATCATCTTCCAAATAACTTAGAATTTAAATAAATAAATCTAAAAACATTGCAAGATGAAAAACATTGGCAATAGCTATGTGTAATCACAATATTTGCTATTCCAAACCCTAGTTATCCTTCTTAAACATAAGAATAAATTCTCATAAGAAGTTTCTTAGACAAAATAAAATCAAATCCTAAAAACCAAAGAACAACCACAAACTAAAATCAAATAACACTTTCGGAACAATCACGAGTTTTAAGACCTTTGAGCTTGTGATTGACTGCATCTACTGCTTCTTCGGAGAAGATATCCACATTGAGAAGATCTTTAACATGTGTCTTCATGAGAACAAGGTCAGAGTTAACCTTTTTCAACTCAGTTTGTAACACATCGAGACCTTTCATAGTATGAACGAGCTGCAGTTTTGCTTCCTCAAAGTATTTAAGAAAATCATGAACCTCTTCAGCAGAAACCATCTCATCATGCTCTATATCTTGAGGAGTATATGCATAATAAAATGAGACATCAGAATAATCATTAGGATTTTGATCTTTGACATCGTCAACTTCTACTAAGGTTCTTTTCTTCTTCCCTTTGGAACCGTAACCCATACCTTTTATCAAGAAACCCTTTCGTAAAATCACAAGTGCGAGAAGGAGATGACATTCTTGATATAAAAAAAGAATAACCTAGAGTGAGATAACTCACCTCAATAGGATATGTATATAAACGGTTTCTCAAGGAGTATATTTTTAGGGTTTTTTAGAGTTGGTTCGTGACATGTAACAACAGGTACCCGTACGAACACAATCTTAACCCATAAGAGGAAATTTAGAAACAAAAACTGTAAAGTTCCTTTCACAAAGCAAAAAGGAACACGACAAATTTTTGCTACGTGAAAATTTTCTTTCACAAATCTTAGCTCAATAAATTCTATATTCTCATAAGAGGAAAATTTAGAGCACAAGAGTAGTACCAACAACCAAAAAAACAAAAGAAAATTGTAACAACTAAAATTTTCAAAAAATAAATAAATACGTAGACACATTGAAGAAAATGAAAATACTTATGCAGCGTTGTCTGTAGGAAAAGGTCTAGCTAACAATCGAAAAGAGGGAAGCTTAACCAAACAGAGAACATTTTTTCCAACAAGTACACCTGATTATTAGCACATCTTACCCAGCAGGATTTTTCATGAGTAAGATTTCAAACCTTGTGATTAATTAACACAAGTATGAGCTTTATGCTCATCAAATGAATATTGTTCATGGTTAATCCTATTTTTTCTTCTAATTTTTGGAGGAAACCCTTTTTGATGTGAAAAAGTATCATAAAACTTACTATCATCAAAGTATGAAACCAAGTTTGAATCCTTACCTGAAGAAGTTTTTCTGGAGGAATTTGACAGCCTGTTGATAAGATTTTTGTACCCTTCAATTATCAGATTTAGGTTGTCCTTCACATCTCCATTATTTTTTACACCTTCTGGTACCCTTTTCACACAATGAACAATACCCCCCTTCTTGGTTTGAGGAGGATCCTTTTGAAATCTTCTCGACCGATTCGTGTTAATGCTACTATTACAAGTTCGAACGTTAAAAGAGCAGATTGAACTGACTTTCCTATAAGGTTTCATTGGGTGAGTACTAAAATCGATTAGTTTAGACATACGAATGTTAGTTACACCTTTGAGTATTAAATCTAAGGTGTGTTGAAGTCGACCAATATAGTTGTCATCCAACCTTAATTTGCACTTCCGTCGAACATGTCCCTTTGAGTCACAAAAGAGACACACTTTCTGATCACCTGGGTGATTAGAGTGAATAGGATTAACAACATCGTTAGAAGATTTCTTCCTTCCGTGAGATATGGTGACTACTTGATTAGAGGAGGTTACAGACACATCTTTAGTAGTAGGAAGGGTTTGCAATTTAGCTTCTGTAACTGATTTCATTAGAGAAACATGATTACAAGTAGTCACACTTTCTAACATCTCATTTTTTTTCAGAGGAAATAGGTATAGTAGACTCTTCAGAACAAACCTTGCATTGGATAAAAGATTTACCCAATAGTCGTTTAATCTCTAAAGCATTCTCATCCAGTTTAGCCTCGAGTAAATTTCTTGACAAGCTTACTTCGACATTTTCTTCATGGATAATCTTTAACTGTGAGTCACAATCATTAACCATACCAATAAGCATATTGACCTTGTGTTTCAGCCTAACAATTTCAGTGGATTGAATTCTAGCTTGTCTTAGAATTACTGCACTTTCTTTGGCTGCTTCCCTCTCTACTTCAGAGTCAGACTCATCAGTAAGAAAACGAGGGTAACACTTATCAATATCTGTTTGTTTCATAGGAACAGAATGTTCATCTATATGTGAGACTGCAAATTCTTTCTCTTTGATAGATTCCAAAGAAACAGACTTTTTACTCCTGGTGATGCGATTGTCAGAGATAACACAAACTTATGAGGTCTTATCGTGTTTGCCTGCTCTCTTACCAATTGAAAAGGCGGGGGTATAACAACCACACCCAATAATTCGTTCGGCAATCTGTATGGACTAAAATCCAATATAATTCTGAGAGCACCAACTTAAAAGCGAGCTCAATCAAGAGATATATCAAAGAGCTTTATCTTTATTTCTCAATGCATTCAGGAAATCGAACAGATAAAAATCCGTGAGCCTGATTAATATGAGAAATAACTTGGATGGTATCAAAGACCAATGCCCAAGTGTCAATCAAGTTATATCCAACAAACAAGGTAGGATTTTTCAACTGATTGAATTACGCACAACCTGTGATTTTCAATTATATAAACATATATAATGTGGAAAAGAAATAACACAGACACCAGAAATTTTGTTAACGAGGAAACCGCAAATGCAAAAAAAACCCGGGACCTAGTCCAACTTTTAACACCACACTATATTAAGCCGCTACTGACATTATCCTACTACAAGTTAACTTCGGACTGGAATGTAGTTGAGCCCTAACCAAGTCTCACACCGATTAAGGTACAATCGTGTTCCTTACGCCTCTAGAACCACGCCGGATTCTGCGCACTTGATTCCCTTAGCTGATCTCACCCACAACTAAGAGTTGCTACGACCCAAAGTCGAAGACTTATAAACAAATCTGTCTCCCACAGATAAGTCTATTCTGATAGATAAATTTGTCTCCCACAAAAGTACCTATGAAGTTTTGTTGCATCTTATGATAAATCAAGGTGAACAGGAACCAACTAATAATCCGGTCTTATACTCCCGAAGAGCAGCCTAGAAATATTAGTCACCTCACAATAACTTAACTATACGGTGGTAGAAGAAGTTACCGCGGAATCACAAAGTCTGAGACGAAGAACTTTGTGACTACTTTTTATATCTTACCTATCGGAGATAAATCTCGAGAAAATCTTAGAGAAGATAGTACTCAATACTATAGAACAAGTAAGACCAGAATACGCAACCACAAAGAAAATAGTTGGATATGGCTTCACGAATCCCAAATGAAGTCTTCAAGTCGTTAACCTAATATGGTTTTGGAAAAACCAAGGTTAAAGGAGAATCGACTCTAGTACGCAACTAAGAAACAAGAAAGTGTCGGGATTAGGTTTTCCAGTTGCCAGAGTTTTCCTTTATATAGTCTTTCAAATCAGGGTTGCTTAAAATCAAAGATAAGATAGCTTAGTAACAAAGCATTCAATATTCACCGTTAGATGAAACTTGATTTAAGATTCAAGCTAAGTCTGTTTAGAAATTAAAGCAATTAATCTCCACCGTTAGATGGTCTTAGCTTGTTACACACAAATGAAATATACCTTCATTTAGATATGGCTAACCGTACCTAAATGTGTATATTAAGTTGGCTCAATAACAGTTAACCGAAGTTAGCCATATGAACACTTTTGTCTTAACCATATTCATCCAAAAATTCTAGATCAAATATGATGATCAATCAAACATGAAAGATAACCAAATGAATCTAATTGTGTTCCTCATAGAGTTGTTCAATTGTTCACTATCTCATAGAAATATATATGAACAAACTGAAGCAAAATCGGATTGATTCGTAATCGTACAAAGTACTTATACAAGAATCAATTCATGAACATTAAGCCACGATTTGCAAAGATTGCATTCCTTAATTCATAAATGTTTTAGTTCATGAGTATGAGAATCATACTTGACCGATTTTAGAACTTAACCAATGTGTTCGCAAACTAGGTACGCGAACAGCAGCTCCGGACCTTGGCCTGTCCAGCCGTTTGCAAACCAGGTACGCGAATAGCCGTCCCGGACCCAACTCAGGTAGAACCGTTTGCATACTAGGTACGCAAACAAGGTTCCCGGACCTTCACAGATAAAACTGTCCGCATAATAGGTACGCAAACAAGTCCGGACCTGAATCATTACAAAATAGTTCGCATACTAGGTATGCATACCGTGTTGTATCCAGACATGGTTAATTGTTCTAAACTCCCAATCCAATCATTGAAACATCCCAAGAAGACGACAATAGCTGTCTCACACAAACCCTTAGCCTCAATTTATTTTCAAGTGATTGAATGATCAATACGAAACTTTCCTAGTCGACATCAAATGATTGTCTCACACAAATCATGTAAGATGTTTCAAGGCAATTTTCACATGATCATCTTTTGACTTAATATTTAGTTTCCAACAAATAAATTGTCTCCAACTAAACTCGTCAAGAATATGATGAACATAGTTAAAGAAAAAAAGCTTCCAACACATATTTCGAGAAATAAATAAGCGAGATAAACTCAGCTCGAAATATCAAATGTGTATAATGTAAAAGTCTATATAGCTATACGACTTAGTCTCATTAGAAGATATAATAGAATAGACTTCTGAGTGATAGATAAGTTTTAGTCTCCACATACCTTTTGTTGATGAAGTTCCTCCAAGCTCCTCTCAGTATATCTTCATCTTCAATTGATGAACGTCGTGAAGTCTAAAGCTCAACTACACATTCTATCCTAATCCGAGACATATCTATAAGTAGACTAGAAATCAAGACTATAATTTTGATCAACTAAACTTGACAAACAAGCTTGAGATAACAACGCTTGCGAGTTCAACCGAGCATTGCTCTAACAAGGTTTTAACGATGCAACATATGCGTGTCCAACCTTTTCCCAAGCCTTTAAATTGAATCTTTATGTATTTTCTCTTAGGCTATTGATTTTGGCGCACTTTGGAGGCATATCTAGCGCAACCTTTAATAAGTTAGTCCAAGTCACCTTGTCAAATTCTTTTGATATAAGTTGACTATGTTTGGTTTCCTATAAAAACCAAACAATTTAATAGATTTTCTAAAAGCAGAAGTGTTAGGATTATATGATTTTTTTTTGGAGCATGAAATTTTATTAAGAACTAAGTAATGATCACACCTGAGGGTATATTTTACCAGATGGATCATTTATTACATTTTGATTAATACAAGATGGAGTTATGTGATTATTGATCGATATTGATAAGTTTTTCAACAGACTGGTATCCGCAAAAAAATTCACTAGTTAGTTCGCTGCTTGATTTTTTTCCCATGTAGTTATGCTGGATGGTGCAATATCGTATTTGGCTCATAATCAACTTGATTTCCATGATCATTCCTGATTCTTAACTTCGGGATCATAAGGTTATTAGTCGACTTAAACCGTCCATTGTATGAATATTTTTTCTATGCAATTCTTTAACCGCCTTTTCCTAATCTCCACCAACCGTCTTCTTCTCTTTCCCTAATTTTTACCGAAAACTAAAATTCTATTTGAATAAATCTTGTGACACATTTATTTTGATTCTTAGGATTCATGATAAATTTGACAACATTAGCATTAGGATATATTATCTAATAAAACTTAATTGCTGATGTACAACAATTAGGGTTTAATTTCCTTTTTTCGTATTTCTTTTTCTTGTGATAGTCTAATGGCTTGTTATTGCCATTACGATCCCTTATTATATGCTTTTTTAGCAAATTTTAATAGTCTTTTTGGCGATTTGTCCACTTGCAGAGAGAGATATACACGGGTATATCATTAAAGATGCTTCATTCCTGTGCGACGCATATCCAAACGATTATGTCTTGTATCCATGATGCATATCCAAACGTTTAATACGTAACTGCGTATTACTCCTTTTCAATAGAGATTCAAATTCCGAAGATCAAAGAATCTAAACTAAAGATTGTTAGTACCTCAAAATTACTTCCAGGTAAAACAAATGCACCACTGTGGTACTTTCTTTTTAGGTTCGAAAATCAAAATCGAACAGGACAAGCCTAAACCATGATAGCAGCCGTTCCGTCCCGCTTTGGTCACGATAGAGAGGAAGATGGGTTGATCTTAGGGGAGGGAAGCAGAAAAGTTTAAGAAATTGACAATGGTATTGAATTGTGTATGTGTTGGGTATTGAAAACTAAGAATAACATAGCTTTTTGATGATAAAGCGTGTTCTGTTCTCTGAATAAGCTAAGTAGCCTATTTATATTAGTTTAGAATACGCAATGCCAATCTCGTGAGTAGTGGAGGTTGTGAGGTTGTGGAGAAATGAAGAATATGAAGATGATGGGTATCATGTGAGATAAACTAGGTAAGATTCTGGAAACTCTTTTTTCTCACGAATCCATGATCTCTCTAACCGTTTGCAACCGTCACCACTACTCTAACTTTTCACATGGGGTATTGCCACGCCGCATGTTTCCGTAGACCACCAGACCAATACCCCATGAAGAATCCCCCCCATGTGACGTATTTTGATGTTCCTTAGGTGTTTTTGATGAATCATAAATCTCATCTTACTTAGGCTAAATCGTAGCCATTGATATGCCATATGTCTTATGGACGTGTTAAATTAAAGTTGTCGTGAAAACAACTTAGCCAAAGCCATCCATGGGATTAGGGCGCAATCATGCCTTGTTGTGGCATACCAGAATAGCTTGGCATATTAGCGGCTAATTTATGCGCTATAATTTAGTGTGGTATGCTAGTGGCACGATGCCATAAATAAAATGGAGAAAAATATTCCAGGCCATAATATGTACGTGAGATAATGGAGTACTAAATTACCGCGTGGCCTTTGATTGACCTATTCTATGGAGGTAAAATAATAAAGGGCATAATAGCCAAAATTACGTGCAGGATCGTGCCTTTGTCTTGGCCAAAGCTGTCATGGCCGAAAATAGTGCATGAAGTCTTGCCATGGCCTTGACCATAGCTATTAAAAAAACGGGGGTCTAACAACCACACCCAATATTTCGTTTGGCAATCTTTATGGACTAAACCTCAATAATATTCCGAGAGTGAAAACTCAATCAAAGAATAATACTAAAGAGTTTATCTCTTTTTTTCAAATCAATCAGCAAACTCAACAGATAGAAATCTATGAGCCTGATTGATGTGAGAAATACTTGGATGGTACCAAAGATCAATATCCAAGATCAATAAAAATCATATCCAACAAACAAGGTCGGATTTATCAATAATGATTGCTTAATGCACAACCTGTGATATTTCAATTATAAAGATAAACAATATAATGCGGAAAAGAAATAACACAGACACCATAAATTTTGTTAACGAGAAAACCATAAATGCAGAAACACCCCGGGACCTAGTCCAGAATAAACACACACTGATTATAAGCTGTTACACCAATTTTCTACTACCTATTCGGACTAGATGTAATACATGCTTCAGCTGTATTCAAGAACTTATAGAACTCATAGCAGAACACCGATTCTCTTTAGGAATTCTTCTCGTATAACTTCTAGCAGAACACAAATTCTCTTTAGAAGTTATTCCCAAAAATCTTCTGGCAGAACAAAGTTCTCTTCAAAAGATACAACAACATGGTTGATACTTTTCGATCTTTTGTTTTAACAAAACACCGAATCGATTTCCCTTTAGATGTAAATCAAGGTTTTGGAAATCTTGTGTTTGTTTTGAGAAAAACAATTACTAGGTAAAAATAATATCAAAACAAACTTGTAGATTAGGGATTATTATACTCTTCAAAATAGGAAGAGAAACCTAATGATTTTATAACAAGAGCAACTAGAATAAATCTAAAGATATCTTGTTTAAAACTTCTTAAGGATTTTTATGAGATACCTTAATCGAAGTTTTCTTTCTAGCTTCCGATTTCGACTAACAAGTGTTGGTATACGATCGGAAACTGAAATCTATCAAAACCTAGGGTTTATGATCAACATCTCTTGAATGGTTATATATCAGAAGAGAAAACCTTAGAATAGACAAGAGGTGAAAAACCTAGGTTACAAGTTGTATAATCAATCATGAAGATTAAATCCAACTCGGCTTTGTGATCCCCAATACAAAGACTTTTATCTCACTCTTGTTCACGAAGAACAGAAGACATGGAAAACAACTTTATGAAGCTTACACCAATTTTCCAAAGGGGATGAAAACGTGTAGCACTCACGAATCCTTTATTTATAGTGAACAAGGTAGCTTGAAAGCTAAGGAAAGCTATTTTCCTTTTTCAAGACTCTCCTAATTTTGGAAGTCTTTCTTAAGTTACAACTCTAGCCAAAATAATTAAATAATTAATTAATTTAGCAAATATTGTATTTATGTGAATAAATCACAATTTATCTTAGGAAGGAATCACAAACACTTTAATATGGTAATCAAATATGTTTGGAGTAATAGCTATCTTGCCTAGATAAGGAAGCATCAAAAACTTGACCAAAAATGGCTTCTAGTCACGTAATTGGGCTCAAGTCCGTGAACCGTTACAAACAGTTCGTGGATTGTTTCCTACTAACGAACTGTAACAATTACAGCAACACTTATAATTGTTACTTTAATAAATCACTCATAACTTCATCGTTATAACTCGGAATTGAGTGATTCTTGGCTCGTTGAATTCGTAAGCTCATTCGCTATAACATGAGATCCTTTCTAGGGATAAAGGTTATTGTCACCAAAGTGATGAATCAAATAACCTCAAGTATATATACATAACTGTACATTTACCGTCATGGGAATTGTTCCATAGAGTGAGCATTTATTTCGATAGATTAGAAAGGTAGAAGTGAACAAGAATCCAAATGAAATCAATTACCATATACCTTTTTTGATGAAGTCCTTGTTGATGTCTTCTTGTAGTCTTCCAAGTTCATCCTTCAAGGATAGCTTCGATTCTACTTCTTAGACTTAATCTAGTACGAAACTATCTTTAGTATACTAAATCAAGAATGCATTTTGGCAACTAAAATTGACAACTAACTTGACATACCAACGCTAGTGGGTTCAACCGAGCAATTCTCTAACAATCTCCCCCTTTGTCAATTTTAGTGACAAAACCATTTTACATATGGATTGTACTTGTTAAAAGCATTACAGCTCCAAAATCCGACTTGCTTGATTTCCTTGGTTCTTCAACTATGCGTGTGTTCATCATGTACTTGTTGAAGATCCATCATAGTATTATTACACAGTATCAAAGTTCAATTATATCACAACTTTGACAAGAATACTATGGTGATATGTATCACTCCCCCTTAGTCAATACTTCATCTCAATATGAATACCACTCCCCCTTACATAATGATCCGTACACCATATGTATATGTAGTGTGAACTACAAAATAATTCTCCCCCTTTTTGTCAATATAAATTGGCAAAGGTACGAAAATTGTGGGATCATAATGAAATTCTCAAAGAGATTATTCATGACTAAAAGAGAACATATCAACTTTTTTCCATGATTTTACATAGTCGAAACTTAGTGTATTCATCAGGGAGTTTATAAAGATACAAGAAAAACTCCTACATGTTCCAAACCCGCTTCTCCCTACAAAGATATGACAATTAAGCACAAGTTCATTTGAGAACTCTCTCCCATAAAATGCCATTCCCTAAAGAACAACAAGAGTGACCTTACTCCAGGGAGAAGGATTTATATATAGGATTTTAAAAATACCACAAGGAGATATGAGCTAAGGACCAATCATTGAAAGTCTCTCATGAGATTGTGTTACTAAAAAAATATAACTATCTCATGGTAATAATACACAATATGTAATCATGAAGATCAAGTATTGTGATCATCTTTTCTAAGATACAAACTTGTATAAACAAGAGTTGATATGCTTAGAAGGAAGAATAACCTTTTCCACAAGGATTTACACCAAGAATGGTTACCATAAGTGTATGAAAAAGTTTCCTTGACAATAAAAACCAACATCCAATGGTTTTGATTATTGCTTCTAACCTGTTATACTTAAGAATTTCAATCACAAATCAAGTTAGGTAATTAAGAATCATACACGTGGTATTTAGCCATATTCATCTTAACCATAACTAGTTCAAATGACTCAAATGAAACTAGTTAAAGAGTTGTTCAATTTCTATATTCTCATAGAAGTATACAAGAACACAATTGAAGCAAAATCGGTTTGATTCACTCAAATCAATTCATGAACATTATAGCCACGGTTTGCAAAGAATGCATTCCTTATCATATAAATGTATTAGTTCATGAACAAACCGATTTTAGAACTCTAACCACTCAAGTATGCAAACGGGTACGCATACTTAAAGTAGCCAGTCTGAGTATGGGTTCACCAGTATGCAAACGGGTACGCATACTTCCAAACACAACAGAAATTTACGAACCCAAACCCTTCGCCAGTACGCGTATGGGTATGTGTATTTAGGTACTCGGAATTTCACAACTAACAGGTACGCATACGGGTATACATACTATAGTTCCGGTAATGGATCACATACATGCAAGAATGCATACTATGTTTATAATCCAATGATGGTTAAGTGTTCTAAACTCTATTTCAATCATTGAAACTTTCTTAGAGGATGACAATAGCCATTTTAACACACTATTAGCATCAAAGCAATTTTCAAGTTATTGAAATAATTATAACGAAACATTCAAAGAGAAAAAGCGAGGGCACAACAACCTCACCCAATATTTCGCTTAGCAATCTGTATGGACTAACTCCAATATACTTTCAAGAGAATCAACTAAATAATTAGACTCAATCTTAAGAAAAGTATATCAAAGAGTCATATCTCAATTTCTCGATTCAATCCACAATCAAACAAATAGGAATTTGCGAGCCTGATTGAATACAAGAGAAATAACTTGAACGGTACCAAAGACCAATGTTCAAGGATCAATCAATTTCAATCAACAACCAAAGGTTGTATTTACCAATTGATCGATTCAACGCACAACCTGTGATATTTCAATTATATAACAAAATATAATACGGAAAAGAAATAACACAGACACCAGAAGTTTTGTTAACGAGGAAACCACAAATGCAGAAAAACCACGGGACCTAGTCCAGATTTGAACACCACATTGTATTAAGCCGATATAGACACTAGCCTAGTACAAAGCTAACTTCGGTCTGGACTGTAGTTGAACCCTAATCAACCTCACACTATTTCAAGGTACAGTTGCGCTCCTTACGTCTTTGATCCCAGTAGGATACTACGTACTTGATTCCCTTAGCTGATCTCACCCACAACTAAGAGTTGATACGACCCAAAGTCGAAGAGTTGATAAACAAATTTGTCTCACACAGAAAAGTCTATGGGAATAGATAAATCTGCCTCCTACAGAAATACCTACGAGTTTTGTTCCGTCTTTTGATAAATCAAGGTGAACAGGAACCAACAGATAACCCGGACTTATATTCCCGAAGAACAGTCTAGTATTATCAATCACCTCACAATAATCTTAATCGATTAACGAAATAAGATATTGTGGAATCACAAACGATGAGATGAAGGTGTTTGTGACTAATTTTCAATCTTTCCTATCGGAGATATAAATCTCAAGCAAATCTTACAATTGTACTCAATCACGATAGAAAACAGCAAGATCAAATCACGCAACTACAGAGAAAATAGTTGGGTCTGGCTTCACGATCCCAATGAAGTCTCTAAGTCGTTAACCTACAGGGTTTCGTGAAAAACCTAAGGTTAAAGGAGAATCGACTCTAGCTTATACAACTAGTATCATACAGGAGGTGTGGGGATTAGGTTTCCCAGTTGTTAGAGTTCTCCTTTATATAGATTTCAAATCAGGGTTTGTAATATAAGTTACCTTGGTAACAAAGCATTCAATATTCACCGTTAGATGAAAACCTGATTAGATTCAAGCTAATATCTTTCAACCGTTAGATCGAACTTAGCTTGTTATACACAAATGAAATGTACCTTCAATTAGGGTTTGAGTAACAGTACCTAAACCTGTACATTTAGTCGGTTCA